>OY482673.1:90226914-90776914 GCA_960531455.1 Urophora cardui | reverse complement strand
ATTATTATTATTATTATTATTATTATTATTATTATTATTATTATATTATTATTATTATTATTATTATTATTATTATTATTATTATTATTATTATTATTATTATTATTATTATTATTATTATTATTATTATTATTATTATTATTATTATTATTATTATTATTATTATTATTATTATTATTATTATTATTATTATATTATTATTATTATTATTATTATTATTATTATTATTATTATATTATTATTATTATTATTATTATTATTATTATTATTATTATTATTATTATTATTATTATTATTATTATTATTATTATTATTATTATTATTATTATTATTATTATTATTATTATTATTATTATTATTATTATTATTATTATTATTATTATTATTATTATTATTATTATTATTATTATTATTATTATTATTATTATTATTATTATTATTATTATTATTATTATTATTATTATTATTATTATTATTATTATTATTATTATTATTATTATTATTATTATTATTATTATTATTATTATTAGTATTATTATTATTATTATTATTATTATTATTATTATTATTATTATTATTATTATTATTATTATTATTATTATATTATTATTATTATTATTATTATTATTATTATTATTATTATTATTATTATTATTATTATTATTATTATTATTATTATTATTATTATTATTATTATTATTATTATTATTATTATTATTATTATTATTATTATTATTATTATTATTATTATTATTATTATTATTATTATTATTATTATTATTATTATTATTATTATTATTATTATTTTATTATTATTATTATTATTATTATTATTATTATTATTATTATTATTATTATTATTATTATTATTATTATTATTATTATTATTATTATTATTATTATTATTATTATTATTATTATTATTATTATTATTATTATTATTATTATTATTATTATTATTATTATTATTATTATTATTATTATTATTATTATTATTATTATTTTATTATTATTATTATTATTATTATTATTATTATTATTATTATTATTATTATTATTATTATTATTATTATTATTATTATTATTATTATTATTATTATTATTATTATTATTATTATTATTATTATTATTATTATTATTATTATTATTATTATTATTATTATTATTATTATTATTATTATTATTATTATTATTATTATATTATTATTATTATTATTATTATTATTATTATTATTATTATTATTATTATTATTATTATTATTATTATTATTATATTATTATTATTATTATTATTATTATTATTATTATTATTATTATTATTATTATTATTATTATTATTATTATTATTATTATTATTATTATTATTATTATTATTATTATTATTATTATTATTATTATTATTATTATTATTATTATTATTATTATTATTATTATTATTATTATTATTATTATTATTATTATTATTATTATTATTATTATTATTATTATTATTATTATTATTATTATTATTATTATTATTATTATTATTATTATTATTATTATTATTATTATTATTATTATTATTATTATTATTATTATTATTATTATTATTATTATTATTAATTATTATTATTATTATTATTATTATTATTATTATTATTATTATTATTATTATTATTATTATTATTATTATTATTATTATTATTATTATTATTATTATTATTATTATTATTATTATTATTATTATTATTATATTATTATTATTATTATTATTATTATTATTATTATTATTATTATTATTATTATTATATTATTATTATTATTATTATTATTATTATTATTATTATATTATTATTATTATTATTATTATTATTATTATTATTATTATTATTATTATTATTATTCTTATTATTATTATTATTATTATTATTATTAATTATTATTATTATTATTAATATTATTATTATTATTATTATTATTATTATTATTATTATTATTATTATTATTATTATTATTATTATTATTATTATTATTATTATTATTATTATTATTATTATTATTATTATTATTATTATTATTATTATTATTATTATTATTATTATTATTTTATTATTATTATTATTATTATTATTATTATTATTATTATTATTATTATATTATTATTATTATTATTATTATTATTATTATTATTATTATTATTATTATTATTATTATTATTATTATTATTATATTATTATTATTATTATTATTATTATTATTATTATTATTATTATTATTATTATTATTATTATTATTATTATTATTATTATTATTATTATTATTATTATTATTATTATTATTATTATATTATTATTATATTATTATTATTATTATTATTATTATTATTATTATTATTATTATTATTATTATTATTATTATTATTTATTATTATTATTATTATTATTATATTATTATTATTATTATTATTATTATTATTATTATTATTATTATTATTATTATTATTATTATTATTATTATTATTATATTATTATTATTATTATTATTATTATTATTATTATTATTATTATTATTATTATTATTATTATTATTATTATTATTATTATTATTATTATTATTATTAATTATTATTATTATTATTATTATTATTATTATTATTATTATTATTATTATTATTATTATTATTATTATTATTATTATTATTATTATTATTATTATTATTATTATTATTATTATTATTATTATTATTATTATTATTATTATTATTATTATTATTATTATTATTATTATATTATTATTATTATTATTATTATTATTATTATTATTATTATTATTATTATTATTATTATTATTATTATTATTATTATTATTATTATTATTATTATTATTATTATTATTATTATTATTATTATTATTATTATTATTATTATTATTATTATTATTATTATTATATTATTATTATTATTATTATTATTATTATTATTATTATTATTATTATTATTATTATTATTATATTATTATTATTATTATTATTATTATTATTATTATTATTATTATTATTATTATTATTATTATTATTATTATTATTATTATATTATTATTATTATTATTATTATTATTATTATTATTATTATTATTATTATTATTATTATTATTATTATTATTATTATATTATTATTATTATTATTATTATTATTATTATTATTATTATTATTATTATTATTATTATTTTATTATTATTATTATTATTATTATTATTATTATTATTATATTATTATTATTATTATTATTATATTATTATTATTATTATTATTATTATTATTATTATTATTATTATTATTATTATTATTATTATTATTATTATTATTTATTATTATTATTATTATTATTATTATTATTATTATTATTATTATTATTATTATTATTATTTATTATTATTTATTATTATTATTATTATTATTATTATTATTATTATTATTAATTATTATTATTATTATTATTATTATTATTATTATTATTATTATTATTATTATATTATTATTATTATTATTATTATTATTATTATTATTATTATATTATTATTATTATTATTATTATTATTATTATTATTATTATTATTATTATTTTATTATTATTATTATTATATTATTATTATATTATTATTATTATTATTATTATTATTATTATTATTATTATTATTATTATTATTATTATTATTATTATTATTATTATTATTATTATTATTATTATTATTATTATTATTATTATTATTATTATTATTATTATTATTATTATTATTATTATTATTATTATTATTATTATTATTATTATTATTATTATTATTATTATTATTATTATTATTATTATTATTATTATTATTATTATTATTATTATTATTATTATTATTATTATTATTATTATTATTATTATTATTATTATTATTATTATTATTATTATTATTATTATTATTATTATTATTATTATTATTATTATTATTATTATTATTATTATTATTATTATTATTATTATTATTATTATTATTATTATTATTATTATTATTATTATTATTATTATTATTATTATTATTATTATTATTATTATTATTATTATTATTATTATTATTATTATTATTATTATTATTATTATTATTATTATTATTATTATTATTATTATTATTATTATTATTATTATTATTATTATTATTATTATTATTATTATTATTATTATTATTATTATTATTATTATTATTATTATTATTATTATTATTATTATTATTATTATTATTATTATTATTATTATTATTATTATTATTATTATTATTATTATTATTATTATTATTATTATTATTATTATTATTATTATTATTATTATTATTATTATTATTATTATTATTATTATTATTATTATTATTATTATTATTATTATTATTATTATTATTATTATTATTATTATTATTATTATTATTATTATTATTATTATTATTATTATTATTATTATTATTATTATTATTATTATTATTATTATTATTATTATTATTATTATTATTATTATTATTATTATTATTATTATTATTATTATTATTATTATTATTATTATTATTATTATTATTATTATTATTATTATTATTATTATTATTATTATTATTATTATTATTATTATTATTATTATTATTATTATTATTATTATTATTATTATTATTATTATTATTATTATTATTATTATTATTATTATTATTATTATTATTATTATTATTATTATTATTATTATTATTATTATTATTATTATTATTATTATTATTATTATTATTATTATTATTATTATTATTATTATTATTATTATTATTATTATTATTATTATTATTATTATTATTATTATTATTATTATTATTATTATTATTATTATTATTATTATTATTATTATTATTATTATTATTATTATTATTATTATTATTATTATTATTATTATTATTATTATTATTATTATTATTATTATTATTATTATTATTATTATTATTATTATTATTATTATTATTATTATTATTATTATTATTATTATTATTATTATTATTATTATTATTATTATTATTATTATTATTATTATTATTATTATTATTATTATTATTATTATTATTATTATTATTATTATTATTATTATTATTATTATTATTATTATTATTATTATTATTATTATTATTATTATTATTATTATTATTATTATTATTATTATTATTATTATTATTATTATTATTATTATTATTATTATTATTATTATTATTATTATTATTATTATTATTATTATTATTATTATTATTATTATTATTATTATTATTATTATTATTATTATTATTATTATTATTATTATTATTATTATTATTATTATTATTATTATTATTATTATTATTATTATTATTATTATTATTATTATTATTATTATTATTATTATTATTATTATTATTATTATTATTATTATTATTATTATTATTATTATTATTATTATTATTATTATTATTATTATTATTATTATTATTATTATTATTATTATTATTATTATTATTATTATTATTATTATTATTATTATTATTATTATTATTATTATTATTATTATTATTATTATTATTATTATTATTATTATTATTATTATTATTATTATTATTATTATTATTATTATTATTATTATTATTATTATTATTATTATTATTATTATTATTATTATTATTATTATTATTATTATTATTATTATTATTATTATTATTATTATTATTATTATTATTATTATTATTATTATTATTATTATTATTATTATTATTATTATTATTATTATTATTATTATTATTATTATTATTATTATTATTATTATTATTATTATTATTATTATTATTATTATTATTATTATTATTATCTTTATAAAATGGAATACACAAATACCCTGCCATTTGAGACGCATAATTTTTTTATTTCAGTAATTTGAATTCCAATTTCGAAAAAAATTAATTTTTGAAATAAATATTATTTTCATTTAGTTTGAAGTTTAATGTCAATCAAATTGTTTTTAATGGAGTACTTAGCTCTGTTCGTCTAAAAAAAAAAAACAAAAATCAGCTTAGTTATCCTACAACATCCTATTTTCATATTCTGTGGCCGGAGGGAAGATCTGAGAAACTTTGCCGAAAAAAAACGCATCTAATGTACATACATATGTATGATTAGTGAGGATAGTGGTGGTTTTTGAATTCGAAATATCTACTTAGAGCTTACAATATAAACGGAATTGTGTACAATCCGCGTACATTCACCATACAAGGAAAGCTAAGAAAGATTCGAGGTGCCTACCTACAACTTACAATGTAAGGGGAATGGTATGCAGGCCGCCTACATTCACCTCACAAGGTAAGCGAATTTAGATTCGATCTGCCTACCTACAGCTTATAATGAAAGCGGAATTGTATTCAGTCCGCCTAAATCCACTTTCCAGGTAAGCTATAGTAGATTCGAGGTGCCTACCAACAACTTACCCTGTAAACGTAGTGGTATTCAGTCCGCCTACTTCCACCTTACAACGTTGGCGAAGTAGGATTCGAACTGCCTACCTACAGCTTACAATGTATGCTAGTTAGTGATATGCTCATTGGATGAACACTTCACTACCCTGATTACTTTGTATGTAACGTGTAGGCGTTCACTCTACTTTTGCGGCCATGTATATGAAAATGTATAACAGATCTGTATATGAGGTGGTGTGTATTACGGTGCAGTGAAATAACACCCCCGGGCGTTATTTCTTTTTTGAAAAAGAAATAGCGCCCGCGAATAAAACGCAATTAAAACCGTGGGTTTTATTTCCATTCAGAAAGAAAAAGAACACCCGCGCGCCCTATTCGGCGATGTGGGCTTTATTTCCCTTTCGAAAGGGCAATTAAACCCGCAGACGGTTTTTTTCTAATATGGTGTATTATTATTGAAAAAACGCCGCAGGCGAAAAATTTGAATAAAAAATGCCGATTTTTAATTCCAATTTTTCGTTTTTTCAAATATGGTATTATTATTGGAAAAAGCGGCGACTACTGTTTTTTTCATAAGCATGCTATTGACATCGTTAATCTCCTGCTCAATTTTCAGGTCCCAACCTTAAACGCTTTTATAGATATTCAGCTTGAAAAATTAAGTTTGTAAGGGAGGTTTCACGCCCCCTTTTCCGATAACCCCCACTTTATTGCGTGGGAATGGTTTTGATATCATTTAGCTCTATACCAATTTTCAGCACCCTACCTTGAACTCCTTTAGAGATAATCAGCTTGAAAAATTAAGATTATATGGCAGCAGCCACGCCCCCTTTCCTGATAAAATACACATTTATGCGCAAAAATTGTTGTGATATCATATAGCTCTGTACTAATTTCCAGGTCCCTGCCTTAAATCCATTTAGACATATTGAGCTTAAAAAACTAAGTGTGTATTTGAGTTGCCACGCCCCCTTTTTCGATAACCCCCACTTTTATGCGTGAGAGTGGTTTTAATATCATTTAGCTCTATAGCAATTTTCAGGATCCTGCCATTTATTCTCTCTAATATATTCAGCTTCCAACGCTAAGTATGTGTGGGAGGTGCCACGCCCCTTTTTTCGTATAACTCCAATTATTTTGCGTTAATATGAAATTGTTATCGTTTATCTCCACACCAATTTCCAAGTCCCTACCTTAACACGTTGGCTGCCAGTGTATCACCGGTGATCACAACAAAAAACCACTCACAGCTGCCAGGAACAAAATTACTTTTGCTTTTTTGTATTATAACGGGATTTTTTACCCAGAGTAAAAGCCATGCTGGCGACGCACAGTGGGGAAGCTTCCATACATTCAGCGGAAAAAAATAGAAGGAGTTGTCGTAGGGCTTTGAAATTTTGCAGAGAGGTTATATATGAGCTAGTTAAGAAAATTTCCAAAAATGGTTGAAATCGGTCAACTCCTAGGGGTACCTCCCTTGGACCTATAGTAAAAAATTAAAAAAAAAACATTTAAATACAAATTTTAATTTCAGCCGAAAAAAGTAAGATATCTTCACAAAACTTTGCATATCAGTTACCCTCATAAAGGGCATTGACGGTACAAAAAATAATTGAAATCGGCCACTCCCTAGGGGTACCTCCCTTGGACCTATAGTAAAAAATTAAAAAAAAAATTTAAATACAAATTTTAATTTCAGCTCAAAAAAGTAAGATATCTTTACGAAACTTCGCATATCAATTACCCTCATAAAGGGCATTGACGGTACAAAAAATAATTGAAATCGGCCACTCCCTAGGGGTACCTCCCTTGGACCTATAGTAAAAAATAAAAATAATTTTTAATCCATACCTGTACTTAATTGTGAATAAAAGCGAAACGCGTTCATCGATTTTCTTGATTTATGTATCATTTTGTTCATAGGTTATGCGACTTTACGTGAAAATAATAGGACTTTGAACTTTTTTACCGTTTTCGATTTTTTATGAATTAAAAAAAAAAAAATTTTTAGGCAAAAAATATTTTTTTTTCTCCATACATTTATTTATAACTGGGAAACTGTTGCCTATATAGTGAAGCGTTATATAAACAGATGAAAGTACTAGTAATTCTTGATTTTTATAAATTTGTTTAAACAAAATCCGACTAGTGGTTCTTGAGTTATGTTAAACAAAAGAGCCTTATCAGAATTGAGTCGCGAATCAATTAGCTGAAAAATGTTGTACTGTATAATACAATAAATTGAAAAGGGGCACCTGGGGGCACTTGAAATTGATTAAAAATGTAAAAACAGATATGAAACAATGTATTAGTAGTGATTTCCAACTGGAGGCAAGTGGCGCTAAAATTACAGGTCCAAATGTTTGGAGAAAAAAGGGATTTTTGTTATATGTTCATAAAAATAAACAAAAAAAAAACTTAAGTCTCTGCAGAGTTTATTTTTTCAATTTTAGTAGACTGAAATATCCTACTTTAAATAAAAAATAAAAAGAAAAACGTTAGCTCACATAATAAAAGATTATTCGTTTTGAAATTCTTAGGTTTAAATTAAGTTGGTTCGGTAAAACATACAAGTACTGAGTTTGAGACGGCTATAAAAAAAAAACTAGCAGTCAGATCGGAGTAATTCTTTTTGATTTGGTTGTACCATTTAGTCTAAATTCCAAAATATCACTGCATATTGCATGAAGAGTATGTTGACAATTTGACTTTTTTCCGCAAAATCCCCAGTGTGCGACGTATCTGAGCATGCTTTTAAGCTGTGATGACCCCGCGAACATCTGCTTTTTCATTTTAAAATGTTGTTTAAATTTTAAGCGCCTAGGCGTGTATCACCGGTGATACACTGGCACCTGGGGTGGTTTTTCGTCGTGATCACCGGTGATACACTGGCAGCCAACGTGTTAAACAATTTTGGAGATATTCAGCATGAAAAATTAAGTTTGTATAGGAGGTGCCACGCCCTCTTTTCTGATAACCCCCACCTTTCTGCGTGGGAAGGGTTTTGATATCACCTACCTCTATACCAATTTTCAGCTCCCTATCTTGAACTCTTTTAGAGATAATCAGCTTTAAAAATTAATTTTTTTTAATTTTTTCTTCGACTAAACCTTCGCGGGGTAACAAAAAACCAACCCCCATAAGCAAGTATTTGATTTGGTTCAGCCGTTTTCAGGTTTTAGCGTTACAATTAAACAACCAAATCATTTTTATATATATACTAGCTGACCCGGCAGACGTTGTTCTGGCTAAAATTTATTCCTATTAAGTTGTTCCTTTGTTTACCGTGTTGCTAACCATTATTTTAGAATCCATAGTAATGTCTGCGAATACTAAATAATTATCAATTTTGTGAAAAAAAAGTTATATATTTACACATATATTCGCCGCGAAAGATCCTCCTATCCCTATTCCTGTCCCTATCTCTATCCCTGTTTCTATCTCTATCTCTATCTTTATCTTTATTTTTATCTTTATCTCTATATCTATCTCTATATCTATCTCTATCCCTATCCTTGTCCCTATTTTTCAAGATAATATTGGTATCAAATATGAGGTTTTAACCAGGGTTTTAATGCAGTTATTTACATTTGTTTTGATATTGTACCACATATACTTCATGGGTTTCTTAGTACCAAGAATTAAATCGGTGGTGATAAGCCCCCATTTGAAATAAATCGAAATTTCTATCATAAGTTTTGCTCTGATTTCGTCTATCCTGCCACCAAGGTCTGATATTCTACGGGAAACACCTTCAGAGATATTCAGCATGAAGTATTAAGTTTCTATGGGGGCCACGCCCCCTTTTCCAATGGCTCAAATTTTTTCTCGTAAGTATGGTACAGTTATTATTTAACTCATTACGAATTTCCAGGGTCCAGAGATATTCAGCAGGAGAGATTAAGTTTGTATGGGAGGTGCCCGCCCCCTTTTTCTAGTAAGTATGGTACAGTTATTGTTTATCGCGGTACCAATTTCCAGGATCCTAAAATAAACACTTCCAGAGATATTCAGCAGGAAGGATTAAGTTTGTATGGGAGGTGCCACGCCCCCTTTTCCAATAGCTACCATTTTTTCTCGTAAGTATGGTACAGTTATTGTTTATCGCGGTATCAATTTCCAGGATCCTACCATAAACACTTCCAGAGATATTCAACATGAAGATTAACTTTGTATGGGAGGTGCCACGCCCCCTTAATATTTTTTATTTTTTTCTTCGACTAAACCTTCGCGGGGTAACAACAAACAAACCGCCCTAAGGAAGTATTTAATTTAGTTCAGCCGTTTTCAAGTTTTAGCGTTACAATTAAACACCAAATCATTTTTATATATATAGATATATAGAAGATAAGACCATCGAATTTTTGTAGTTTGGTTAAAGGAATGGTTCATTCCGGCACTTTTTGACAAAAACTAATCTCACTGTGAGCGAACAACACCAAAAGCGCGGAATTGATTTCTAAGGCTGTGTGCTAATCTAAAACATTTTACTCGATGGAAAAATGAGGTGTCTAAATTTTCTATGGTTATCGTTTAATCATTTTCGAGGATTTTTTTTTCACCTTAACTTTCGTGCATACCTACAGGCGACCCACATACCAAATTTAAAGATCTCCACATCTCCACATCTAAATCTGGAAGCTGAACAATCTTGTTGGCCTATTCTCAATGAGTATTGCTTATATACTCTCACAATAATTATGTGTCAAAAAATAGGTATTAAATGTACGGCGAAAATTTTCCAACAGTCTACCACGCGTTGAAAAAAGGTCATTGGGGGTTGTAGAGGAGGTCCTTCTGATTATAAATCCAAAAGTCCCGTCGACTGGAGATGTTTATAAGTTGTAAAATTTATCAAACAAACCCCCAAAACTGCGTACGATTACCGAGGAAAGGCACTTGTAAAGCACGCACATATGTATATATGTGTGTAGGACACCTTTTTACTTCGGCGGCCTTCGGCCGCGATTTAAAAAAATAACCCTCAGCCGGCAGAATTCCCTTTCTGGGGTAATATCTATGGACCCATCCAACTACCAAAAAATTACCATCAAATATCTCGTGAATTATAAGCCTCCGGCAAGTTTTGGTTCAAGTTTTAAGATCTGTGAGAGGCCCTCTACACCCTTGAGAAAGCCATTTTTCTCGGACCGTAGTTCCTTAATGTAAGGCCGTCCCTTTCGGTAGACAGATTGATATCTGAGCCAATGTACGTAACTGACCTAGAGAAAAGTGATATATATGCTGATTGATGCCTCGATGTCATATTAATTGTGATACATTATTTACTTCCGCCCTACCTTCAAGCAACGCTGCCCTACCTTAAATTTAAGTCTAGCTACGGCCCTGTATGGATCGCGAGTATCACAATAAGGACCGTCGAAATAAGCTTTAAGCTTTATATGTAGAGGAAATAGTTGAACAGGACCTTGGCACCACCGTTTTTATAAAGGGGAGGAGAGTCTGTAAGGACAACCAAGTAATCAATCCTTATATTAATTGTGGGATAATGACAGTGGCATTTATGATGGCGACCGCCGCGACGGAAAAACTCGAGGACCAACCAACGCCAACTACATTCCGATTTCGGACGGATAAGCAATAGTATGGCAACATTACGGCTACCTGACGCATTTTACAAACTTAACATTGTACGCAACAATGAAGGATGAGACGAAATCTCTAATCGCTTTTTCCCTCAGTCGCACATGAGAACACTATTAGACTCGGATATAGGGCACATAGAAACACTACTACGAACTGTCGATATTCACCACCGACAAGCACGAAGTCTAAACTTTTTAGGTACGGCACTGAAGGTTATTGCCGGCACCCCTGATTTCGACGACCACCAGAGACTACAGAGGACACAGGACAATATAGGATAAATAAATACCCATGTTCAGCAAAAAATTTTAGAAATCATACGAAAAATCACTGAGAGGATCGCGGACGATCCTCACTTAAGAAGGGAGGAGTTAACCAAAAATGTTTTATCGTCAGCAGAATTCCTTCCTAAATATTGTTTGCATAACATCCGCTTAAGACAATATAACAAATATTATGTTGACGACAAATATCGATGTAACAAGATACGGCTTATTGAACAGATAGCGAATTCACCGCGGTTAACAATAAACACCTCAAACCGTGTGATTCGCTTAGTCAGCATACGCCAAATAAGCCGAACATCGATGAAATAAGACCGCCTACTGAAGAGACAGTCAGTTCACTGCAGTTAACACCTCGAACCGTAGGATTCGCTTAGTCAGCGATCAATAAGTAGCCAAATATGGCGCCTCTGCCGAAAAAACGTGGCAAAAATCAAAAATTTCATGAAATTGTTTTATAAATCCAATATATGTATCTAATATCCAGCGAACACGAATATGTAACTTTTATTAAATAGAAAATTTTAGTTTAGGAGGTAGAGCCGCTCAAAGTTAACAAATTTTCAACACAGAAAAAAATGTGTTATTTTTTTTTTTTTTTTTTTTTTTTTTGCATTTAACATTATTTTGCCTGTAGGTAAAGCGGCCGGTTTCTACTTATTTGTAATGCGATGAAAGGTAGTTTAATTCTAAGTGTAAACAAAACAAGTAAAAGCGCGGCTGTCTTTGGCCGTACCGAAGACTTCATACCTTTCATGAGTGGGGAAATGAAAAGTTACCTATGTATGTACATAGCCTGGTTAAGTTTAATTTATAATTTTAATTCTGTGGGTTATTTATGGAAAGATTTATTAGAAACAAGTAAAAGCGCGGCTGTCTTTGGCCGTACCGAAGACTTCATACCTTTCATGAGTGGGGAAATGAAAAGTTACCTATGTATGTACATAGCCTGGTTAAGTTTAATTTATAATTTTAATTCTGTGGGTTATTTATGGAAAGATTTATTAGAAAAAATGGTGTCTTGGCTATTTAAATGGAGGAGCTACACACCAAAATGTCCATATTTGAACAATCGGTTGTATGGGAGCTATATGTTATAATGGTCCGATCTTGACAATTTTCGGTAATCCCGTTTGGGCCAATATGGGTACAAATACTTTAAAATTTCACGCCGTTAGCTGTTAAAATAGAGGAGTTATACACCAAAATGTCCATATCTGAACAATCGGTTGTATGGGAGCTATAATGGTCCGATCTTGACAATTTACGGTAATCCCGTTTGGGCCCATATGGGTACAAATACTTCAAAATTTCACGCCGTTAGCTGTTAAAATGGAGGAGTTATACACCAAAATGTCCATATCTGAACAATCGGTTGTAGGGGAGCTATATGTTATAGTGGTCCGATCTTGACAATTTTCGGTAACCCTGTTTGGGCCCATATGGGTACAAATATTTAAAAATTTCACGCCGTTAGCTGTTAAAATGTAGGAGTTATACACCAAAATGTCCATATCTGAACAATCGGTTGTAGGGGAGCTATAGGTTATAGTGGTCCGATCTTAACAATTTTCGGTAATCTCGTTTGGGCCCATATGGGTACAAATACTTCAAAATTTCACGCCGGTAGCTGTTAAAATGGAGGAGTTATACACCAAAATGTCCATATCTGAACAATCGGTTGTAGGGGAGCTATATGTTATAGTGGTCTGATATTGACAATTTTCGGTAACCCTGTTTGGGTCCATATGGGTACAAATACTTCAAAATTTCAGGCCGTTAGCTGTTAAAATGGAGGAGTTATACACCAAAATGTGTATATCTGAATAATCGGATGTTGTGGAACTATATGTTATAGTGGTCCGATCTTGACAATTTTCGGTAACCTTGTTTGGGCCAAAATGGGCACGTCTACTTCAAAGTTTCATGTCCTTAGCTGTTTAAATGGGGAAGTTATGCACAAATTACATTAAAAAATTTCATGTATATCTGAATAATCGGTTGTTTTCTATATGTTATAGTGGTCCGATTCGGCCGGTTCCGACAAATGATCAGCTGCATATAACAACATACCTGTATTCCGAATTTCATTGAGATATCTCAAAAACTGAGGGACTAGTTTGCGTTCACACAGACGGACGGACGGACAGACGGACAGACGGACAGAAGGACAGACGGACAGACGGACATGGCTTAATCGACTCAGCTCGTGATCCTGATCAAATCGGTATATATTTTGGTGGGTCCCCCACGCTTCCTTCTGGTACTTTCGACAAAAATTTTTTGGCACTAAGTTATAATACCATTTCATTCTCATGAAAGGTATAAAAATGGTGTCTTGGCTATTTAAATGGAGGAGCTACACACCAAAATGTCCATATTTGAACAATCGGTTGTATGGGAGCTATATGTTATAATGGTCCGATCTTGACAATTTTCGGTAATCCCGTTTGGGCCAATATGGGTACAAATACTTTAAAATTTCACGCCGTTAGCTGTTAAAATAGAGGAGTTATACACCAAAATGTCCATATCTGAACAATCGGTTGTATGGGAGCTATAATGGTCCGATCTTGACAATTTTCGGTAATCCCGTTTGGGCCCATATGGGTACAAATACTTCAAAATTTCACGCCGTTAGCTGTTAAAATGGAGGAGTTATACACCAAAATGTCCATATCTGAACAATCGGTTGTAGGGGAGCTATATGTTATAGTGGTCCGATCTTGACAATTTTCGGTAACCCTGTTTGCGCCCATATGGGTACAAATATTTAAAAATTTCACGCCGTTAGCTGTTAAAATGTAGGAGTTATACACCAAAATGTCCATATCTGAACAATCGGTTGTAGGGGAGCTATAGGTTATAGTGGTCCGATCTTAACAATTTTCGGTAATCTCGTTTGGGCCCATATGGGTACAAATACTTCAAAATTTCACGCCGGTAGCTGTTAAAATGGAGGAGTTATACACCAAAATGTCCATATCTGAACAATCGGTTGTAGGGGAGCTATATGTTATAGTGGTCTGATATTGACAGTTTTCGGTAACCCTGTTTGGGTCCATATGGGTACAAATACTTCAAAATTTCAGGCCGTTAGCTGTTAAAATGGAGGAGTTATACACCAAAATGTGTATATCTGAATAATCGGATGTTGTGGAACTATATGTTATAGTGGTCCGATCTTGACAATTTTCGGTAACCTTGTTTGGGCCAAAATGGGCACGTCTACTTCAAAGTTTCATGTCCTTAGCTGTTTAAATGGGGAAGTTATGCACAAATTACATTAAAAAATTTCATGTATATCTGAATAATCGGTTGTTTTCTATATGTTATAGTGGTCCGATTCGGCCGGTTCCGACAAATGATCAGCTGCATATAACAACATACCTGTATTCCGAATTTCATTGAGATATCTCAAAAACTGAGGGACTAGTTTGCGTTCACACAGACGGACGGACGGACAGACGGACAGACGGACAGACGGACATGGCTTAATCGACTCAGCTCGTGATTCTGATCAAATCGGTATATATTTTGGTGGGTCCCCCACGCTTCCTTCTGGTACTTTCGACAAAAATTTTTTGGCACTAAGTTATAATACCATTTCATTCTCATGAAAGGTATAAAAACAAATTTCTTATTCTCTGGTAAAAGTTATGGGCTAAAACTGTTTTTCGAAATGCCTATTTTTAGGCCCTTTTTGAAACTTTGATGGAAAAAAGAAAAAAAAAAAAGGTATTTGCGACATTAACAGTGGTTCTTTGTGTAATATTCCTTTACCAGAATTCATAAAGCTTACCTGCGTCCAGCTGCGATTTTACATTTTACATCAAATAAAGTAAAACAACCTTGGGTACAAATACGCGTCTGGGCAGGTACAGAAATGAATATCTCAGTCACTAATATAGCCTGAGTGATGAAATTTCATCCACGTAATCAGATCGGGCCGTTATAAAGAAATATTGTAAAATTTTCGAAAATAGGCGGCACCACGCCCACTTATTAAGGGGCAATCATTGAAAGTTTTATAAGTTATAACTCAGAAACCGTTGCAGATATATCGATGAAATTTGGATGAGTGATATACCTACTAAGGCAAATATTTCGACGAAAAATTTCCAAAATCGGTTTGACGGCCACGCCCACTTTTATATATGTGTATTATAAAGTGGCCTAATAAAAACATTTTAAGCGATATCTCTGTCAAATATAAAGATATATCATTAAAATTTTATGGCAGGAGGCTAACTACGAACATAAGACAAAAACCGTAAAAATTTTGGAAAATGGGCGTGGTACCGCTTCGTTTTAGAAGCAGGAATATACGAGATTTCTTAGCCTATAACTCGACAAATAATTTATATATAATGACGAAACTTGGTGTGTACACTTTTATTACTTGTGGTAATACATGTTCAAAATTTTAGAGAAACCGGTTGACGGCCACGCCCACTTTTATATATGGGTCTTATAAAGTGACCTAATAAAAACATTTTAAGCGATATCTTTGTCAAATGTAAAGATAATTCATTGAATTTTTGTGGTATGATTTCTACAATAGACCGGAAACAAAAAATAGAAAAATTTTGGAAAATGGGCGTGGCACCGCCTCCTTTTAGACAAAGGAATCTACGAGATTTCGGAGCCCATAACTCGACAAATAATTGAGATATTATGATGAAACTTGGTTTATACACTTTTATAACTTGTATTAATAGACACGCAAAAATTTATTGAAATCGGTTTATGACCACGCCTACTTTTTAGCAAAGATATTTCTGGAACACGCTTTGGAAATTTGTAACGTGACATCTTTGTAACTGGAAGTCATAAAGGAATGAAATTTTGCACGAAGAATAATATTCATATGCTTAGTTGGATGACTGATAAAAATTTTGAAAATGGGCGTGGCTACGCCCACTTTATGCAGCACTCGCTTTATATAAAATCCATCAAACGCAAACAAACAATATAAACATACAGCTAAGTATCTAATGTTCGATTCCACTCGAACTTAGGCTTCCTTACTTGTTATAAATAACTTGCCACAGATTTTGTCTCATTATCGAGCTCTAATTAATGCGGACGATGTAAAAATTTGTTATACATACTTGCCCTCAGACTTTTCTCGCTCAAATCTACTTCAAGTTGATTTGAATTCATTTCAACGTTGGTGCACAATAAATGCACTAGTTTAAAACTGCTCTAAATGTAAGTTTATGACATTCCACCGTGTGAAGCATGTTCTGTCATCTTATGTACTTTATGGCACTCCTATGGAGCGTATATCTGCGGCTAACGATTTAGGTGTTCTGTTCGACTCGAAACTGGGTTTCAATTCACATATCTCTGCTATTACAAATAAAGCAATGGGTACTCTTGGTTTTGTTAAACGCTGGGCTAAAGAGTTTAATTATCCTTATCTCACTAAGGTCCTTTATATTTCGTTGGTCCGTCCAAGACTTGAGTATTGCTCGTTTGTATGGTGTCCAGGATATATCTACATATATATTATGAATTTCATATCAAAGGCTGAAAAAACGAACATTTTGAACCCGACCCCCTCAGAAATTGATGATGAAATTTTGCATAGAGGTACATCTTACCTACTCAAACATAACCTCATTTTTAGAAATTGCATTTTTGTGGGCGTGGCAAGGTATCGAAATATTCGAAAATACCCGAAAATAATCGAAAAATGACGATAATAGGTACTTTTAAAGTGTGATTACTAGGGAATGGCTTTACCGATTTCAAAGATCTTTACACCATTAGAAAGGTATTGAAATTAGCTTTAAAAAAATACATTGTAAAAATTTTTTTTGTTTTAGTACACTGAAGAAAATTTTTTTCAGTGTAATATGTAATATAGAATTTTTACAGTGTGTGTTTTCAAAAGGTGATTTTAATACCTTTCTAATGGTATACAAATTTTTGAAATCGGTTGATTAGTTTACGCGTGATATCAAAATACAAGAAAGCCAAGATATGCATTTACTTAAATAAATTTAAAAAACAAAATAAAGAAAAAGGCCATTTTAGTTTTCAGATATATATTAAATAGACTTTTCTAAACAAAATTTGTATTTTTCAAAATCGCTTGATATTTGAAGTGTTTTTTCAGTTTCAAATTTTATTTTGGAAAACATTTTTTTTCAGTGTACTAAAACAAAAAACAAATGTTTTAACAGAAAATTGTCAAAATCGGTTGACGGCCACACCCACTTTTATATATGGGAACTATAAAGGGGCCTAATAAAAACATTTTAAGCGATATCTCTGTCAAATATAAAGATATATCATTGAAATTTTATGGCACGAGTTCAACTACGGACATAAAACAAAAATCACAAAAATTTTGGAAAATGGGCGGTACCACGCCCACTTATTAACCCTTTCCTTCCCATGGTAGCCATATGGCTACCAAATTAAAAATCTATATTTAAACGTCTTGCTACGGAATTTTTTCCATTTAAAAAAAACAATGCTTAAAGCCAACATTGCTTAAATGATTTAGCCCTCAATATTTCTAATTATACATTGGCAAACATTGAAAATTTTGACATTTATTTAGCAACCCACGTGCCCTTTGCATTCGGCTGGTTTATAAGTTTCTTATCAATAAAATATATACAATTAATTTATTTATTAGTACAAAAAAAATATTTTCGTATAAGTTAATGCTTGAAAAATACATTTTAGCAATAAGAGGGTGAAAAGTGTAAGTAAGAGTGAATATATTTGCTAAAATTGATTGGTAGCCATATGGCTACATTGGGATTTAATGCATACAAAAATTTACCATTTAAACATATTTGGTAGTATGAAGTTCATCATGTATTTATACTTTTTTGCATCACTTGCTCCGAAACAAATAAAAATTAATTTTAATAAATTTTTTTTTTAAACTACATGTCAAAGGAAAGTGCCGTGTTAAAGGAATCCCTTGAGATTTATCACCGTGGGTGACCGAAATATATTGGGAAAAATAAAATTGTTAAACACTGTTTCAACTTGACCTGAAGCCTGCGTAGAACAACTACATTATTTTTTTATGTTAAACACAAAGCAACATTACATTATTTATATTTAATTCTAGAAAATTAAGTCCTGCGGTTGCAATATTTGTATATTTTCTTTTTCTAGATTGGTAATGGCCAACGGCCAGCCCCATCATACTATATGTCTGATATCGGTCTTTTAGTACATGATTTCGTCTCCGTTTTTGGAATTGGACGGTTGCTGTTTTGATCAGATGGCCTTCCTCTATTTATGTCGTTAATAAAACCAGCATTTATCATCCTATCTGCAATTTTCGCTTTGAACTCTAGCAACGAGTTATGAGTGGGGTGAACCTAAGCAATATGATGGGTAGACTTTATAGGTCAAAATTGGAAACAAGTATACTACTTACGCATATTTTATCACGTCCCAGATGTTTGCTAAAGGCAGAAGAAAAGGTAGACCTCCACTGCGTTGGGAAGATCAGGTGAAGACTAACTCGTCCTCCCTTGGTATATCCAATTGGTGCCAGGCAGCACTAAGCAGAAACGACTCGCGCGCTCTTTTTGGACTCGGCCAAATCTTTTAGACGGTTACTCGCCAATTAAGAAATAGACGTTTGTGTTGTCAATTCCTGGTTATTGTATGAGGCATTGCATACAAAAGAAAATGCCGACAAAAAATCGTTTCTAGAGTTCAAAGCAGAAATTGCTGATGGGATGATAAATGCTGCTTTTATTAAAAATGTCAGAAATAGGGGAAGACCATCTCATCTAAACAGCAACAGTCCAGTTCAAAAAACACAAAAACAGAGGAAATCTGGTACTACAAGACAGATCTCAGACACGCAGTATGATGGTGCTGACCATTGGCCATTACCGATCTATTTAGAAAAAGGAAAACGCAAATATTGCAACAGCAGGACTTCGTTTTCTAGACATAAATGTACAAAATTTAACATTGCTTTGTATTTAACATCAAAAAATAATTTTTTTTATTTGTTTCATAGCAAATGATGCAAAAAAGTATAAATAAATGATAAACTTCATACAACCAAATATGTTTAAATTTGCATGCATTTATTCCCAATGTAGCCATATGGCTACCAAACCGTACCACCCACTGAAATACATATATCAAAAAAAATTTAATGCAGGATCATTTTAAATGCTATTTATACTAGAAAAAACCATGGTTTGATTTTTTTCTACATCTGCTTCTTAATTTGGGAAGGAGAGGGTTAAGGGGCAAACATTGAAAGTTTTATAAGTTATAACTCAGAAACCGTTGCAGATATATCGATGAAATTTGGTATGAGTGATATACCTACTAAGGCAAATATTTCGACGAAAAATTTCCAAAATCGGTTTGACGGCCACGCCCACTTTTATATATGTGTATTATAAAGTGGCCTAATAAAAACATTTTAAGCGATATCTCTGTCAAATATAAAGATATATCATTAAAATTTTATGGCAGGAGGCTAACTACGAACATAAGACAAAAACCGTAAAAATTTTGGAAAATGGGCGTGGTACCGCTTCGTTTTAGAAGCAGGAATATACGAGATTTCTTAGCCTATAACTCGACAAATAATTTATATATAATGACGAAACTTGGTGTGTACACTTTTATTACTTGTGGTAATACATGTTCAAAATTTTAGAGAAACCGGTTGACGGCCACGCCCACTTTTATATATGGGAACTATAAAGTGGCCTAATAAAAACATTTTAAGCGATATGTTTGTCAAATATAAAGATAATTCATTGAAAATTTGTGGCATAAGTTCTACAATAGACCGGAAACAAAAAACAGAAAAATTTTGGAAAATGGGCGTGACACCGCCTCTTTTTAGACAAAGGAATCTACGAGATTTCGGAGCCCATAACTCGACAAATAATTGAGATATTATGATGAAACTTGGTTTATACACTTTTATAACTTGTATTAATAGACACGCAAAAATTTATTGAAATCGGTTTATGACCACGCCTACTATTTAGCAAAGATATTTCTGGAACACGCTTTGGAAATTTGTAACGTGACATCTTTGTAACTGGAAGTCATAAAGGAATGAAATTTTGCACGAAGAATAATATTCATATGCTTAGTTGGATGACTGATAAAAATTTTGAAAATGGGCGTGGCTACGCCCACTTTATGCAGCACTCGCTTTATATAAAATCCATCAAACGCAAACAAACAATAAAAACATACAGCTAAGTATCTAATGTTCGATTCCACTCGAACTTAGGCTTCCTTACTTGTTATAAATGACTTGCCACAGATTTTGTCTCATTCCCGAGCTCTAATGAATGCGGACGATGTAAAAATTTGTTATACATACTTGCCCTCAGACTTTTCTCGCTCAAATCTACTTCAAGTTGATTTGAATTCATTTCAACGTTGGTGCACAATAAATGCACTAGTTTAAAACTGCTCTAAATGTAAGTTTATGACATTCCACCGTGTGAAGCATGTTCTGTCATCTTATGTACTTTATGGCACTCCTATGGAGCGTATATCTGCGGCTAACGATTTAGGTGTTCTGTTCGACTCGAAACTGGGTTTCAATTCACATATCTCTGCTATTACAAATAAAGCAATGGGTACTCTTGGTTTTGTTAAACGCTGGGCTAAAGAGTTTAATTATCCTTATCTCACTAAGGTCCTTTATATTTCGTTGGTCCGTCCAAGACTTGAGTATTGCTCGTTTGTATGGTGTCCAGGATATATCTACATATATATGATGAATTTCATATCAAAGGCTGAAAAAACGAACATTTTGAACCCGACCCCCTCAGAAATTGATGATGAAATTTTGCATAGAGGTACATCTTACCTACTCAAACATAACCTCATTTTTAGAAATTGCATTTTCGAAATATTGTGGGCGTGGCAAGGTATCGAAATATTCGAAAATACCCGAAAATAATCGAAAAATGACGATAATAGGTACTTTTAAAGTGTGATTACTAGGGAATGGCTTTACCGATTTCAAAGATCTTTACACCATTAGAAAGGTATTGAAATTAGCTTTAAAAAAATACATTGTAAAAATTTTTTTTGTTTTAGTACACTGAAGAAAATTTTTTTCAGTGTAATATGTAATATAGAATTTTTACAGTGTGTGTTTTCAAAAGGTGATTTTAATACCTTTCTAATGGTATACAAATTTTTGAAATCGGTTGATTAGTTTACGCGTGATATCAAAATACAAGAAAGCCAAGAGATGCATTTACTTAAATAAATTTAAAAAACAAAATAAAGAAAAAGGCCATTTTAGTTTTCAGATATGTTATATATATTAAATAGACTTTTCTAAACAAAATTTGTATTTTTCAAAATCGCTTGATATTTGAAGTGTTTTTTCAGTTTCAAATTTTATTTTGGAAAACATTTTTTTTTCAGTGTACTAAAACAAAAAACAAATGTTTTGACAGAAAATTGTCAAAATCGGTTGACGGCCACACCCACTTTTATATATGGGAACTATAAAGGGGCCTAATAAAAACATTTTAAGCGATATCTCTGTCAAATATAAAGATATATCATTGAAATTTTATGGCACGAGTTCAACTACGGACATAAAACAAAAATCACAAAAATTTTGGAAAATGGGCGGTACCACGCCCACTTATTAACCCTTTCCTTCCCATGGTAGCCATATGGCTACCAAATTAAAAATCTATATTTAAACGTCTTGCTACGGAATTTTTTCCATTTAAAAAAAACAATGCTTAAAGCCAACATTGCTTAAATGATTTAGCCCTCAATATTTCTAATTATACATTGGCAAACATTGAAAATTTTGACATTTATTTAGCAACCCACGTGCCCTTTGCATTCGGCTGGTTTATGAGTTTCTTATCAATAAAATATATACAATTAATTTATTTATTAGTACAAAAAAAATATTTTCGTATAAGTTAATGCTTGAAAAATACATTTTAGCAATAAGAAGGTGAAAAGTGTAAGTAAGAGTGAATATATTTGCTAAAATTGATTGGTAGCCATATGGCTACATTGGGATTTAATGCATACAAAAATTTACCATTTAAACATATTTGGTAGTATGAAGTTCATCATGTATTTATACTTTTTTGCATCACTTGCTCCGAAACAAATAAAAATTAATTTTAATTAATTTTTTTTTTAAACTACATGTCAAAGGAAAGTGCCGTGTTAAAGGAATCCCTTGAGATTTATCACCGTGGGTGACCGAAATATATTGAGAAAAATAAAATTGTTAAACACTGTTTCAACTTGACCTGAAGCCTGCGTAGAACAACTACATTATTTTTTTATGTTAAACACAAAGCAACATTACATTATTTATATTTAATTCTAGAAAATTAAGTCCTGCGGTTGCAATATTTGTATATTTTCTTTTTCTAGATTGGTAATGGCCAACGGCCAGCCCCATCATACTATATGTCTGATATCGGTCTTTTAGTACATGATTTCGTCTCCGTTTTTGGAATTGGACGGTTGCTGTTTTGATCAGATGGCCTTCCTCTATTTATGTCGTTAATAAAACCAGCATTTATCATCCTATCTGCAATTTTCGCTTTGAACTCTAGCAACGAGTTATGAGTGGGGTGAACCTAAGCAATATGATGGGTAGACTTTATAGGTCAAAATTGGAAACAAGTATACTACTTACGCATATTTTATCACGTCCCAGATGTTTGCTAAAGGCAGAAGAAAAGGTAGACCTCCACTGCGTTGGGAAGATCAGGTGAAGACTAACTCGTCCTCCCTTGGTATATCCAATTGGTGCCAGGCAGCACTAAGCAGAAACGACTCGCGCGCTCTTTTTGGACTCGGCCAAATCTTTTACACGGTTACTCGCCAATTAAGAAGAAGACGTTTGTGTTGTCAATTCCTGGTTATTGTATGAGGCATTGCATACAAAAGAAAATGCCGACAAAAAATCGTTTCTAGAGTTCAAAGCAGAAATTGCTGATGGGATGATAAATGCTGCTTTTATTAAAAATGTCAGAAATAGGGGAAGACCATCTCATCTAAACAGCAACAGTCCAGTTCCAAAAACACAAAAACAGAGGAAATCTGGTACTACAAGACAGATCTCAGACAAGCAGTATGATGGTGCTGACCATTGGCCATTACCGATCTATTTAGAAAAAGGAAAACGCAAATATTGCAACAGCAGGACTTCGTTTTCTAGACATAAATGTACAAAATTTAACATTGCTTTGTATTTAACATCAAAAAATAATTTTTTTTATTTGTTTCATAGCAAATGATGCAAAAAAGTATAAATAAATGATAAACTTCATACAACCAAATATGTTTAAATTTGCATGCATTTATTCCCAATGTAGCCATATGGCTACCAAACCGTACCACCCACTGAAATACATATATCAAAAAAAATTTAATGCAGGATCATTTTAAATGCTATTTATACTAGAAAAAACCATGGTTTGATTTTTTTCTACATCTGCTTCTTAATTTGGGAAGGAGAGGGTTAAGGGGCAAACATTGAAAGTTTTATAAGTTATAACTCAGAAACCGTTGCAGATATATCGATGAAATTTGGTATGAGTGATATACCTACTAAGGCAAATATTTCGACGAAAAATTTCCAAAATCGGTTTGACGGCCACGCCCACTTTTATATATGTGTTATAAAGTGGCCTAATAAAAACATTTTAAGCGATATCTCTGTCAAATATAAAGATATATCATTAAAATTTTATGGCAGGAGGCTAACTACGAACATAAGACAAAAACCGTAAAAATTTTGGAAAATGGGCGTGGTACCGCTTCGTTTTAGAAGCAGGAATATACGAGATTTCTTAGCCTATAACTCGACAAATAATTTATATATAATGACGAAACTTGGTGTGTACACTTTTATTACTTGTGGTAATACATGTTCAAAATTTTAGAGAAACCGGTTGACGGCCACGCCCACTTTTATATATGGGAACTATAAAGTGGCCTAATAAAAACATTTTAAGCGATATGTTTGTCAAATATAAAGATAATTCATTGAAAATTTGTGGCATAAGTTCTACAATAGACCGGAAACAAAAAACAGAAAAATTTTGGAAAATGGGCGTGACACCGCCTCTTTTTAGACAAAGGAATCTACGAGATTTCGGAGCCCATAACTCGACAAATAATTGAGATATTATGATGAAACTTGGTTTATACACTTTTATAACTTGTATTAATAGACACGCAAAAATTTATTGAAATCGGTTTATGACCACGCCTACTTTTTAGCAAAGATATTTCTGGAACACGCTTTGGAAATTTGTAACGTGACATCTTTGTAACTGGAAGTCATAAAGGAATGAAATTTTGCACGAAGAATAATATTCATATGCTTAGTTGGATGACTGATAAAAATTTTGAAAATGGGCGTGGCTACGCCCACTTTATGCAGCACTCGCTTTATATAAAATCCATCAAACGCAAACAAACAATAAAAACATACAGCTAAGTATCTAATGTTCGATTCCACTCGAACTTAGGCTTCCTTACTTGTTATAAATGACTTGCCACAGATTTTGTCTCATTATCGAGCTCTAATTAATGCGGACGATGTAAAAATTTGTTATACATACTTGCCCTCAGACTTTTCTCGCTCAAATCTACTTCAAGTTGATTTGAATTCATTTCAACGTTGGTGCACAATAAATGCACTAGTTTAAAACTGCTCTAAATGTAAGTTTATGACATTCCACCGTGTGAAGCATGTTCTGTCATCTTATGTACTTTATGGCACTCCTATGGAGCGTATATCTGCGGCTAACGATTTAGGTGTTCTGTTCGACTCGAAACTGGGTTTCAATTCACATATCTCTGCTATTACAAATAAAGCAATGGGTACTCTTGGTTTTGTTAAACGCTGGGCTAAAGAGTTTAATTATCCTTATCTCACTAAGGTCCTTTATATTTCGTTGGTCCGTCCAAGACTTGAGTATTGCTCGTTTGTATGGTGTCCAGGATATATCTACATATATATTATGAATTTCATATCAAAGGCTGAAAAAACGAACATTTTGAACCCGACCCCCTCAGAAATTGATGATGAAATTTTGCATAGAGGTACATCTTACCTACTCAAACATAACCTCATTTTTAGAAATTGCATTTTTGTGGGCGTGGCAAGGTATCGAAATATTCGAAAATACCCGAAAATAATCGAAAAATGACGATAATAGGTACTTTTAAAGTGTGATTACTAGGGAATGGCTTTACCGATTTCAAAGATCTTTACACCATTAGAAAGGTATTGAAATTAGCTTTAAAAAAATACATTGTAAAAATTTTTTTTGTTTTAGTACACTGAAGAAAATTTTTTTCAGTGTAATATGTAATATAGAATTTTTACAGTGTGTGTTTTCAAAAGGTGATTTTAATACCTTTCTAATGGTATACAAATTTTTGAAATCGGTTGATTAGTTTACGCGTGATATCAAAATACAAGAAAGCCAAGATATGCATTTACTTAAATAAATTTAAAAAACAAAATAAAGAAAAAGGCCATTTTAGTTTTCAGATATGTTATATATATTAAATAGACTTTTCTAAACAAAATTTGTATTTTTCAAAATCGCTTGATATTTGAAGTGTTTTTTCAGTTTCAAATTTTATTTTGGAAAACATTTTTTTTCAGTGTACTAAAACAAAAAACAAATGTTTTAACAGAAAATTGTCAAAATCGGTTGACGGCCACACCCACTTTTATATATGGGAACTATAAAGGGGCCTAATAAAAACATTTTAAGCGATATCTCTGTCAAATATAAAGATATATCATTGAAATTTTATGGCACGAGTTCAACTACGGACATAAAACAAAAATCACAAAAATTTTGGAAAATGGGCGGTACCACGCCCACTTATTAACCCTTTCCTTCCCATGGTAGCCATATGGCTACCAAATTAAAAATCTATATTTAAACGTCTTGCTACGGAATTTTTTCCATTTAAAAAAAACAATGCTTAAAGCCAACATTGCTTAAATGATTTAGCCCTCAATATTTCTAATTATACATTGGCAAACATTGAAAATTTTGACATTTATTTAGCAACCCACGTGCCCTTTGCATTCGGCTGGTTTATAAGTTTCTTATCAATAAAATATATACAATTAATTTATTTATTAGTACAAAAAAAATATTTTCGTATAAGTTAATGCTTGAAAAATACATTTTAGCAATAAGAGGGTGAAAAGTGTAAGTAAGAGTGAATATATTTGCTAAAATTGATTGGTAGCCATATGGCTACATTGGGATTTAATGCATACAAAAATTTACCATTTAAACATATTTGGTAGTATGAAGTTCATCATGTATTTATACTTTTTTGCATCACTTGCTCCGAAACAAATAAAAATTAATTTTAATAAATTTTTTTTTTTAAACTACATGTCAAAGGAAAGTGCCGTGTTAAAGGAATCCCTTGAGATTTATCACCGTGGGTGACCGAAATATATTGGGAAAAATAAAATTGTTAAACACTGTTTCAACTTGACCTGAAGCCTGCGTAGAACAACTACATTATTTTTTTATGTTAAACACAAAGCAACATTACATTATTTATATTTAATTCTAGAAAATTAAGTCCTGCGGTTGCAATATTTGTATATTTTCTTTTTCTAGATTGGTAATGGCCAACGGCCAGCCCCATCATACTATATGTCTGATATCGGTCTTTTAGTACATGATTTCGTCTCCGTTTTTGGAATTGGACGGTTGCTGTTTTGATCAGATGGCCTTCCTCTATTTATGTCGTTAATAAAACCAGCATTTATCATCCTATCTGCAATTTTCGCTTTGAACTCTAGCAACGAGTTATGAGTGGGGTGAACCTAAGCAATATGATGGGTAGACTTTATAGGTCAAAATTGGAAACAAGTATACTACTTACGCATATTTTATCACGTCCCAGATGTTTGCTAAAGGCAGAAGAAAAGGTAGACCTCCACTGCGTTGGGAAGATCAGGTGAAGACTAACTCGTCCTCCCTTGGTATATCCAATTGGTGCCAGGCAGCACTAAGCAGAAACGACTCGCGCGCTCTTTTTGGACTCGGCCAAATCTTTTAGACGGTTACTCGCCAATTAAGAAATAGACGTTTGTGTTGTCAATTCCTGGTTATTGTATGAGGCATTGCATACAAAAGAAAATGCCGACAAAAAATCGTTTCTAGAGTTCAAAGCAGAAATTGCTGATGGGATGATAAATGCTGCTTTTATTAAAAATGTCAGAAATAGGGGAAGACCATCTCATCTAAACAGCAACAGTCCAGTTCCAAAAACACAAAAACAGAGGAAATCTGGTACTACAAGACAGATCTCAGACACGCAGTATGATGGTGCTGACCATTGGCCATTACCGATCTATTTAGAAAAAGGAAAACGCAAATATTGCAACAGCAGGACTTCGTTTTCTAGACATAAATGTACAAAATTTAACATTGCTTTGTATTTAACATCAAAAAATAATTTTTTTTGTTTGTTTCATAGCAAATGATGCAAAAAAGTATAAATAAATGATAAACTTCATACAACCAAATATGTTTAAATTTGCATGCATTTATTCCCAATGTAGCCATATGGCTACCAAACCGTACCACCCACTGAAATACATATATCAAAAAAAATTTAATGCAGGATCATTTTAAATGCTATTTATACTAGAAAAAACCATGGTTTGATTTTTTTCTAAATCTGCTTCTTAATTTGGGAAGGAGAGGGTTAAGGGGCAAACATTGAAAGTTTTATAAGTTATAACTCAGAAACCGTTGCAGATATATCGATGAAATTTGGTGTGAGTGATATACCTACTAAGGCAAATATTTCGACGAAAAATTTCCAAAATCGGTTTGACGGCCACGCCCACTTTTATATATGTGTTATAAAGTGGCCTAATAAAAACATTTTAAGCGATATCTCTGTCAAATATAAAGACATATCATTAAAATTTTATGGCAGGAGGCTAACTACGAACATAAGACAAAAACCGTAAAAATTTTGGAAAATGGGCGTGGTACCGCTTCGTTTTAGAAGCAGGAATATACGAGATTTCTTAGCCTATAACTCGACAAATAATTTATATATAATGACGAAACTTGGTGTGTACACTTTTATTACTTGTGGTAATACATGTTCAAAATTTTAGAGAAACCGGTTGACGGCCACGCCCACTTTTATATATGGGAACTATAAAGTGGCCTAATAAAAACATTTTAAGCGATATGTTTGTCAAATATAAAGATAATTCATTGAAAATTTGTGGCATAAGTTCTACAATAGACCGGAAACAAAAAACAGAAAAATTTTGGAAAATGGGCGTGACACCGCCTCTTTTTAGACAAAGGAATCTACGAGATTTCGGAGCCCATAACTCGACAAATAATTGAGATATTATGATGAAACTTGGTTTATACACTTTTATAACTTGTATTAATAGACACGCAAAAATTTATTGAAATCGGTTTATGACCACGCCTACTTTTTAGCAAAGATATTTCTGGAACACGCTTTGGAAATTTGTAACGTGACATCTTTGTAACTGGAAGTCATAAAGGAATGAAATTTTGCACGAAGAATAATATTCATATGCTTAGTTGGATGACTGATAAAAATTTTGAAAATGGGCGTGGCTACGCCCACTTTATGCAGCACTCGCTTTATATAAAATCCATCAAACGCAAACAAACAATAAAAACATACAGCTAAGTATCTAATGTTCGATTCCACTCGAACTTGGGCTTCCTTACTTGTTATAAATGACTTGCCACAGATTTTGTCTCATTCCCGAGCTCTAATGAATGCGGACGATGTAAAAATTTGTTATACATACTTGCCCTCAGACTTTTCTCGCTCAAATCTACTTCAAGTTGATTTGAATTCATTTCAACGTTGGTGCACAATAAATGCACTAGTTTAAAACTGCTCTAAATGTAAGTTTATGACATTCCACCGTGTGAAGCATGTTCTGTCATCTTATGTACTTTATGGCACTCCTATGGAGCGTATATCTGCGGCTAACGATTTAGGTGTTCTGTTCGACTCGAAACTGGGTTTCAATTCACATATCTCTGCTATTACAAATAAAGCAATGGGTACTCTTGGTTTTGTTAAACGCTGGGCTAAAGAGTTTAATTATCCTTATCTCACTAAGGTCCTTTATATTTCGTTGGTCCGTCCAAGACTTGAGTATTGCTCGTTTGTATGGTGTCCAGGATATATCTACATATATATGATGAATTCATATCAAAGGCTGAAAAAAACGAACATTTTGAACCCGACCCCCTCAGAAATTGATGATGAAATTTTGCATAGAGGTACATCTTACCTACTCAAACACAACCTCATTTTTAGAAATTGCATTTTCGAAATATTGTGGGCGTGGCAAAGTATCGAAATATTCGAAAATACCCGAAAATAATCGAAAAATTACGATAATAGGTACATTTAAAGTGTGATTACTAGGGAATGGCTTTACCGATTTCAAAGATCTTTACACCATTAGAAAGGTATTGAAATTAGCTTTAAAAAAAATACATTGTAAAAATTTTTTTTGTTTTAGTACACTGAAGAAAATTTTTTTCAGTGTAATATGTAATGTAGAATTTTTACAGTGTGTGTTTTCAAAAGGTGATTTTAATACCTTTCTAATGGTATACAAATTTTTGAAATCGGTTGATTAGTTTACGCGTGATATCAAAATACAAGAAAGCCAAGAGATGCATTTACTTAAATAAATTTAAAAAAAAAATAAAGAAAAAGGCCATTTTAGTTTTCAGATATGTTATATATATTAAATAGACCTTTCTAAACAAAATTTGTATTTTTCAAAATCGCTTTATCTTTGAAGTGTTTTTTTTCAGTTTCAAATTTTATTTTGGAAAACATTTTTTTTCAGTGTACTAAAACAAAAAACAAATGTTTTGACAGAAAATTGTCAAAATCGGTTGACGGCCCCACCCACTTTTATATATGGGAACTATAAAGGGGCCTAATAAAAACATTTTAAGCGATATCTCTGTCAAATATAAAGATATATCATTGAAATTTTATGGCACGAGTTCAACTACGGACATAAAACAAAAACCACAAAAATTTTGGAAAATGGGCGGTGCCACGCCCACTTATTACCGGTCAAACATTGAGGGTTTTATAAGCCATAACTCAGAAACCATTGAAGATATATCGATGAAATTTGGTACGCGTGATATACTTGCTTAGGCAAATGTTTGGACGAAAAATTGTTAAAATCGGTTGACGGCCACGCCCACTTTTATATATGGGTCTTATAAAGAGACCTAATAAAAACATTTTAAGCGATATCTCTGTCAAATATAAAGATATATCATTAAAATTTTATGGCAGGAGGCTAACTACGAACATAAGACAAAAACCGTAAAAATTTTGGAAAATGGGCGTGGTACCGCCTCTTTTTAGAAGCAGGAATATACGAGATTTCTTAGCCTATAACTCGACAAATAATTTATATATAATGACGAAACTTGGTGTGTACACTTTTATTACTTGTGGTAATACATGTTCAAAATTTTAGAGAAACCGGTTGACGGCCACGCCCACTTTTATATATTGGTCTTATAAAGTGACCTAATAAAAACATTTTAAGCGATATCTTTGTCAAATGTAAAGATAATTCATTGAAATTTTGTGGTATGATTTCTACAATAGACCGGAAACAAAAAATAGAAAAATTTTGGAAAATGGGCGTGGCACCGCCTCCTTTTAGACAAAGGAATCTACGAGATTTCGGAGCCCATAACTCGACAAATAATTGAGATATTATGATGAAACTTGGTTTATACACTTTTATAACTTGTATTAATAGACACGCAAAAATTTATTGAAATCGGTTTATGACCACGCCTACTTTTTAGCAAAGATATTTCTGGAACACGCTTTGGAAATTTGTAACGTGACATCTTTGTAACTGGAAGTCATAAAGGAATGAAATTTTGCACGAAGAATAATATTCATATGCTTAGTAGGATGACTGATAAAAATTTTGAAAATGGGCGTGGCTACGCCCACTTTATGCAGCACTCGCTGGTATACAAATTTTTGAAATCGGTTGATTAGTTTACGCGTGATATCAAAATACAAGAAAGCCAAGAGATGCATTTACTTAAATAAATTTAAAAAAAAAATAAAGAAAAATGCCATTTTAGTTTTCAGATATGTTATATATATTAAATAGACCTTTCTAAACAAAATTTGTATTTTTCAAAATCGCTTGATCTTTGAAGTGTTTTTTCAGTTTCAAATTTTATTTTGGAAAACATTTTTTTTCAGTGTACTAAAACAAAAAAAATTTTTACAGTGTATTTTTTTGAAAGCTAATTTCAATACCTTTCTCTGGTGTAAAGATCTTTGAAATCGGTAAAGCCGTTCCCTAGTAATCACACTTTAAAAGTACCTATTATCGTCATTTTTCGATTATTTTCGAATATTTTTGAATATTTCGATACCTTGCCACGTCCACAATTTTTCGAAAATGCAATTTCTGAAAATGAGGTTGTGTTTGGGTAGGTAAGATGTACCTCTGTGCAAAATTTCATCAAATTCTGAGGGGGTCGGGTTCAACGCATATTGGGTTTGATATGAAATTCATCATATATAAAAATGGTGTAAAAAATGTTACTAACCTCATATGATGAGAACGGCAGGGCCGATTTCTGTAAAATTTCTTGCCAGTTGTTCGTATTCTCGGGGAGAAGGTTCCTACGGAAGAAAACTTTGGTAAAGTCCGAAAATTGGTAAAATCCGTGTGTATGTGTGGATGTGTGTCCTTTATAGACTCCCAAATTAATTCACCGATCTTTATGAAATTTTCACAGCAGATTAATCTGGTGTTAGCGCACATAATAGGGTATATAGAATTTCGTAAAAGTGGCAGCTTCTCGGAATACAGGCCTAAATGTGGACCCAGATCGACCCAGTAAGTCTTCGAGCAATATGGGTATCAAATGAAAGGTGTTGAACAGGCCTTCAACATAAAGTTATTTTCATTTCTATGCCTAGGCCGGGTCCCCTGGACAGTTTCTGAGCGATATTGGTATCAAATGAAAGCTGTTGAGGAGGACTTCAACAAAGAGCTCTTTAAATAGTGATGCCTAGGCCGGGTTCCAAGATTTGGATCAAAACGTGGACCCGGATAACCCCTGAATGTCTTCGAGCGATATTGGTAGCAAATAAAAGGCGTTGAGCAGGGCTTCCACATACATACATCTATTTTCATTGTGATTTCTAAGGCTGTTTCCCAGAGATGGATAAAGTAGTGGGCCGGGATGGTAATGGACGATCCCGGTAAGGTAAAGGTAGATAGGTATAGGGATAAGGATAAGGATGGGGATAGGGATAGGGATAGGGATAGAGATTGAGGTTGAGGTTGAGATTGAGATTGAGAGTGAGATTGAGATTGAGAGTGAGATTGAGATTGAAATAGAGATAGGGATCGAGAGAAGTAGGTTTGTCGCGGCGAATATAACTATAACTTTTATTCAGAGAATAGACAATTTTTTTTATTATTCGCAGTCATTAAGATGGACTCTAAGATAATGGATAGCAATACGGTAGTCAAAGACTTTTCTATAGGCTTCATAGGAATAAATTTTAGCAGAACAACGTATCGAGTCAGTGCAGAAACTATTTTTATTATTTGCTCTACGGGCCCTTAATTGGGACTCAAATCTTCATCTATCACCTTATAGAATCGTAGCAGGCTTCTTCTTATTGATTTGCCAACTTTGGAAAATCGTAGAATATTGCTTGGTAATGTTCCTGCATAAGCTGATTCTTGGCGAGGTTGATTCCTCTGTGCTGCTAAGCCAACTAAACTTTGCAGTTCCGGCCAGGGCATCCAGAAACTACGTGCTTTTCGATTTACCCCTTTGTCGCCTAAATTTTGAAAAAAGTGATCCCTTGCGTGTTTCGTGCTCGTACTATAATGATTTGTACAAATTTATTGGTTTTGAATGTTCGTTTGCTGTCTTGCATAATGCAATACTTCTTGGTCTAAACTGATACTTTAAATTTAAATTTACTTTTTCACTTTTTATGTAATGTTAAGGTAAGATCACACGATTTGTACATTTGGCTAAAAATTTGCCAAATTGATAGGCAAATCGTGTGAACGGTAAATTTCATTTGACACAAATCACAAAGGACAAATATTTAGGCCTTTGTGGCAAATCAAAAACGGCCCTTGTAGCCAAATCGTGTGAACACAAATGTGATACAGAAGGTAAATGAAAATGATGATAATGGACAAATTTTGATTTGCCACTTGGATATATGAACTATGTTCGAATCAGCGTTAAGCCGAGATCACACGATTTACGCATTTGTACAAAAAATGACAAATTTAAATTTGTCCACATTTGCCCATTTTGATATCGATGTGCAAATGATTTGCTTTGCGTTCACACGATTTGCCCGATTTATTAGCTTTTGATTTGCCACACATTTGTACATAGAAGGAAAGTGGCAAATTTGTTCACATTCGTTCACACGATTTAACCAATCATGATAAAACATTCGTATGAAAAATATAGAAGCACACTTTTGGGCATTATTTGGAAGAAAATTTTATGAAAAATTAACAAACAAAAATTAATCAAATAGGTATTAAATCATTATAAGTACATGTATTTTCACGATTTCAAAACTGGATAATACTTCTTTTAATTCTCTGTAAGATGATATAAAGTTAATTTAATTCATTCAATAGAAAAAAAAATGGTCATTGTGAAATGTTGACTTTGGTTGCACAAAAGTGAATGAAATGTTGCAGATACGTCGAAATCATATATGAAGAAATTGTTTATGTACTCATTTTGAATGAAAGTGATTATGTTACTTTTTTGCTCGGAATGACTATTTTCGGAGTTAGAAACAAATGAAGGATCAAAATCATATATCAATTTCGATTATTTTTAGTAATGGTTAGGGTAATAGTAGGATATAGTCACGTGCAAAGTTTTGTTAAATTCGCTCGGAAACTGACTGAGTTATTACCAGGGGTTCATGTTTATTTATATTCGGTTCGGATTCGGGAAATTATTAGATAAATAAGAGGTTAAGTATTCGGGTTCGGTTTCGGATCCGGTATTTGGAAAAATATTCGGTTCAGATTCGGGAAAGCATTTGGGAAAACATTCGGTTCAGATTCGGGCAAATATTCTTTCCTGGTTTGGGAAAGTATTGCGGTTCGGTTTAGGATCCGGAAAGTATTTGGAAAATTATTCGGTTCAGTTTCGGGAAAACATTGGGTTCAAATTCGGCCAAATATTCTTTCCTAATTTGGGAAAGTATTCGAAAAATCACTTTTTGAAAAAGTATACTTGTGTGACTAGCAAGAATAATTGAATAACGTCAAAAATGTATTCATTATACAAAATTATCTCAATAAGGAATAAAAAATTATTCCTAATTTTTTCTAGCTAAACGTTAAAAAATGCTTCTTCGGCCTATATGACACTACGTTTTTTCTCTGGTATATTTGGTTTGAAAAACCCGCCGAAAGTCAAAATACAAAAACAATTCTTGAAAAGAGACAAAACCTGTGTTCAATTACTAAAAATTTTTAACTTATTTTTCATAAAAACTGCCATTTTCATATGGAAGGCTGTCATTTTTTACGCAAAATTCATAACAATTTTTTGTTATTGAACAGAGCTAAATAATAATGGCTTTGTTCAGAAACTCAGTTTGAAGCGCAACTTGATTTTGTAGTACAAGCAGAGCGTTCATAAACGTAAATTTTGCATGAAGCGTCGCTCATCACAATCATCAAAATAATAATTACTGCCGCTGTTGCGCTTCATGCTGCGTTTCTGAACATAGCCAATATAATAATACAATTGCGTTAATATAACTCTGACGAGTTTTATGGCCGGGCTTCTCTCCCAATTCGAGGTGTGCTCCTTTTGTTTGTCCTACTAATTGGGTGGACCTACAGTTTTATGCCGGTTCCGAACGGCGAATGCATTTTTTTGAGAAGCTTTTTCATGGCAGAAATACACTCGGAGGGTATGCCGAGAGGTGACCGCTGTTTCTAAAACCCCAACAATTGAGTTTTAATTAATTAGAAAAAATTTTTTTGGTGTTTGTTCGGACTGGGGTTTGAACCCGAGACTTTTGGTATAGCAGGCGAGTACTCTACCCACTGCCCATTTAAAAGCTAAGGACATGAGAATTTTCAATATTTGTGCCCATAATGACTTACACTGTCTTACAAAGTTTATCTAGATCAGACATGAATAGATCAATTTTGAATTTCTCGTAACACTTAACTAGACCCACCTTTATTTTCGAAAATATCAAAATAATTCCTGTATGTCCCTTTCCTTTTTTCATGTTCTCTGCAAAAGTATATTTACATATTTCTATTAACTTTTTGAAGCGCATTTGATTATTTCGTATCCCACGCGTAACCTCCGCGGTGAGAAATAAAAAAAATCATAATAAAATCGCGAAAGTAAAAAAAATTTATCTGAGGGAAAAAATATTGCTTTATTTTTGTTATTAATGTTGTTTTTAATAGAAAACGAAATATTAGGTAATAAGTTAACGAAGGAGATGTATGCTTTTGTTCTGACATTTTCTAAGCATATTTATTAGTTTAGAACACTTTTATAAAAAGTGAAATTCTGGAAAATTTTAAACAAAAATGAAAAAATTAGAAAAACAAAAATTTTTTTGAGGGACAGTTTCGTATTCTAGATAGATTTTCGCGTTAGTAAACGATTTCATGGGATACATAACTTAATCCGAGATGACTTCCCCGATACGCTGGACTCTACGTTAGCAAATTAATTAGATGCACCAGACTCAGTACTTTATTGTCTCTCGTTATAAAAATAGGTGGAGCTATGAGAAAGGAAGATTATCTCCATATTTTAAGAATAGATTTGCCTAAGTTCGCCGATATAAGCGCCCATCCCGAAGACGAGGTGCTATTTCAGCAAGGCTGTAACCCCAAAAATAGGCGAAAATCATGCGGAACTGGTTATCTAGCCAATGATTTGGTGTGATAAAGTGGGCTGCCCAAAGCCCAGATCCTAATCCCATCGAAAATCTATGGACATTTTTAAAAAAGAGGATGGCTGTGTACGAAAAAGTTCCCAAAAATTTGAATCACCTTTGGCCCCAAGTTGAGGACGAATGAGCCAAGAAACCAAGGGTAACCATAGCAGAACTAATGGAAACATCCCAACGCGCATTAAAACAGCCCCAAAAGATAAGGGGCTATGGAGGAAATATTATTAGTCCATACCAAATAACTTTTTTCCCCACGTGCAAAATTGGATGAATGTGGATGTTTGAGTTTTTCGCCCTAAAAAACGTGGTTATCAAGATGGAATTAAATTAGCTGTATGTTTTCTATTAAAACCAATATATATGATAACTAATAAAAAAAAAATTTTGGTTGAAATTAGTCGTTTGGATTAGGTTTTATGGACACATAAGCACAGAAGTGGGAAACATTCATCCATTACACTGTAGAGCACCCGGCAGGGTATTGGACCAAACCAATTTTTTCGAATAGATTGAGACCAGGGTTAGGCATGATTCAACTAATTTTGAGTGCACTCAAACCTGAGTGGTAGTTAAATATCTGAATTTAACTACCACTCAATTTGAGTGGTAGTTAAATCTTGAGTGGTAGTTAAATCTTCAACTACCACTCAACTTTAGTGTTGGTAGCAAAAGTGCAAAGAAGTCAGTCAAAACCCAAAAAAGCTTATGGAAAAACTTACATACATACATATGTATATGTATGCGTATAACTTATGCATATGTATGTACAATAAATATACAAAATTCAAGGGAAGGACATGTGCATTACAATAGTATTTGTAGATATTCAAGTTCATCTACTAGTTCGTTCTAGTTAAATTTCTAGTTCACTTCCTAGTTCACCCCTATTTCAATTTCTAGTTCAACTCTAGTTCATTTCTGGCTCACCTCTAGTTCACTTCTAGTTCACCTCTAGTTGACTTATAGTTCACCTCTAGTTCAATTTCAAGTTTATTTTCTAGTTCACCTCTAGTTCACTTCAAGTTAAATATTTTTAAATCAGTAAAAACGCAAACCCTTCAATATCTCGACACACCTAAAAATGGACTTATGCCAATTTCAAAACTTACGACTCACATATACTCACATACATATGTATGTATGTATGTACTTTTCACCACAAGCTGATGTGTTGATTAACTTCTCAATGATTTCACTGCCTAAATAGGTTTCGAGCAGCAAATTTGAGTGGTAGTTGATTCAAATTCAACTACCACTCAAATTTAGTGGTAGTTAAATTCAAGATTTAACTACCACTCAAATTTAGTGGTAGTTAAATTCAAGATTCAACTACCACTCAATTTTAGTGGTATTTGAAAATGAGTGCTAGTTGAAAAATGCCCATCCTTGATTGAGACATAAGGAAAAAATATGTATACGCCTTTTTTCGAAGTTAGCCTCCAAAATTTAGTAATGGGCTTTCGAATTTCGAAATTCGACGCTCCCTAATTTGATTTCAATGTTTAAAAAATTGAAAAATAAAAAAAACATTTTCTTTTTTGAAGGCTTATGTAGCAAATGTTATAAGGGGTCAAAGGTCAGATCTTCGAAAAAATTAAAAGTCGAATATATCCATTTTTTTCAACCGATTTCGAAAATCTTCATAGCGTTGCAAAGGTGATTGTGTTCCCTTTCTTTTGATATGCTCACCTTTATCCTTCAAGTAAAAATTTTATGAAACAACACTTTAAAGGAAAAAATTTCCGAAAAAAATGTTTTAAGTAGTATATTTCGAACTTTTTGCCAGCGATTTCGAAAACCTTCACGCTGTTATATAGGTGCTTGAATTCCCTTGCCTTTGATATGCACAGTAGAACGTATCGCAAAAAATAAAGTTCGCCGTACGCCCCCCATATGATGTCTTTTTGGAAAACATTTCCGGAAAATTTTTTTATTTTTTTTTTGGACGCCGCTAGATGTCGCTAAAATTTATTTTTCTCATATCTTCGGTATTTATAGTCCGATCTCTAAGTTTAATACAGAAATGTCTTTGGCTTGAAAGGGCGGCTTATACTGTAGAATATTATTAACCCTATGTGCGCCATTGGGGTCACTACCACCCAGTACTTAGTTTATACCACCCTAATGTACCTTTTTTACGTCTGCATGTTAAACGTAGTCAAAAATCATTAATCTTTTGCAAAAGAAGTATTTGGATCGCTTCAGCAGAACCCTAAATAAAACGTTCAACATCCCGAGGAATATAGGTTTGTCGGTTCCTTTGGTCTTTTAGGTTAATTTTACAGAAAAATTTTCCGAGGAGACCCATAGTAAAATTTAATGGCAAATAATTTTCTAGAACATTTTAACCCTCTAGCGACCTTAAAAATACTATTTTTCCTGATTTTCTAAAAAAAGGGGGTAAAAATAACCCTTTATTGGCGGTGATAGGGGGTTAAAATGTTCTAGAAAATTATTCGCCATAAAATTTCAGTAGGGGTCTCCTCAGAAGAAATTTTTGTAAAATGAACCTGAAGGACCAAAGAAAGCGAAAAACATATATTCCACGGAATGTTTAACGTGTTTTATTTCGGGTTCTACTCAAGCGATAGAAATACTCCTTTTGCAAAAGATTAATGATTTTAGACTACGTTTAACATGCAGGCATAAAAAATGCATTAGGGTGGTATAAAATAAATACTGGGTGGTAGTGACCCCAATGACGCACATTGGGTTAATAATATTCCATAGTATAAGGCGTCCTTTCAAGCCAAAGGCATTGGTGTATTAAACTCTGAGATTGGACTATAAATAGCGAAGATATGAGAAAAATAAATTTTAGCGACATCTAGCGGCGTCCAAAAAAAAAATATAAAACTTTTCCGGAAATGTTTTCCAAAAAGACATCATATGCGGGGGCGTACGGCGCACTTTATTTTTGCTTCCCTATAACGCGAGACGGCCTAATGCACAGCTTTATGGTCGATGAATGAAAATTTTATAAAAAACAACACTTAAAAAAATACCAAAAAAACTAAAATATTTGAACACATACTTTTATCCGCTGTGCTCACTAACAATTGCAATTGATACCGGTCATGTATGCCGTGATTTCAAAGGGTGTAAATGCGGACAATGATATATAGTATTAAATCAATCGCACCCGATTTTACCGAGTTAATATTATCAACTTTTTAATTAAAAAAATGGCGGATAAAGTATGTCAAGCAATTCTACAATCGAATTTTTGTTTTGTTTGTGCTAAATTTAATATAAAAACAAGCTTGATTAATATGTACATAACTCCAGTTGTGGAATTAATTTATAAAGATTATTTTGATCAGCCGATTATCCAAGGTGAGTCTTGGATTCCCAACAAGATATGTAGAACCTGTTATAACCATTTACAAAAGTGGTGGAAGAAAGAAATAGAGCAATTGTCGTTTGGAGTTACCTGGTTTATACCAAATTGTAGCTTGTAGCACCTATTTAACAGCGTTAAGGTTTTCGAAATCGCTGGTAAAAAGTTCGAAATATACTACTTAAAACATTTTTTTGGGGCATTTTTTCCTTTAAATATTCCAGATTTTTGCTATATGCAGATGATCTTAAACTTTTCCGTAAAATAACTTGTGCGTCTGATATTTTGCTTATTCAGCATGATATAAATAATTTAATTACTTGGAGCAGTAATAATAATTTAGAACTCAATATAAATAAATGTTTCCACATATCTTTCTCAAGATCTTCTAATAAATTTCTTTCCAAATATTATATTCAAAACGAAAATCTAGCCTCACTACAAAATTTTGTTGACTTAGGGGTGGTTTTTGATTCAAACTTTACCTTTGTAAACCATATCTGCTATCTGATTCCTAAAGCATATAGTAACTTGGCTTTCTTACGTCGGTATGGAAGAGAATTTAGAGATCCGTATACCAGAAAGACCCTCTTTAACTCGCTAGTTCGATCTAAACTCGAATATGCCTCAGTTATTTGGAGCCCGATTTATGTTTGCCATACGTCACGAATTGAACGAGTACAAAGAAAATTCCTAAAATTTGCGTTACAGACTCTTAATTTTTCTGATCCGCTTCCACCTTATTCCGCCCGGTGTAAATTAATTAATATTCAATCCCTAGAAAACAGAAGAATTATTCAATCTCTAATGTTTATTTTTGATATAGTATGTGGTAATATTGATTGTCCTGATCTGCTTGAGCTTATCAATTTCAATGTTCCTCATAGAATTTTACGTTTTCCACTACCTTTTCATCTCAATACCATTAAAGCAAATTACCTTTCTTTAGCTCCAATATTAAGAGCACTTATAGAATTTAATAATATTTCAAGGGTCGTTAATATTGATTTTTCATCTTCTAGATCTTCATTTAAAAGTTCGCTTGCTCTGTATTACTCTTAAACTTTAGGTTTACTCATTGTTTTATTCTTACTTTTGCTCTAGTCTGTAAGATTGTATATCATAGACGAAATAAATTATTGAATTGAATTGAATTGAAATCGGCTGGAAAAAATGGATATATTCGACTTTTAATTTTTTCGAAGATCTGACCTTTGACCCCTTATAACATTTGCTACATAAGCTTTCAAAAAACAAAATATATACCAGTCGAGTTTGAAAATAAGGCGGATCACACCCACATTTTTTATTTTTCAATTTTTTAAACATTGCAATCAAATTAGGAAGGGTCGAATTTCGAAATTCGAAAGCCCATTACTAAAATTTGGAGGCTAACTTCGAAAAATGGCGTATACATATTTTTCCCTATGTCTCAAGCTATTCGAAAAAATTGGTTTGGTCCAATACCCAGAAAAAAAGTTGATTTTGTCCTATAGTGTTAATGCTCGCCACTGTATGTACATATATACATGTGGCAGCACACCAAAACGTAATCTTAGCCTTTTAAGTTTTGTAATTTAGTGTTAAGTTTATAAAATTTGGCAACAGATCTTCGGAGTAAATAACGAATGTATGTACATAATATACTCTCAGTAGCGCCACTGGAATATGAGCCGTTAGGTAAAGAAACTATTTATGTGCTTTTGAGTAAGCTCAAGCTTATGTACCTGCTGAGAAAAAATAAAGAATTCATTCGAAAACTTTACTTCAACCATGTGAGTCTTCTACATTGGTGACCCGGACGATTTTCATCAGCATGACTACAAAAGCTGATATTTCCCACGAGGGAGCTGGCGAAACTAGCCCTGAGGAAGCGGATATTTTCCAAGATGCGGCAATGCCAAATGTGGGTGCAATTTCATCGCCTCGAATCCCAATTCCAACTATAGCGGACAACGACATCGAAGCCTTTTTTTATTCCCTGGAAATTTGGTTTGATGCCTCGGGCATATCGGGAGATAGCCGCAAATACTCAATAGTTTTAGCCAGCATTATTCCAAGCTAGCTACTCAGCCTACGCCCATTAATTGAGGCTGCTCATTCATCCAGTAAGTACGACTACCTGAAAGCGGCTTTAATTCAGCGGTTCCCCGACAGCCAACCGCGACGTCTCCAAAAAATACTTCAAAGATGTCATTAGGGGATCAAAAACCCAGCGAATTTTTTTCTAATATGCGGCACGTAGCTGGTACGTCATGGAGCGAAAGCGCTCTTTTGGATATTTGGATCAGTCGGCTTCCGCCAACAGTACAGCCGGCAGTTATTGCTTCTAAGGTAGACATCAGAAAAATTGCGCATTGATGACGCCGTAGTCGAAGCAAATACCTTGCAAAGCACACAAGTCAACGCGGTTAATTCAGGTACGGAATTTTCTAGCCTACGTAATGATATAGCTCAGATATCGGTCGAAAGCCAGCAAATAAACAAACGGTTCGAAAACTTTCGCTCTTCAGCCCGTTCTCCCAACAACGATTCTAATATTTGTTGGTACCATCGTAAGTAAGGAAAACAAGCCACGAAATGTAGAGATCCATGCCTATTCGCCAAGGATAAGCAACAAAACTCCTAGCAACATCGATCGAACGTCACAAATTCACAATAGGGGCGGCCGGCAGGTTGTGGTACAGGTAATCGCGAACAAACTGTAACACGTAATATTCAAAAGAGCTCATATAGCATGTCTCGCCTTAAAATAAACGATAAAAAACGCATTTGACCTTTTTAATCGACACTGGGGCCGACGTGTCTGTCATTCCAAAATCTATAAAATCTGCCAGAGCTAAACCTACTACTGCTCAATTGTTCGCAGCGAACGGTTCTCCGATACAAGTATACGGAGAAGTTGTTTTTAATTTAGACCTTAGCTTCCATAGAGAATTCATATGGAATTTCATCAGAGCTGACGTCAGCTGTCCTATTACACTGCTCTACAGCCAAAAAATACTCTAAACGCGACCATCCTATCTATATGTAAAATCGGTCGCTGATTCCGAAAATCGGGTTCATTTTTAATTCTATGGGAAGGTTTTTGAGATATCGGCAATTTACCGTTATTTGGCCAATGGCTCCACTTAATCCTGTATATCTCTTTACCGCAGTGAGATATCTTCCTTGAGGTAAAACCAAACGAAAGAAAATTAAATTTCCTTTTCATGGCACCTATAACATTTTTCTCTAACTCTTATAGTTTCTGAAATATTGACGATTCAATTTGAATTTTTTCGATTTTTTACGATTTTTTGAAGAAAAAATTGACTTTGTCAGGCAATATCTTTAAAGCCAATGTTTTCACCTTCGGTTTTACTCCTTTACGTGAAGCTCCATTCTATTACCAAAAAAATAAGCTATCAACGAAGAAAATCCGTGGTAAAATGGAAAAGTTATAGGCGATCATATAAATACAGCCAAACCGCGCAATGCCGCTATACGGCACATTCTATGCATATTGTACCAATACCTAAACAGCTGCAGTAGCAGCACATTGGCAGCGCAGTAGATACAAGCCCATTTACGGGTATAACATGCATAAAATATACCCGTGCAGAGGCATTGCGCGACTTAGCTGAATTTACTTGATCGCCTATAACTTTTCCATTTTACCATGGATTTTCATCGTTGATAGCTTATATTTTTCCCAATAGAATAGAGCTTCAGGTAAAGGAGTAAAACCGAAGGTGAAAAGATAGGTTTTAAGGTTTTAAAGATATTGCCTGACAAAATCAATTTTTTATTCAAAAAATCGTAAAAAATCGAAAAAATTCAAAATGAATCGTCAATATTTCATAAACTATAAGAGTTAGAGAAAAATGTTATAGGAGCCATAAAAAGGAAATTTAATTTTCTTTCGTTTGGTTTCACCTCAAGGAAGATATCTCACTGCGGTAAAGAGATAAACAGGATTAAGTGGAGCCATTGGCCAAATAACGGTAAATTGCCGATATCTCAAAAACCTTCCCATAGAATTAAAAATGAACCCGATTTTCGGAATCAGCGATCGATTTTACATATAGATAAGATAGTCACGTCCAAAGTACAGACAAAAAATTTCATTTTGTGATCCAGTGTTATTGGCGCTGATTTTCTTGCACACTTCGATCTTTTGAAGCATCATTGCTTACTAGACCGTACCAATGCTACAAAAGCTATTTGCACAATCGACCACAGCACAATTGTCCGTTAAATCATATGATAGGAAAATCGATTTTTCTAAGAAAATCGAAGAATTTTCGGAGAAATCACTCGCCCACCAGCCCCAGGCACAAAAACGTCGTCTGGTGCAATCCATCACATTGAGACGAAAGGGCACCCGGTTTTCGCTCGCCCTAGAAGACTATCACCGGAAAAAATTACAGCTGCAAAAAAAGAATTTGAAACTCTAATAAAACTAGGTATCTGCCGCCCATCGAAAAGTAGTTGGTCCAGCCCCTTACATATGGTACATAAGGCGGATGGATCCTGGAGACCATGCGGGGACTACCGTGCGCTTAACGCAATTACGGTTTCCGACAGATATCTCCTGCCGTACGTTAGCGATTTTTCCACCATCCTTGCAGGAAACACGATCTTTTCTAAGATCGACTTAAAGAAGGCTTTCCACCAGGTGCCGATTCACCCCGCTGAGATTCCCAACACAGCTATCTGTACACCCTTTGGCCTTTACGAGTTTACACATGACATTTGGCCTTAGAAACGTGGCCCAAACGTTTCAACGTTTAATTGATGAGGTTCTTGGAGGTTTGGACTTTGTTTTTGCGTATTTAGATGATGTGTGGATCGCCTCTCGAAACTTCGAAAGCCACTGCAAACATTTACGAATGGTTTTTCAACGTCTTCGCGACAACAACTTGACCATCAACACGTCTAAATCGATTTTTGGCGTAACCGAACTAGAGTTTCTCGGGCATACTATAACCAAGCACGGCATCCGTCCACTGCAAAAACACGTAGACGCATTGCTTAATTTCCCAAAACCGCAAACGGTCCAACAGATGAAAAAGTTTTTAGCCATGCTCAATTTTTATAGACGCTTTCTCAAGAATGCAATTAGGATAAAAGGGCCACTAAATGAAATGGCAAAATCAAATAAAAAAAATGATAAGACATTACTAAGGTGGACTAATGAGACCGAAGAGTGTTTTGAAAAAAGCAAACGACAACTAGCCGATGCGACATTGCTAGCCCACCCCTTACCTGACACCGAACTGTCGCTGTGGGTTGATGCTTCGAATTATCAACTTGTTGGAAATGAAGTACAACCGCTCGGTTTCTTTTCGCTGAAATTCTCTCCTGCTGAGACTCGCTACAGTACATACGATCGAGAACTCACGGCGGTTTTCCTGGCTGTGAAGCATTTTCGCTATATGCTGGAAGGGAGGCAATGCCATATTTACACTGACCATAGGGAACTGACATTCGCCTTCCGTCAAAAATCGTCCCAAGCGTCAGATCGTCAAGCAAGACAGCTCGACTACATTGGACAAATAACTACCGATTTACGTTATATTGAAGGAAATATTGTGGCGGACTTGCTCTCACGCATCCAAACCATTACTGCCGAAGGACTAAACTACGAGGAATTAGCCACGGATCAAGAGACGGACGAAGAGATAAAGAAATTTCTTCAAGAAGGTAACAAAGATAATTCACTTCTCTTAAAACCATATCCTTTATTATCCAGCCCTAAATCAGTTAGGTGCGATTTATCAAACAATCGAGTACGACCATTTATTACGAAGCGCTTTCGATCGAACGTATTGCATGTAAGGCATGACTTATCACACCCAGGACCTAAAGCTACGACCCGATTGATGTGTGAACGTTTTGTTTGGCCGGGCATCCAACGCGAGAGTAGAAGATTTGCCCAAAATTGCTTGGCCTGTCAGCGCAATAAAATCCAACGTCACTGCGTTACACCACTATCAAAACGAGAAATCCCATCACAGCGATTCTCTCACTTAAACGTAGATATTTGCCAGTATCACGAACGCCGAACGAACTACCGAAACGCCGAAAGCCATGGTGCCGAACTCCTCGAAAATCGTATCAGCTACCCCGTCGGATCGAAGTTAAGTGTTGCCAACTATATGAACTATGTTCGAATCAGCGTTACCAAGTGCTGATGCGAAATTGAGTGGGTTTTTCTCAGGTTTCTTATCTTTTTGATAAAACCAAAAACATTTTTACTTTATTTTACTAAAAACAATTTATTTAAATAATAAAATAATGGATTCTATTGCGATAGCAGCTTTATTAGTAGAGGAAGAGGAGCAAAGGATTTCTCTGAACGAAAGAAAGTTTTTGAGAGATCATAGCAATCCTTTTACTTTAAGTAAACAAGCGTAAATTTAATTACAGGCTGAAGATAAAAAAAATAGTCTTAATTTTGCGTGAAAGAAATCTTTACCTTGTCCTTTTTTCTGTTTTTCATAGAATTATTTTGAACTACATTAAAGCAAATTGTATACAAAAACAGAGGAAAATTTCAATAACAATGTACCCGGCACCGGAACTTTCGTTTCTGATAGAGCACTAAAATGCAAACGCAATCTTGCGGAAACTTATAGTTCATTAATAACACAGTATTTTAGCGTAGATCAACCTTATGCATTGCGAAGGCTGCCGCGCTTTGAAAAGTAACCATCAGCCGACAGAACTCCCTTTCTGGAGTTAGATCTGGAGAGATTTAAGTAATTTTGCGTAGTCGGGAGTGTTATAACTAGTGAAATTATCATTCACAGAACTTTTCCTGAGGGATTCATTGAAACATTCTTAGAGGTTTGAAAATAAATACTGCGGGCGCATTATACTGAAGCCGACCTTCCACCACTTGCAATATTTATTTGAACGCGTCTTTATTGAGACGAAAATTTTTACTAAAATCGTAAATTGTTGGTAATACACATTCATAATTCGTTAGTTGCCTTTTTATAGTAGTCAAACAATAATTATCAACTTCAGAAAATGCGTTATTATTCTTGGGTGAAAATATATTTTAATTTCCAAAACCTACATACGCACGTAAATCACTCTTCTTATCATTTCATAACTTTTTCTTTGAAGTTTTTCTTTGCATATAACAGCAATTCAATCGCGGTGGAAAATGCAATGGACCCATGTTTGTGGCTTCTCGCGACCGGTTGATAAATGTATTTACATATATTCACACTAAATAACACTTATTACAACTTCATACATGCATTTACATAATTTACTTAAACTATTATTGTAATTTTTGATATTTTGTTAATATCGCCGCAACCAAATACTTGCGGCAAATTTCGGCACGAAAAACTGTCAAAATGTTCGTTCATTCGGTGTTCATAATGCCGATTTACCGAACTTCGAAAGATTCGGCACGCCGTCGGTTGTCATAATGCCGATTTGCCGGAAACGTCATTTCGGTACCGCCGACGGTGTTCGTGATAGTGGCAATTATCGGCCCTTTCCCGACTTCAGGTGGATATCGCTACTGCCTTACGATTATAGATCATTTCACACGATGGCCAGAGGCTATACCAATGGCAGATAAAACAGCTGAAACCGTGGCTAATGCATTAATTCAAGGTTTAATTTCTCACTTTGGAATTCCCACTGATATAACTACGGACCGAGGTCCGAGAGCTCAGTTTTTCGCCAACTCATGAAAACTCCAGGAATCAAGCACCTACGAACTACACCATATCATACACAAACGAATGGATTGGTGGAGAGATGGCATCGCACGTTGAAATCTGCTATATTGTGCAACAGTGCGCAAGATTGGACGACGTTCTTACCCATTATACTTTTAGGTATGCGTTGCACGTATAAAGAAGACATTAAAGCAACCCCTAGCGAATTAGTATATGGTACTTCACTACGATTTCCGAGAGTATTTTTTACAAATAACGAAACCGACCAAACGCACGCAGAGTGTTTGCTAAACCTTCGTAAGGCTATGAGAGAGTTGAGACCAACAGAGGTGGCTTGGCATTCGCAAAAGAAAGTTTTTGTGCATCCGAACCTGAAAAGTTGTACACATGTTTTTGTCAAGATGGTCAGATTAGGGCATCACTATCCTATCCAAACGATACGATAAATGAATGGCCGAATCGCTCAAATTTCAATCGATCAGCTGAAGCCAGCTTTTTTACCTCCACCAAACGAAGTTTCTGGAGGGGGATAGTGTGGCAGCACAACAAAACGTAATCTTAGCCATTTAAGTTTTGTAATTTAGTTTTAAGTTTATAAAATCTGGCAACACAGATCTTCGGGGTAAGTAACGAATATATGTACATATGCCACTATCACGAACACCGTCGGCGGTGCCGAAATGACGTTTTCGGCAAATCAGCATTATGACAACCGACGGCGCGCCGAATCTTTCGAAGTTCGGTAAATCGGCATTATGAACACCGAATGAACTAACATTTTGACAGTTTTTCGTGCCGAAATTTGCCGCAAGTATTTGGTTGCGGCGATATTAACAAAATACCAAAAATTACAATAAAAGTTTAAGTAAATTATGTAAATGCATGTATGAAGTTGTAATAAGTGTTAGTGAGTGTGAATATATGTAAATACTTTAATCAACCGGTCGCGAGAAGCCACAAACATGGCGTGGGTCCATTGCATTTTCCACCGCGATTGAATTGCTGTTATATGCAAATAAAAACTTCAAAGAAAAAATTGTGAAATAATGATAAGAGTGATTTACGTGTGTATGTAGGTTTTGGAAATTAAAATATATTTTCACCCAAGAATAATAATGCATTTTCTGAAGTTGATAATTATTGTTTGACTACTATAAAAAAGCAACTACCGAATTATGAATGTGTATTACCAACAATTTACCATTTCAGTAAAAATTTTCGTCTCAATAAAGACGCGTTCAAATAAATATTGCAGGTGGTGGAAGGTCGTCTTCAGTATAATGCGCGCGCCGTATTTTTTTTTTTTTTTATCTTCAGCCTGTAATTAAATTTACGCTTGTTTACTTAAAGTAAAAGGATTGCTATGATCTCTCAAAAACTTTCTTTCGTTCAGAGAAATCCTTTGCTCCTCTTCCTCTACTAATAAAGCTGCTATCGCAATAGAATCCATTATTTTATTATTTAAATAAATTGTTTTTAGTAAAATAAAGTAAAAATGTTTTTGGTTTTATCAAAAAGATAAGAAACCTGAGAAAAACCCGCTCAATTTCGCATCAGCACTTGGTAACGCTGATTCGAACATAGTTCATATAGTTGGAAACACTTAACTTCGAACCGACGGGGTAGCTGATACGATTTTCGAGGAGTTCGGTACCGTGGCTTTCGGCGTTTCGGTAGTTCGTTCTGTGTTCGTGATACTGGCAATAATATACTCTCAGTAGCGCTCACTGGAATATGAGCCGTTAAGTAAAGAAACTATTTATGTGCTTTTTAGTAAGCTTAAGCTTATGTACCTGCTGAGAAAATATAAAAACTTCATTCGAGAACTTTACTTCAACCACGTGATTCTTCTACATACATATGTAGGTCCGGATGAGCCATGAACACATATACAAAGCTGATCAAGAAGAGAGTCAGAGTTGGTAAGAGTTACCAAGAAAGCTCCTAGCCTCCTTCCAGCAGCTCGGCTCCATGTGTTTCCGAAGGGTTAAAAACAGCTATTATTTTTAGAGTTAAAGTCTACCGCAAAGAAATTGCTTATTAAATTCTGTAGAAGTCTTAGGTCAAAAACTTTATTTGAAGTAATTGCTATACAAAATTTTCTATAAAGTAATTGCACCTCCAGCTAAGACTATAAAACTTTAACCTCCCCTAAAAAAACTTAAGAGACCCTCTGTACTCTGTTCGGCAAAGTTGGTCTGGGAGACATCCTCTTTCATAACTACTAGCGTTTGTTCATGTTGAGTAAATTTTTTGTAAATTTGTTGGACTGTGTTGTAATTTAAGTTTAAGTAATGTATAAATACACTATTATGATGGATTTTGTAGTTTTAAGTACGATGAAAGTACATACAATTATTATACAATTTGTGTCCCTTTCTAACTCGTTTTAAATTATTTTAGCAGGACATTAATGGATCAATAAGTATTTTCCATAAAATATTGTATATGCAATCAAGGCCATTTGCACTTAATACTGTTTTGATTCCCAAAATGATGCTTTCCATTTATTACATATATGTAATGACAATAAGATGCCAATGTACATGCACATGATCACGTAAATGGGCAATTTTATTCACCCCGATTCTAAATATCCGCAAGGATCTCAGCCCTTGTGGATTTTTTTGTTCACCAGGAAAATTTCCTCCTATTCTCTTTCACTAGCGAGAAGAAAAACTGGCGAACAGAATTTCGAACATGTGAGCGGATTTTCGAAGTCAGCTTTTTTGTTGCAAGGCAGATCTAGGAAGGTAGGCGCATAAGCGGATTCAGAAATTTCCGATGCATTTTGTTATTGTATTTGGTAGTGTGGTGTCAAAATATTTCGCCTTGGTTAAAACCTGAATTCACTTGGGACTGGCCCATTCCTATTGGGCCATGATGTGAATTCGCTTTGATTTTTACAGTACACTCTACCTTTGTAAATAAAAAAGTAGCTTCGGAATTTGCCTATGCGCCTACCTGTGTCGCCTTCGATATTATGCGAATGCCGTATTTATTTTCAAACTACTAAGAATTTTTCAATAAAATTTTCTGGAAATGTTATGTGAATGTTAATTTTACAAATTTTAAAACCCCACTATGCAAAAATGCTGTGGACTGCTCCAGAAATATAAATCCAGAAAGGGAATTCTGCCGGCTGAGGGTAATTTTTTTTGAAGCGAGGCCGAAGGCCGCAAACGCAAAATGTTTTTCTACTCAAAACAACTGTGGATCGGTCCGTAGATTTTACTCCAGAAAGAGAATTCTGTCGGCTGAGGGCCGAAGGCCGCCAACGCATTAGGGTGTACTACGCAAAAATAATTTATTATTAATAAACTATAAGTTTTCCCAAGATTTCGTTTGCATTTAGTGATCCATTTGACCCCCCTACCATAAAATTAAAAAAAACCGAAAATTCAGGGGCCTGGCCCGTATCGAAATTTCCCCACAAATTTTGCATTTTTGTTAAAAAATTGCAAATTTAACAAAATTAAGAGTGAATATGCATGGTATTGCTTTTCGAAAGTAGCAGAGGTCTATAAGAGGAAGATTGCGCGATGGTACGAATCTGTTTGACGGAATCTTTATAGGAAATAAAAGTTTTTTGAGAGTATTGCATTGATTTTATTAATTTGCAGATTTATTAAATACTATAGAATTAATAAACCTGCGTTCAAATATTTATTGGACATTTTAATATCACATACACAGCAGCCAAAGAAACTATTTGCAATCTCTCTTATAATAAAACTATGCGCATTCTTCCGTTTTTTTGCTTGAAGACGGATATCAAAAAAAATTCTGACGTTTGATTGGCTCAATCCACCTTCAGCAAAGTTCTAAAAGTTGTTGAAATTTTTGAAAATGAGTTGTATCCGATTTGGATTCACAAAGCTATGAACAGCGACGAAAAAGAAAGTTTTTAAGTACGGTTTTTAAAACTACGACAGCTCTAGTGTCCTTGAATGTATTGGTGGAACACATGTCCGTATCATCGCTCCATATCAAAACAAGCACCCTTACTACAGCCGGAAGGGATACTACAGCCTACAAGCCGCGAAATATCCGGCTGCCCTTTCAATAAACTTACTAAAATATCTATTTACTGTTTATACTTTCCGTCATAAAAATAAACAAACCAGTACATAATTAATTCAATTATGTATTTTTTATTAACAAAAGTTATATTCACTCACATTTTGTTCAACATTCACTTAAAATTGTCTTGTGAAAATAAATCACAAAATAATTGCATAAATTCTCGCTTTTATTTTCATTCATGATACCTACTTTTCTTCCTTGTTCGCTTTTCACTTTTTCGAACATCATTTAGAATAGCCGGAAAGGGAGAAGCGAAAAATTCCACAAGGAATTTGTGTTTAGAATAAGGGAACAGGGAGAAGCGGAAAAATCCTTGTGGATTTTTCGTTTAGAATCGGGGTGAATGTTTCGATTCTTGAATTTGCAGATATAAGAATTGATGATATGAATGGATTGAAACGAATAAATATTTTTTTATATTATACCTTCATCTACTTATAAAATAGAGGAAGTCATAACGTATATCATATCCATTCATATGTATAATTTATAAATAAGATATAAGAATTGATGATATGAATGGATTGAAACGAATAAATATTTTTTATATCAAACCTTCATCTACTTATAAAATAGAGGAAGTCATATCGTATATCATATCCATTCATATGTATAATTTATAAATGGAATAATAAATTATGATTACTTAACATAACATAACGACAATTTATGTAATTGATAAAAATTAATATTTTTTAATTATAATTACCATCACAGAGCATAAACAACGAAACAAAGATAAAATAAATTGTGGAGACAACAAATGCCAGTTCCGTTTTTTTATTTTGGATGCTGAACAACTTACCTGATAGCTTCTGATTATTGCTTGCACTGCTAGGTGATCCTCGATAATTTTTGAATCAATGGCTCCACCTGAAGAGAGTGCACTCATTCCACCCAAAAGGGGTACCAAGTTTCTTTGTATGGGTTGAAAGTCTGGTGGTGCATTGTAGGAATTGCTTCGGAAGTACGCATCCCACGACTAAATTTTGAAGCTTTTACTTAAAGGAAATATCGTATAGAAATTTTTGATTCAAACTATACCGTATGCACTGAAGTTGGATCCCGTAACCATGAATTGTACATTTCTTCGACATACGTAGCGGATGTACCTGAAGCGAATTGCTCCGCTGGCGCCGAGCTATACGCACAAAGAGTTTCCAAAATGGCAGAGTTTCTCCATACCTGAAAGACAAATGCATATGTGTCTTTGCTCAGAGTTAATACGTGTTTCTTACTTACTTTATTTTTTACCTTAAGACTACCATCCTTCAACAGCCACGATGCAAAATTTCTTTGTGCGATTGGTGTTAACATCATATTAAAGGCAGTGTGTGCTCTATGCATTTTGATTTCCACTTTTTTACTGCACTCTCACTGTAATTCATAGTTGAAAAAATAATATGTTATGCGTTTTTAAAAACTGAGTTAGATAGGTTATTTTCACGAAACCGATTCCATCATATAAGGGACGTTTACTTCTTTTAAATCTGAAAAATCTAGATAGTAGGAGGTCAATACTTTCTTTAGCTTTCATTCATGGCATTATTTAGGGTAGCTTTGACTGTGCCGTCCTGCTAGGAAATATCACGTTTAATGTTCCAAGAAAGCTTAGAAATTCTTGTCCTTTTTGTAGGTACTGCCAGACGATGCAATGAAAGTCCTTTCAGAAAGTGAAAAAGTAAAATTAAATTTTTCTCTATAAAAGTACCTACTTTCTGAAAGTACTTTCCGAACTTTCAGCAATTACATATGGGTGTTTCCTGGGCGTTTCGGACGGTATGCTTGAACTTTTGAGGCAGAAATATCGCGAAATATTGTATCGTTTTATGATAAAGTGAAAGATTTAGGCCACGGCTAATGATTAAATTATGTTAGCGACAGAAATTTAGTTTAATGCCTCTGGACGCTACAAAAAAATTGCCGTGTTTTTGTAGCGTCCGGAACGCAGTTTAAGTGGCTAAAACAGAGGCATTAAAGTAAATTTCTGTCGCTAACATACTTTAATCAATAGCTGTGGCCTAAAACTTTCCCTTTATCATAAAACGATACAATATTTCGCGATATTTCTGCCTCAAAAGTTCAAAAAATCGTGCGAACATACCGTCCGAAACGCCCAGGAAATGCCCACATGTATAAACAAAATACAAAAAATAAATATTATAACACTAGCATAATTAATTATCACGTTATATTTTTCATATGAACAGAATAAAACACAAAAGTCTCCACAATCACCATTCCACGCACAGCTGTTTGCTCTCACACGAGGCATATATAGAAAGGTAGGCGCATAGGCGAATTCAGAAATTTCTTTTTTTATTTACAATGTAATGTCCAAATCAAAGCGAATTCACATCATAACCGAATAGGAATGGGTGAGTCCCAAGCGAATTCAGATTTTAACCAAGCCGAAATATCATTTTGACATTACACACTACCAATTACAATAGAGTAAGAATTTCTGAGACGGGCCACCTAAACACAAAATATTTCCATTTTGGTCGGCAGTGGAGTTTTTGGAAAGCTCTTCGTGACACCAATATACACCTGTCTTGGTTTTTGGCGACAAAATTTTTTTTTGTTATATATAAGCAAATAAAATTTTCTGACCTCTTTTCTTTAAAACGCGATTACAGACGATCTAACTAACCGATTTTGACAATTCAACCGTCATTTTCTTTCTTTTTAAAGGTTTTTTATTGGTATATAGTTTATTTTTTAAACTAATTTTTTAAGTTAAATTTTTATGAAATTTGTATGAAATTTTTTCAAAAATTATCATAAAAAGTGTGTTCTTCGCCTCTTTTCCATAAAAAAAAATTAGCCAAATTTGCAAAATTTTACTCCCTAAGATATTCAGAAGTCAAAAAAACTGGATCGCAATATGGAAAAAACTAGGAATTTTTTATATGAAACTGAAGTATGAAAATCTGTTCATTTAAACTCTTATAACTTTTGAACCGTGGTACGGAATCGCACGAAATTAAACATGATTATCTACTATGATACCCGGAAGCCGTAAACCATAAAATAACCATCATCGGAAAAGTGGGAGTGGTACCGCCCATAGTAACTAATGGTTTCAATTTATGTAATTCTTGCAAGATTTTTGGTACCGTAGTGGGCGAGGGAACAGATCATAGGGCATAGTTTCCTGAAGAGGAAACAATGGGTCCAAATGTGGAAAATAGTTATATTGATTGCACTATAGTGAAAGGCTTTATATTTAACTTTTCTTGCGCACTTAAACAAACTATGTTTCGTGCAATTGAATATAAAGTAGCCCAGTGTTTTATGTTATAAAATAAGGTTCGTATACATACATATATACATATATAGCAAGGATGGGCATTTTTGCACTACCGTTCAAAGCGGATTACCATTTGAAAGAGAGTGCTAGTGAAAAATTTATCTGCACTACCAATCAAAAATGAATGCGAATACAAATTTGACTTGCAAGTGGCCAATCAATTTATTAACTGCAATGAAGTTTATGAGATATTGTGCACATGGAATTAGGCTTAGAAAAGTGAATGGAAACCAAAACGGCATGTTAATATGTCCTGTATATATCAATGGGCGTTAAAGTTTTAGTAAATGTAAATAAATACTTATGCATATAGATATAACATAGGACGTATTACCATGCTGTGTTGGTTTCCATTCACTTTTCTAAGCCTAATTCCATGTGTACAATATCCCATAAACTTCATTGCAGTTAATAAATTGATTGGCCACTTGTAAGTCAAATTTGTATTCGCATTCATTTTTGATTGGTAGCGCAGATAAATTTTTCACTACCACTCTCTTTGAAATGGTAATCCGCTTTGAACGGTAGTGCAAAAATGCCCATCCTTGCTATATATGTACATATGTATGTATACGAACCTTATTTTATAACATAAAACACTGGGCTACTTTATATTCAATTGCACGAAACATAGGTTGGTTAAGTACGCAAGAAAAGTTAAATATAAAGCCTTTCACCATAGTGCAATCAATATAACTATTTTCCACATTTGGACCCTTTGTTTCCTCTTCAGGAAACTATGCCCTATGATCTGTTCCCTCGCCCACTACGGTACCAAAAATCTTGCAAGAATTACATAAATTGAAACCATTAGTTAGTATGGGCGGTACCACTACAACTTTTCCGATGATGGTTATTTTATGGTTTACGGCTTCCGGGTATCATATTAGATAATCATGTTTAATTTCGTGCGATTCCGTACCACGGTTCAAAAGTTATAAGAGTTTAAATGAACAGATTTTCAGACTTCAGTTTCATATAAAAAAAAATCCTACTTTTTTCCAAATTGCGATCCATTTTTTTTGACTTCTGAATATCTTAGGGAGTAAAATTTTGCAAATTTGGCTAATTTTTTTTTATGGAAAAGAGGCGGAGAACACAATTTTTTGACCATTTTTGAAAAAATTTCATACAAATTTCATAAAAATTTAACTTAAAAAATTTGTTTAAAAAATAAACTATATACCAATAAAAAACTTTTAAAAAGAAAAAAATGACGGTTGAATTGTCAAAATCGGTTAGTTAGATCGTCTGCAATCGCGTTTTAAAAAAAAAGGTCAGAAAATTTTAATTGCTTATATATACCAAAAAAAATTTTGTCGCCAAAAACAAAGACAGATGTTTATTGGTGTCACGAAGAGCTTTCCAAAAACGCCACTGCCAACCAAAATGGAAATATTTTGTGTTTAGGTGGCCCGTTTCAGAAATTCTTACCCAATATCAAAATATATGGGAAATTTCTGAATTCGCCTATGCGCCTACCTTCCCACATCTGCCTTGCTCTCACAGCTGTTTGAATTTAATTTGACAGCTGCCAGAAAGTACTTTCAAAAACTCGTTTCCCTTTCACCGTGTGGACAAATGAAAAGTAATTCCTGAACGTTTCCAGAAAGTGGAAGTAAAAAGTGCTTTCTGAAAACAATTTCATTGCGTCGCACAGTGAATCGAATATAACAAGCTAGCTGGACAAAATTATTTTATGGCATTTTCGGACTGAAATGACTGTATCTAAGATAAGGTCCGTTCGGCAGCTGCAAATTGCCGCAATTTGCAATCAAAGAAAAATATGTCTTGCTCTCCGAAAGAGAGAAACTTATACAAATTTACTGGCATTTCAGCGAACAGAACTTTGTCAAAATTTGCAGCAAATCAGCTGTTTGCCTTTATTCACAAGTGCATAACAAAATTAAAATTTTACGAAATGGAATCCAAGGGAAAGCTAAATATCTACACAAAAGCACTGTGGATTGGTCCAGGAATAAATCCAGAAAAGGAATTCTGCCGGCTGAGGGTTATCTTTTTAAAGTGCGGCCCAAGGCCGTCAACGGAAATAGTACGCAGTTTTGGTGTTTGGTTTGGTGGATTTTACGGGAAAATTTTCCAACAGTCTACCACGCGCTGAAAAAAGGACTTGTCGGGCGTTGTAGAGGAGGTCCTGCTTATTCAAAATACAAAAGTTCCGTCGACCGGAGATATTTGTCAGTTGTAAAATTTACAAAACAAACCCCCAAAACTGTGCAGTATTACCGTATGAAGACACTTATAAAAACACGCACTATGTATATTTGTGTGCAGAACACCTTTTTGCGTTGGCGGCCTTCGGCCGCGCTTCAAAAAAATAACCCTCAGCCGGCAGAATTATCTTTCTGGGGTAACATCTATGGACCCATCACACTACCAATAAACTACCAACAAATATCTCGTGAACTATAAGCCTCCGGCAGGTTTTGATTTTAGTTTTGAGATCTGTGAGAGGCCCTCTACCTCCCTGAAAAAGTCATTTTTCTCGGACCGTGGTTCCTTAATCTAAGGCCTACCCTCTTGGTAGACAGATGGAAATCTGAGCCGATTTTACAACTTTACCAACAAATATCTCATACACTATAGGTTTCCGGCAAGTTTTTATTTCTGTTATGACATCTGTGAAAAAGTTATTTTTTCGGGGCGTGCGTGATTAATGGACAGTTTTCCCATTTAAGTAGTATACAATCTCCTATTTGCGATTCAACAACGCAGAATCCCGAGAGTGCAGACGATGATCCCACTGCGCTGTCATTAACAAGTTTCCTTTTAGCTGGTACCTTATTAACAAATTAAATCATTTAAATAAACTTTATAAATTAAAATAATATAATTTTCTCACTTCATTTTCTATTGAATCACATATATTCCCGATTTTCATAGTTTTTTGACTTGAAATCAATTTCGACTTTTTTTTAAATTGTAACCATATGATCGCAAATCATATGTTTTTTCTGTCTACTGAACTTTGCAATGACAAATTTCGTCAGTAAAACTTTGCAGCTTTCTTCTTCTTTGAACTGTCAAAATTGCGCTCTCTTCTGCAAATTTTGACTGAGTTTATGCCTCAAAAAACGCGAATTTGCAGTTTTTTCTGCAATTTGCAGCAATTTGCTGCCGGCGAACGGTCCTTATATTACGCATATTTTAGGCAATATAAGCGGTCAGTACTTACATATTATGTATACGCGCATTAGGGTGGGCTAAAAAAAAAATCCAGTTTCGGGTTTTTGGACTGGTATACGGAAATTCGAGTTCCTAGGTAAAAATGAAATCTAATGACAAAATTTAGGTGGATAATATACATACGTACTAGGGTGGGCCAGAAAAAAAATCGATTTTTCATTTATCTAAGCATTAAAAAGATATTCATGGTGAAACATTGAAATTAATAGTTCTTTTTATTCCATTTTTTTTTGCTTGTTCTGATTTCAAATAACTAAAATAAAAACTATGAAAGCTTTTTGTTCAATACAAAAATTCAGCTCATTTAAAACAATACGAGTTTGTTTTTGTTGAAATAGCTAATTCTATGTTTGCATTAAACTAAAAATACTTCAAAGATATCGCTTATTGCTATAAGTAATACAAATTAAAATGTAAATAAGTCTTAATCACTATCAGTACCACTTCTGAACAGGTATTAACAGTATCTGCACCAGTAATCGTATTATGAGCCCGTGCATAATTGGTTTTGCCTGCTCCAACTTTGATAGAAAAAACCTTAAAGCAAAGCGAAATTCCAGATGCTTGCTACAATTAACCAGGCTTCAGAAAAATTCGTTTTCAAATATTTAAAATTCATGAATTTCATTTGTTTATACTGGCTGCGAAAAAATTTGAAAACAAATAATTCTTTTCACTTTGAAAAGAATTTAAACCGAAAAATTCTTTTCATGGCTACGAATAATTGAAATTTGTAAACATTCGGGAAAAAAATTTTAAGTTTTTTAAATATTTTTCTTTCTTTTGTTGAGTATAGAAGAATACATTTTTTGAATCGTTTTCCAAATCAAACATTCGCAATCAATTACACTGGATCACAAAATTAAATTTGTTGTCTGTACTTTGGACGTGACTATCCTATCTATATGTAAAATCGGTCGGTGATTCATTTTTAATTCTATGGGAAGGTTTTTGAGATCGGCAATTTACCGTTATTTGGCCAATGGCTCCACTTAATCCTTTATATCTCTTTATCTCTTTGGGGTGAGCTATCTTCCTTGGGGTGACACCAAACAAAAGAAAATTAAATTTCCTTTTCATGACTCCTATAACATTTTTCTCTAACTCTTATAATTTATGAAATATTGAGGCATTGCGCGACTTGGCTGTATTTACTTGATCGCCTATAACTTTTCCATTTTACCATGGATTTTCTTCGTTGATAGCTTATTTTTTTGGTAATGGAATCGAGCTCCATGCAGAGGAGTAAAACCGAAGGTGAAAACATTGGTTTTAAAGATATTGCCTGACAAAGTCAATTTTTTCTTCAAAAATTCGCAAAAAATCGAAAAAATTCAAAAAATTGACGATTCAATATTTCAGAAACTATAAGAGTTAGAGAGGAAGATAGCTCACTGCTTTAAAAAGATAAAGGCTAAGTGGAGCCATTGGCCAAATAACGGTAAATTGCCGATATCTCAAAAACCTTCCGATAGAATTAAAAATGAATCACCGACCGATTTTACATATAGATAGGATGGTCGCGTTTACAGTATTTTTTGGCTGTAGAGCAGTGTTATTGTTTATAATAATATAATAATACAATGGCGCTATTATAACTCTGGCGAGTTTTATGGCCGAGCTTCTCTCCCAATTCGAGGTGTGCTCCTTTTTGTTTTTCCTACTAATTGGGTGGACCTACAGTTTTATGCCGGCTCCGAACGGCGAATGCATTTTTTGTGAGAAGCTTTTTCATGGCAGAAATACTCTCGGAGGGTATGCCGCCCACTGCCGAGAGGTGACCGCTGCTCTTAAAAAACCCAATAATTGGATTTTTACTAATTAGAAAAATTGTTTTGGTGTTTTGCTCGGACCGTGGTTTGAACCCGAGACCTCTGGCACAGCAGGCGAGCACTCTACCCACTGCACCACAGCGTGTTATTGTTTACCTGTGTTTATACAAATGCGCTTATATATACATTTCACTAAGCGGTTACAATCCTATATTTTTTTCTTAATTCGTGCCACGAGAAAACTCATTTTTAAAAAGCGATAACCTACTTTTGATCAGATTTTGGTTAGAGAAGAAAAATAGGGTAGGAGATACGCTCCAAAATATTCGCCTAAAGTTAGCATAATCTGCCCACCAACAAGGACGGCTGTCTCAAATGAATGTACTTGCTTAGTTTTAAAGGAACTTTAGGCAAATTCTGCCGACACAATGCCAAAATTCACCTTATGAACTCCAGCGTAATACCGTTTTATGTTTCCTAGCAAATTCCCTTTTAAAGGTTTTTGGCAACGAAGACACTTCGACAAATTTAGTTCTTTATTATATTCAACATACATATTTTGTTTTGTCGATAATTGAGACCCTACCCATTTTGAACACTAATTTTCGCAAATTCACAAAAACAAAGAAATGTTATAAGCACAATATGTACTATCTAGATTCAAGAAAATATTCTTGGAATGAAAAAGAACTTTTGTTTTTGAATATACCCGTATTGCGAATGAAACGAAAAACAAATGAATTTCAAATATTTGAAAATAAAATCTTTCCCAAAAATTGTATTCCAGGTGTTCAAATAATTCGAAAATGTATAATATTTTTCAAATAATAAGATAGATAAAATTCAAAACAAACATTTTCGGCAAAGAATAATTTGTGAAAACAAATTATATTTCAAATATTTTCTGAACCGTGCAATTAACACTTTGACAATTTCCACTTCACTTCTTTGCTTTAATTTACACTGAAAAAACAACTTACTCAGATTATGGAAAAGTGGGAATGATTCGGCGCTAAAGACATATTTCCATATTTTGATGTACGATTTTCTTCAAATCAAGGAAGAAAAACCACGTTTTAACCACGGTTTATACACCCTGATTTTTGGTAAAATATTTGTGGAATTTGCTTTTTTCTGCTTATTCGAATGTTTTTTTTTACTTTTCTCTGTTCACTTCTCACGAAATTGCGCGAAATCGCTAAAATAAATGTACATATGCAAACCTACACACACACACAAGGGAGAGAGGCCAGCATGCAAAGCTGGCAACTCAGATGGAGCAACTCCACGAAGGGACGCTGGACACATAGATGTATACCAGACTTCAGAATCTGGTTGGAAAGAGCACACGGCGAAGTCGATTTCTACCTGACGCAGTTTCTATCTGGACACGGTTGTTTCAAGGCCTATCTTTACCGCTTTAAGCATGAGTCAAACCCAACGTGTGATTACTGCGGGGGGCAAGCAATAGAGGATGTATATCACGTATTATTGGAGTGTGCAAGATTTTACCAATCCAGAAATAAGCTCCGTAGACTATTTGGAGGAAACTATACACCTGAGTCATTCGTGCAGCATATGCTAGAAAGCAAGACAAAATGGACTGCAGCGAGCGACGTAATAGCAGATACGATGAAAATACTGAGAAGCCTAGAGAGAATGCGGCGAACGAGCGGCGACTAAAGAACCACTAATCATGTCAGATTACCGCTGCTAATCATAGGTACTTCGAGACCTCGAGTGGAACGGATACGTATAGGAGTTCAGCCTCCTACAGCCGTCATCGCGCGAGCCGCGGAACTTAGGCGTCCGCATATCACTTATCACAGAATAGTTAGTTCGAATAATTGACCACTTCGTGTGGAACGGATACGTACAGGAGCTCGGCCTCTTGCATCCGTTACGGATACGTACAGGAGCTAGGCCTCCTGCATCCGCCATAGCGCGTGGTGTGGAGCTTTGGCCTCCGCAGACCACCAGACCACTTCCAGTGAAACGGATACGTACAGGAGCTCGGCCTCCTGCATCCGTTACGGATACGTACAGGAGCTAGGCCTCCTGCATCCGTCAGCGCGCGTGGTGTGGAGCTTTGGCCTCCGCAGGCCACCAGACCGCTAAACAATGACCACTTCCAGTGAAACGGATACGTACAGGAGCTCGGCCTCCTGCATCCGTTACGGATACGTACAGGAGCTAGGCCTCCTGCATCCGTCAGCGCGCGTGGTGTGGAGCTTGTCCTCCGCAGGCCACCTTACAGTGACTATTACGATTAGAACGGATACGTACAGGAGCTAGGCCTCCTGCATCCGTCATAGCGCGTGGTGTGGAGCTTTGGCCTCCGCAGACCACCAGACCGCTAAACAATGACCACTTCCAGTGAAACGGATTTTTTTTTTTTTTTTTTTTTTTCTAGGGGAATGGGAGAAGCCTCCAAAGGCAGACTGAGGGAAATAACGCGACCATTACGGACACTTCGAGCCTTGTGCTCAACCCACCTCCCGACGGTAGCTTGACGGTAGTACCGGGGGACTTGGTACGATGACAGTAGGAGGTTTAGTGCTGGTTAGAGTCCCACACTGACGGGGCAAAGGCTTTCGATGCTTCCTCCTCGTAAAAAAAAAAAAAAAAAACACAAGGGAGAAGTTTGTCAAAGTGTAAAAAAGTTGAGACATGGCTAACTTTATACTTTGCTTTACTCGCTTCACCTCAATTGTGAACATCTCGTATTTCAACCATTCCTCAAAAAGCTCTTTTTTAATCGAGAAAGAGTAAGCTGGAAAAAAGAAAAAAAAATAGTTGGACCGCTTTGCGCTTAGCAAAAATAATATATTTAGAGGCTACGGAGCCACGACTATGATTTATGTAAATTTCCGACTGGAAGCTACTACTACTTTTTTTCTAAGAAATGTGAATATGTGCAAAAAAAAATATAAAATTTCAAGTTTCGGTGTGTTTTATAGAAAAACAAAATGGTTTAAATGAAAAACTTTATATCTGCTTACTATTCATCACCACATCAATTTTAAATAACACGAAAACACAACACAATAAGAAAGTTATACCAAAAATCGTAAGAAGTCCACAAATATAAATTTAGACAACCCAAGACACGTTTTCTGAGATTAACAGCTAAGTACTTCCACTTCAGCAAATGTTAAGTAAACTTTTTTTTTTTTTGATTCGTGATATTTGGACTATTAGCTGTCATCTACAATATATTTTGATTTTAAATTCGAAGGTAACTTTTGTCCAGCTAGCTTGTTCTATTCGATTCACTGTGCGTCGTGTGGATACTCTTGAAAGTTCTTTCAATGATTTCACACTTTCCGAAGGCACTTTCATTGCATCGTCTGGCAGTACCTTATGGCATTAATAGTAAAACAAATTATGCAAGAATGGCACCAATCTCCCGCCATTCCACATCGAGGTTGAGTTTTCTTTATCTAAAGATATTTTCACTAATATTTTGAAATCATTTATTTAATGTTATTAATATTGTTAGTACTCGATAAGATTTTTTTTCAGGGATTGAATTTCTTATACATGGCTCCAATAATATTTTTCTCTACGTCTTGTACCCAGCGGCGAACATTGCCTACCACACTACTTCTCCCCAATGATGTATACTACACATTATGAACAATGCCAACTAACATGCAATGTGTATGAAAAAGTAAGCAGGGTTCACAAAAATGAATCTTGTTCATTTTTCTGTTTTTCTTCAAATTTCATTGTTGTTGTGTTGCTATAATAAATTCGGAAATTCCATAGAAACAAAATAACAATCACATTGAATTTTGTTTGAAATTTTTTTTCAAATACATTTTTGAATCAAGCGCTGGCTATCAGCAAATAATATCGTTTAAAATTGTATAAAACAGATCTCACTGCCAAAAAATGCACCACTTCCTCATGGACCTTCTCCCTATATAGGTATAGTGGATTATTGGCGGATTTCGGTGTTTTTTTTTTGTTTTGGTATTTTATGTGGTTTTTTCTCGAGTTTCCCTAATTTTTCACGATTTATTACATATGTATGTACATACCAGTGGCAGTCCCGGCATAAATTGGCTGTGAAGCCGTCATTAGCCATTTATGTAACTTTTTTTTTGCTGTATTATCTGCAAGTCATTGCATATGTACATACATATGTATGATTAGTGGGGGTAGCGGTGGTTTTTGAATTCGAAATGTCTACTTACAGCTTACAATGTAAACGGAATTGTGTACAATCCGCCTACATTCACTTTACAAGGTAAGCTAAGAAAGATTCGAGGTGCCTACCTACAACTTACAATGTAAGGGGAATTGTATTCAGGCCGGCTACATCCACCTTACAAGGTAAGCGAAGGTAGATTTGATCGGCCTACCTACAGCTTACAATGTAAGCGGAATTGTATTCAGTCCGCCTACGTTTACCTTACAAGGTAAGCGAAAGTAGAGTCGAGGTGCCTACCAACCACAGCTGTAAAAAGCTGCAATCATTCGTCCCAGCAATTATTGATTGTTCTTCCAATTTTATTGCAATGAAAATTTATTGCAGTTTTTTGATTGTAAAAATTGCAATTTGAAATAATCTGTGTTCCATAGATTGCAATAAACATTTATATAAAATTTTTGATTGTAAAATAACTACAATCAGCAATAATTTACCTTCCATTTATTGCAATAAATGTTTATTGAAATTTTTGGGGATCAAGTTCATTGCAATAAAATTTATTGAAATTTTTTGATTGTACAAATTTTCAATACAATAATTTACAAAAATTTCATTGCAATAAACATTTCTCGTAAATCATTTTCATTGTAAAAATTGCAATAGCAATAATTGTATTGTAATAAATTTTCATCGTAAATCAAATTTGATTGAAAAATGTTTGAATGCAGGGCTTGCAATAGCAATCATTTTCCTCATAACTTTATACGAATGTATTGGGAATGATGAAAGGCAAGCGCTTGGGTAATTCGAGCAATACCCGGCATTCATATAACACGGTTTCCGCGTAATAACCCATTTCCCGGGTACATATGTATGTATGTACATAAAATCAGATTAGCGATTTTCTTCGATCTCACCCCCTACATCGTTAACAGCATGATCAAAGATACCATAAATAAATTTTGGTCCCGATCGGAGACGGTTAAGGGGTGTCGCAAAGGGGTAAAAGTTTAGATAACCATATGGGACCCCGGGCGACACCCTTTAACCCTCTCCGATTAGGACCAAAATTTATATTTGGTATCCTTGAGTACAAGATTATCGACTGTGGCCATTAGATAAAAAAAATTAAATTTTTTGGTCTTTATATGGTAGTCTGAACTTTGACCCCTCTGCGACAACCCTTAACCACCTCCGATCGGGATCAAAATTTGAATTTAGTATTTTTGAGTACAGGACAATCGATTTGCGCATTAGATATGCAAAAAACTAAACTTAAATTTTTGAGCCTCGATAGAGTTTTCTGGAGTTTGGCACCTATGCGACACCCCTTAACGGTTTTCGATCGAGACAAAAATTTATATGTGGTATCTTAGACTATATTAGCATCGAACCAGGGGGTGAGGTTGAGCAAATATGCTATGTACCCTAATGTGGATATTGGCACACGGTACTGGTAATATTTGCAGTCGTCAATTTGTATAAAGTCTAGATGATAAGATGATGAGAAAGAGGTTGAGGGTGCGGATGGGTATAAGGATAAAGATATGGATAAAATTGAACATGAGGATGGGGATAAGTATATATATATTTATGTTAAACAACCATACATACATATGTATGTATGACAGTAATGAGATATCCGGGAGTAAATGAAAAAGCAAATGGTACAAAAATAAATATATATCCTTATCCCCATCCACACCCTCATCCTCCTTCTCATCATCTTATCATCCAGACTTTATATGTACATATTGAAGACTGCAAATATTGCCAGTACCGTGTGCCCGGCAGCATCCAATATGTACATAACTACGTACATATGTATGGACCCAGGACATGGGTTATTACGCGGCTACGCGTGTGGTATAAGTGCCGGGTATTACTCGCATTACCCAGGCGCTTGCCTTTCATCAGTCCCAATGCATGCGTATAAAGTTATGAGGAAAATGATTGCTATTGCAAGCCTTGCAATCAAACATTTTTCAATGAAATTTGATTTACGATGAAAATTTATTACAATACAATTATTGCTATCAAGGCCGTATCTAGGGGGGGGGATGGCAGGGATCAATCCCCCCCCGAAATTAATGCGATTAAATTTTTTTTATAATATAAATATGCTTAATTGTATTTTTTAGAAGCATAGAAATCATGTAAAAAGTTAGTCTCAATTATTATGTGTATCTATGTATGTACTAGCAAGTACCCGGCTTACTTCGTTGCGCCGCAAAAATTAAATATACTGATGTTTAGCTTTGAGTAGAGTGTAAAAATGGGTTACACATTCATATTTTGTGCTTGTTTTCTGCAAGGAATGTAATATACCACCCTCCTTTAGATGAAATGCAAACACTTTAAAATTAAACAACGTTATAAACAATACATTTATTAACAACAAAAAACTCAAAGTTATAATAATTCAAACAACGTTTGGTACCTACACAGAGCGAAAACCACCTAATAAAATAGAACAAAAGTAAGAAGATATCTCTATAGTTTTTCTTTAAGAACAATCCCTACTTACTTTTAATAAAATCAAGAAGAAATCTTCGAATATATATGTGGATATCTCCTTGATTTAATAAAGAGGGCGTTCTTCTTATTTTTATTAGGTCATCTAATTAAATTTATTATAAAGTTAGTCTTATATACATACGTATGTAAACTGAGTTAGCGGTTCACAGTCGACAACAATAATGCGTAAAGAAAAGTTGAGTAGAAAGTTTTTTATTTATTGTAAGAAGGTATACTCTTAAATAAAATTAAAAAGATTTACCTCCCAAAAATAAGAAGAAATCTCTGTGGAAATATCTTCGTCTCTGACTTCTGTCCTCTTTTTGGGCCACGAAGCTGTTCAAAGAGACAATCTTCTTATTTTTATGAGGATTATTTGGCTCTGTGTACATTAGTAGGCAAATTAGTTCATAAAATAAGGTACATCTTGTTCATTAATTAAAAACTTCCGTGAACACAACATTCTTTGTTTTGTTTCCATTTCCAGGTATAAGAAAACTCTGGTTTTGTGGTGAACCAGTTCGCGACAGAGCGACATACATTTGACCGTGAGAAAACACCTCGTTGCGAAGGTCTACCCCAATATAGCTAAATGTTTGCCCTTGGGACTTACAAAAAAACGCAAATTTCACTCATACGACCCATGAAAAGGGAAGAATGTTCCATATAGTTTAAATCCGGTCTGTAGTTAAATGCTGATTTCGTATGAATAGCCACATGTCTCCTCTGCATTCCTCGCAACCGTGAGTTCTCTAAACGATTTGCATGTTCAGCGACTGTCCCGTTTCTTCTGAACCTAATTTGGCGCCTCTTTCCAGAAGATATAGATAGCTGCGGTTTTGCTTTTGGCATGTCTAATAATTGTTTAACAAAATCATAAACTTATAATTAACTTAATTGGGTAGAGCTTAATTTAAAATTTTACCATTGAAATTAATGGTGATTTCGTTTCATCAAAAAAATGCGCATTTTTGTTACACTCTTCAATTTTCCATTTTCGTTTGCAAAATGAAGGTAAAACGTCAAACAGAATATGTCTTCTTTTTTTAGTGGTTTTATTAGGCTAGTGGATCTAGTGGTAATTTAGTGTAAAAAACTACATAAGTTTTTCACTTGCTACCCTGTTTTCGTTTCCTAAAAATGTACACTTCAGTGGTGTAAAAAACTCACACTTTTTACCCTCTGAAGCTTTGACAGGGTAGTTGGTTGCACTGAAAATCAGCTGACGAAAATTTTATTAGACAGATAAATTTGGTGAAATTAATTGGATTTTGCAATAACAATTAAATATGGGTGATAAGCGAAACCTAATTATTCATGGACATAGCATAGCAAACGGGGCAGTTATGTATGGTCACAATACGGCGAAAATTTCTCGTACCGCTTCAAAAAACTGAGTATAACCTTAAATTCCGCATTAAATATTTTCTATCAAAATGTCAGGGGCCTGAACACCAAATTAAGTGATTTTTATTTAAAAACGATTGACTGCGTCTATAATGTAATTTCTTTTACCGAAACATGGCTTAAGCCTCATGTTTTCGATTCTGAAATCTTTTGTAACCATTATCAGGTATATAGAAATGATCGCGTAAACAGAATCGGCGGTGGTGTCTTGTTTGCTGTAAAGTCCTCATTACATTCTGAGGTGGTCAGTACACCTAATATTGGTGGTGTGGAGTCGATTTGCATTCGAATTAAGCAAGGAAAGGATTGGATTTATTTATTTGCTTGCTATATCCCGCCAGCCTGCAATATAAGCGTGTATATGGAATTAGCATCTGTGCTTAAAGATGTACACGCGCTGATGAACTCCTCTGACTCTATGCTTGTGTTAGGCGATTTTAATCTTCCGTGCATTTCTTGGAGCGTTTCAGAGGAGAATATTATTCCGAACTCATCGAGATCGGACATGAATAGCTTTTTCGATCAGATTGCCGATCTTTCCCTCAACCAGGTGAACATATTTCAGAATGCGTTCGGGAAAATCTTAGACTTGGTTTTTGTAGATGATAGCTCTAAGTATGTCCTTCACCGCTGTGACCCTCTTGTTCTACCGGAGGACTTATACCACCCTTCTCTAGAGATTACATACGAAATTGTAAACAATATTAATGGCTGCATTTCTAGTTCAGCTAACACAAGTACATATTATAATTTTTCCAAGGCCAACTTTAAAAAACTTAATCATGAGTTAGCTAGTTTAACATGGCCAAAATTCAATAACGATGTCGAGCAAAACGTTTTACTTTTTAATAAAATTATTCATTGCCTATTTGAAAAACTTGTGCCTAAACGTGTTCGTGAGTACAGTGAGCCATTACAACCTTGGTTCACAAAAGAGCTTAAAACTTTAAAAAATAAGAAATCCCGATTTTTCAAATCATACAAGAAATCGGGCTTGCATGCCGACTACTTAAAGTATGCTGAGCTTAGACGCCAATACTTTGTGTTAAATAAAAAATGCTATAGAGCTTATATACGTAAAATTAAGTCTAATTTTATTCGTAATCCAAAATCGTTTTACAGTTTCGTAAACTCCAAGAGAAAAGTTAATGGGTTTCCGTCTGCTATGAGATATCAAGACAACACTTCAAGTGATAGTCAAGAAATTTCCAATCTTTTTGCACAATTTTTCAAACATAATTATTCCAACATAGAAGAACTTCCATTTCGTAACTATCCATATCGATTATCTCCTAATACATCAATTTACAAACCATATATATCTGCAGATGACGTGTTATCAGCTTTATTATCATTAAAAGAGTCATTTAGTTATGGTCCTGACCAGATACCAACATGCTTTCTAAAAAAATGTGCCATAAACCTGTTTAAACCACTAACTGCATTATTCAATAGTTCCTTAGAACAAGGCATTTTCCCTATGCTCTGGAAAGAGTCATTCATTATCCCCCTTCATAAAAGCGGGAGTAGGTCCTCCATAGAAAATTATCGAGGTATAGCAAATATTTCGGCTATTCCTAAATTATTTGAAGCAATAGTTACCAATAGATTGTCTCATTCAACGTCCTCATTAATCTGTGATTCCCAACACGGGTTCTGTAAGGGTAAATCAACGGTCACAAACCTACTGGAGTTTACCACTAGTATTTCAAATGGATTTTCTCAAAACTTGCCCACTGATGTTATATACACGGACTTCAGCATAGCATTTGATAAAGTCAATCACACCTTGCTGATTCTTAAACTTGATCTTCTTGGCTTTCAGCCCAGCCTTTTGCAATGGATATCTTCATATCTTTTAAATAGGACACAAAGGGTGATTTTCAAAAATGCTTACTCGTCTATTATTAATGTTACTTCAGGAGTTCCTCAAGGCAGTCACCTTGGCCCGATTCTGTTTTTGCTATTTATTAACGATATAACTACTACAATTAAACACTCAAAAATTTCATTGTATGCGGACGACGTAAAGCTTTTTAGATCAATCTCTTCATTTGATGATAGAACTTTGCTTCAGGAAGATTTAAATTCCTTAGTTTCTTGGTGTGACACTAACTTAATGCCACTTAACCTCAATAAATGTAAATTCATGCGCTTTTCCCGGAAAACCGTACAGCCAGCTTCTTATGCAATAAATGGCTTAGGCCTCGAACAAGTAAATGAGTTTGTGGATTTAGGTGTAATAATGGACTGCAAACTTAGTTTTAACATTCATATTAATGCTACAGCAAATAAGGCAAGAGGTGTCTTAGCGTTTGTAAAACGTTGGTCAAAGGAATTCAGCGACCCATACATAACTAAAACACTCTTTACAACTTTAGTAAGACCTATATTGGAATATGGTTCCATAGTTTGGAATCCATACTATCAGATTCACTCTGATCGCTTAGAGTCAGTCCAAAAACAGTTTTTGCTTTTTGCTTTAAGAAATTTGCCTTGGGATTCTGGTTACAATCTTCCACCGTATACTAGCCGTTTAAAACTCCTTAATCTTCCGACTCTTGCAAGTCGACGAGAAATGTTAGGGGTAATATTTATCGTTAAGCTCTTGAATGGCTTAATTCTTTCTCATTTCTTGCTAGCTGAAATAAACTTTAACATTCCTTCTCGTTCAACAAGACACTTCAACCCTATCTACTTAAAGCAGTGTAAATCAAACTTTGAATTAAATGAACCTTTCCGGGGTTTATGTAAGAGCTTTAATTCCTATTCCAGCTTTTTAGATATTTCGGACTCACTTTTCATTATAAGGGAAAAAATACTGTCTTATCTTAACACATAGTAGCGATTATTCTGTTATAATTCTCAAGACTAACTTCAATTGTACTATACTCAGCTGATGATTTTATTTCTCTGTAGCTGAGCAGTTTAAGATCTCGACGCTTAACAAACTCCTGCCATTCAACACCTCGGCATTTTATGTAAATAAAAAATATCCGTACGTCATGCGGGTGCGCCTCTCGTGCGGTCGGGCGGGATTGGAGGGCGTGGGTTATTATTATTATTATTATTATTATTATTATTAATTTGAATTTGAAATGTTTTTTTTTTAGCTAATCCCCCCCCAAAATGAAATCCTGGCTACGGCCTTGATTGCTATTGTAATTTTTACAATGAAAATGATTTAAGTTTGAAGTTCATTGCAATGAAAAATTTTGTAAATTATTGTAATGAAATGATTTACGAGAAAAGTGTATTGCAATGAAATTTTTTTAAATTATTGTAATTGTAATTTTTACAATTAAAATGATTTACGGTCAAAGTTGATTGCAATGAAACTTTTGTAAATTATTGCAATTCTAATTTCTGAAATCAAAATGATTGATGGTGAAGGTCGATTGCAATAACATACTTCTAAATTTTTGAAATTTCTATTTTTACAATCAAAAAATTTACTAGCAATATGATTTACAATCAAAGCTGCTTACAATAATATACACTTTTTATGATTGCAATACAATCTGATTGCAGCTTTTTACAGCTCTGATACCAACTTACCCTGTAAACGGAGTTGTATTCAGTCCGTCTACATCAGTAGCGACTGTCTACCATATTATAAGACAATACCGCCAATGATATGCCTATGTTAAAGTAATGCAATCCGTATTCCAAAGTGTAAGCGATGAATCAAGATTTCTCGATGATTTTACCCATTACATGTAAGAGAAAGCTCTGCTGGGTACTTGGGTACCCATATATACAAACTAGGGATTCCAATTTTTCCGATTTTTACGATCCCGGGAATTTCGAGATTTTTTTTTATAATCCCGGGATCCCGGGATTTGTCCCGGGATTTGGACATTAATTATTTGCCCACAGTTTGGGGTTGAAAAAAGTAAATGTATATTTCGAGGAACGCTACACGCTACAACTTTAAAGTGCAAAGAAAAAATTGATTTTTATTGCCATTTCTATTATTTCATTAGTAACAAAATAAAATAGAAACGTAAAATCATGCGTATTATTTAATAATAAGAGTTAACCAACCAACAAAGAAAATTACATACATTTGGTGAACAAAACATTTGCCTTTACAGTTGGTACTTTTAAGATATTAATAATAAAGTTTGTGATCATTTGATAATTTCCAATAAAAATTTTTAGAATTTAACGACGTACTTCGTTTAAGAGAATATTTCCAAGCTTAAAAATCGGATACACAAATTTTGAGCTGAATTCCGAGTATACAGCTGCGTATTTTATTTTAGTACGTAATGCGAAATTCTCAAATAAAATTAAACTTTTTCCTGGTTTTTGCTTAATAAAATTAAACTTTTTCCTGGTTTTTGCTTATTTTATTTTTTGAATGTTGTTTGCATTTTCTTCCATTATTTACTTTTCATTGGATGAAATTGCAAAAACCTTTGAGAAATAAATGGCCAAAAATCAGGAAATAGAAATTATCAAATGAATTTTACCACAAGAATTCTAAAGATTTTAAAAATACCTAACGTACGTTTCTTTACAACGCGTACTTCACAAAAAGAAAAATTTAATTACACTAGGTTACCGCCAAAAAATACCTAAAAATTCAGTTATGGGGGAGGATAGGTATGGAACTGCTTAGCTCGGAACTATTTTTTTAATGTGTTGCATTGTTAGGTTTTTGAAAAAACCGTAATTTGGTATTTTTTTGGTTATCACTTCACTCAAAAATTATTTTCTGAAATCACGAATGCGATAACCACAATTAAGCAGGCTAATTTTTAAAAGAATAACACTTTTCTGAATTTTACAACTTCCTAAAAAAAACTTAATTTTAAAATCAAAATTTTTTCAAAAATCGCAAGTAATTAACAAAATTTTGATTTCGACCAGCTTTCACTCAGCGAGGTTATGTCCAATTACTATAAGTTGTACATCGACAATTTGAATTGTCTTTCGAACGAGGTACTGCTTGTGATTATCGCATTTGTGACTCCGGCGAAAATAATTTCAATGAAACCTAACCATACTAAAAATTAAAAAAAAAAAAATAGTTCCGAGCTCAGCAGGCCCATATCTATTCTCCCCCAAACCTGAATTTCTTGGTATTTTTTTAATTATTTGTATTAAACCAAAAATATTAATCCTTACTTTGCCTTTTTTATTCTGGCAAAAATGTCAAACTTATTCTGCATTTTCTTCGGACTGTCAATTTTTTTTTATTCTCTTCCACAGAGATTCCACACATTTTATAGGGCTGTTTGTTCTATGGACAAAATGTAAAACTGGCCCGACTAAGGGGCAACATTTTCTGTTCTTAGCACAAGTAAATGGTTGCATTATTTTTGTTTCGTTTATCACATGAAAAATTCACCATTTTCATAGGGCACAGGGCACATGCCATGTAATAATGCAACATTTTCGTTCAGAATAGGAAGCGAGATTAGTATACAGATCTGAGACCAATAAAAATTATGTAAAATACAATTTTTCTTTGCTATAATAGGGGACTATTCTCTCTTTATTTTATCCCGAAAATCCCGGGATGAAATTCTAGCAATCCCGGGATTTTCGGGGAGTCAAAAAGGGCGGGATCCCGGGATGCCGGGATTGGAATCCCTAATACAAACACAACTATGTATGTATGTGAGGTAGGAACCCAGCTAACAAATTTACCCGAAATCTTTTAGATATCTATCAGATTTTCGGCAAAAAACTCCGAAATCATCAAGATTTCTGTACGACTTCCTCAAGAGAAATATATGAAGACGTTGACAGGAATTCTTACAGACATATCTTGGGAAATTCTGTGTTTTTTTACCGAGGATTCGGACAGATATCTAACAGATTTCTGACGAATCTGATGGATATCTTACAGATATCTGAAGAAAATCGTGCAGAATTCTGTAATATTTGCCGACGAATCTGATCGATATCTAACAGACATCTGAAGAAATATCGTGAGGATTTCTGATATAAATGCCGAGGAATCTGATGGATATCTTACAGATCTCTAAAGAATTTTCAATTGAAATTCGCATAAATGTAATGGAACATTAATTATTAAAGTATTTATTATAAGAAAATTAATTTACATACATATTTACATATACATATGTATATAAAACGTTGTATACGCACTCCACCAGAGCCGTTAATAAGCTTCCTTAACTTGAGTATGGTAACGAACCAGCGATATACATTACCGGATTATTCGCTCACTTTAGCTTCCAATACCTGTACAAAGGCAGCAATCTGCAGAAGCTGACTATGTCGGAAATAATAAAGAATTGGTTGTTCAACCAAGCGCAAATCGCTACAGCTATTATTCTTTTGTTTTTTTAAAGCCTGACGCGACATATCCGGCTATCTTCACGTATATATAGATGTACCAAGTTTGTACCTACATATGTATTACACATATTGTTTTATTAATTTTTTTTAATCTTGTACTGATTACAAATAGAAAATTTCTTGTACAAATTGAAAAGAATAAATTGAAAATATTTAGGCATACATATGTATCTGCACGAAATCGGTCCTATATCTATAAGATTTGTGGGATGAGAAAAAATTAATTTCCCCAGCCATTTCTGATAGAAATACCTAAGAAATCTGAAAGATTTGTCCAGATACTCAAATTTTTACTCAGAACATTTTCAGAATTGTCTGAATCAGAAATTGTCTGGCAAAATTGTTAGCAGGGAATAGTTTTTAAGTGGATACAATGTTGAACTGCCGCTATTGATATTCATATTTGTATGTAGGTACATATGTATGTATGTACATAAATACATATGTACACATACATATCGTCGCCTGAGAAAACGAACATTTACGGTTTTTAAGCTCAAATTACTTATGCAGTAACAGTATCGTTATAAAACAGCTGATCAACCAACCTTATTGGAAACAATGTATTTGATTAGTGATTCTATAGCCGTAACGCTATCGGTAACAACCAAATGAATTTTCGTTTTCAGCCGTAATTATTATCTTTGACCATGTCCCTGCATATTGAGGGGGCGATACAGTAAAATATCGTTAATTTGAATTTTAAACGCACTCTAATGTACATATGTATGTATGTACATATGTACGTATGTATAATATGTATGTATGTATAATTACGAAAATAATGACATATCAATTTTAAAAATCGGATGTTAAATAACAGTTACAAGAAAAAAACCAATTTCGGCGGTATTTCGCGGGATCAAAAACATAAGCTTAAAATTTAGATACTTTTACAACTTTTTTTTCGACCCTATCTAATGTACCTACCTAGATAAAATATATTTGTGGCAAAATCTGTTTCGGTGCTATAAAGCAAATTTGTGTTTTTGCGCCCCCAATTGAGAAATAACACCAATTTGTTTTATCGCTCATCGCCTTGAGCCAAAATTTTTAAGATGTCGATTGGGCAATAAATAAATTAAACAAAACACTAAATAAAAAATTGCGCGATTTAATTTTCATTCTGTATTAAAACAAATAAAAAAAACTTTTAGTAAATTAAAATTTGGAATTAAAAATCGCGCGATTTTTTGTATGAAAAGCTCGTCTGCGGCGCAATGACGAAGAATAGTTTTATGTCATAATGAGTTTTTCCCCCTACCCTTCTCTTTTCCTTTCTTTTTTTCAGGCAGTACATGGAAAGCAAAACGGGAAATGAAAGACGCTACAGCAAACTCACTAGCTGAAAACTTATTTATTAACTTAATTAAAACTCATTGATTTTTATATAATTACAATTAGTTAATTTATTTTTAAATATTTAGTACATACATATATGTTTGTAAACTAATCACTTACATATAAAAACTAAGTTCATTTTTATGTTACCAGTTAGTTGGAGCTTTTCGGCCGATTGGTGAAAGACAAAAACAAAGTTTTTTCTTGTCCTCCTACGCGTTTCGATGTTTCTCACATCTTCATCAGGGAGTCTGATTTATTAGTTTTTAAACATAAAACGAAAAAACAGAAAACCAAATATGTATTAAAAATTTGTTTCACATACATACGTATGTACATACATACATATGTTCATATGTAAAAAATACATTAACAAAAACAACATAATTCTGCAATAAATTTGTAAACATTATACTCACTTACATTTAACATATCTCAATAGTGTCTGAATAATACAAATTTTTTACAAACAGTTTGCAATCACTCAACATTAAACTTTTAGACATTTTTTTAATAATATAACAAAAACGACATTTATACATTTAAACTATTGTCTTTGCCCGGCGGTTCTTCCATTAATTGTCAATGCTGTCACATAAGCGCAGTTTATATTGTCCACATCTTCTTTATAATTTATTGCTTTGTCTATTTTCTGTTGTATTCGTAAACTTTCCAGTGTCATTCTCTTCTTTTCTCTTCTTTCAATGTCCAAAATTCGCGTATTGTCAAAATCTGCTGTGTGGCCTTTCTTCGTCAGGTGCTCTGCTAGCGCTGTTGATGTTTTCTTATTCCTTGCGTCTAATTTGTGTTCGTTTATTCTTACGCCTAGTGATCTCTTTGTCGTTCCAATATATAATTTATTGCATTGCTCTCCTTCTTTCCCATTGCAACTAATTTCATATACAACGTCGTTTTGTAGCTCTTTCTTAATTTTGTCTTTGGTTTGTGTGAATATGTGGTTTAGTGTTTTGTTTGGTTTGTATGCAAATTTGATGTTGTTTTTGGTTATTTTTTCTAATTGTTTGCCGCCTGTTAGGTTTGGTATGTATGTTATTCCTGTATATATATTTTTCTCTTCTTCTTTTTTCTGCTTTGTGGTTTTTTGTATGCCGTTTATTTTTTCAATTGTTGTTTTTGTCCGTGCGTCTATCAAAGAATTAGGGTATCCATTTTTTTGCAGAATATTTTTAATTTTCACGATGTTAGATTTTCTGTATTCGCTACCACTCAAACTTAAAACTTTTTGTATAAAACCTATGGATGTATTCTTTTTTTGGGTCCATGGGTGGTTTGAGTGATAATTTATCATTCTTGCGAATGGATGCGATGGATTTCGAGTACCAGTTTGTTCTTAATTTTGAGTCATATCTTATAATCTCCATATCTAGGAAGGGAAGCTTATTTTGTTCTTCTATTTCTATTGTATACTGGATTTTTGTATGTTGTCTATTTAAAGTTTTTTGTATCTCTTCCACGTCTTTTTTCTTTATTACCGCGAATATATCATCTACATATTTATTTATGTATTTAATATATATGTCAATTGATTTTAATTCAGCAATGCTGTCGTCTATTATTTGGTCAAGTACTATGTCTGCTACCGTGGGTGATAATGGGTTCCCCATCGGCATTCCGTAAACCTGTTGATAAAATGTGTTGTTGTATGTGAAAGATTTATTTTCTCTTAGACAAAACTCCAGACATGTTCGAAATTGTTTTCTTGTCAAATTAGTATATTTTTCCAATTTATCCCACTGCTTCATGATCGTATTTATAGCTAGATTCACTGGTATGTTTGTAAAAAGGGACACAACATCAAATGATATTAAAATTTCGTCTTCTTCAATGGTTAAATCTTTAATGTTTTCTTTTAGTTGCTGAGAGTTTTTTATGTTAAGGGTGTCCGATGTTATATTTTTTATTATTTGTCCTATATGTTTTGACAGTTTATAGCATGGCACGTTAATTGAGGAGGAGATTGGTCTAAGTGGTAGGTTTTCTTTGTGGAGCTTGGGTAATCCATACAATCTTGGTGCTGTAGCCGCGTGACAAGTAAGTTGCTTTTTTAGAATAAGGTTAATGTTTTTCTGTTTATATATGTCATTTATAATATTGTTTTTTTTTTCTTAAAAGTTGTTGGGTGGGATCGGACCTTATTGTTTTATATGTGTGTTTGTAATTTAATAATTGTTCCATTCTTTGTATATAATCATCTTTGTACATCATCACTGTTTTATTTCCCTTATCTGCGTTTGTCACAATTATCGTGTCCTCGTGTTTTTTGATGAACCTTCTTGTATCTTCATAAATTTTTAATATTAATTTTTCTTTAGGGTTATTCCGAATTTTGCTTTTAAACGAGTTAATCTTTGTCGCAACATTGCATCGTAGAGTGTCCTTTTTCTTTTCATCTTCTAGTGGTTGTATTCCCTTGTTCAATGTCTGCAATAAGATGTAACGGTGAGAAGGTATTCCTGGAAACGGGTAGGGCAAATTTCTTTCCCATCGACAGTAACCACCGACTTTCTGCTGGAACTGTTATATCAGTTTTATTTACAAACCAATCTTTATTTTCTTTGAGGCCATATGATTCCATATTATTTTTAATTTGGGTTAGAATTTTGAATTTTAATTGATTTTCTGTCGCTATGGCTCTTTTGCTTGTAAATTGTTTTTGGTTTGTTAATACTAAATTTAAGTCTTCTTCTTTTAGTTTCTGTTTAAGGTCATCCCTAATATTCTGTATAGTGGTGTTGATTATTCGGATTTGTATGTTTGTTTCTTTTATTTCTATATTAAGGGCCGTTTACTCAACCTCTTCAAACCATGTATTTAACATGTGGTCGATAATGCAGTCCATAGCTGAACCGGACCTTTGTCCTCCGGTTAGCGTTAATCAGAGGTTGAGTAAACGGCCCTAAGTATTTTTTCCAGCGTTCGAAATTAAACACTACGATAACATTCAATAATGTAGCGTAGCGTTCATGCGACAACGATATACACAAACATAACCCCTAACAAACCTAACGGTACTTGTAGTGTTTGCGTTTAAGTTTGTGTAAATGAACACAAACAGAACACTACGCGTAGTGTAGCTAGTGGAAGTACGCTAAGTGGAAATGAACCCTACTTATCGTTCTTTTATTATAGCGTTCAGTTAGTGCTCTTTTTTAAATTTTGCAAATTTAGTTGTGCAAATCGGCGTTTCATGTATGTATACATATTTTATATGTATGTATGTATAAACTAACGTATGTTTTTCATTAATGGATGCACATATGTACATATGTATGTATGTAAGTATGTATATATTTACTTTAATAAAAGACTTGTAAAAATTATTTTGGTTAAAAAATTTATGTAATATGGGAATTTTTAAGCCTAGATTTGGAAAATTATTTAAAATATATAGAAAAAAATTAAATTTTATAACATACGACGGCTGTGACCTGCTTGGGTACCCATATATACATATGTATGTATGTGAGGTAGGAATAGTTTTTAGTGTGTTAGGGTGGGAAATTTTTAAGTGTTGCTCTAAATTTGGTGAATGTACCCTTTTAAAATTTTTTTGCAGTTTTCATTTTTGCAAACACATGTTTTATTTTCCATCACATGAAAAAAGCATACAATAATTATTTTTAGGACGCGGCATGTTGTTTTAGATGCAGTCGAGCAAATAATAAAAAACTAACTACATAATTGCATGTTGTACTTCCTGCAAATTTCCTCGCAAATTTGGTAGATTTTTTTCAAGTAAAGGGTACCTATTTTTTCGTCCTGAGCGGCAAAGGGTAAAGGCCAAGTTAGATGCAAATGAATATATGTACATATATATGTATGTATATTTATTATTATTTTTGTGTTCCCGAGAGCATCCCGGATTAATTTTAAATTCTTTGTAGAGTATACATATGTATATATGGCTGTGGACATTTGCATTAGACCGCCATTGTGACACATATCGCTCTGCGCTCTCTTACACAATCCCTCTCATAATTTTGCTGCGGTCTGATGTATACACATTCCTATGTACATTGGGGTTGTTCAAATTAATATGAAGAAAATAAAGCTCTCCCGAAACATGCATATTTAGAGCTCAAGAAAATGTCTTAAAATGTCCACCTTCTTTTACATTAGTAATGCTACATATTTTTTGGTAAGTCCTTAGTCAACAAGATAAAGTTTCTTATCATCAAATAAAATCGCCTTCTCCCACAATGATTTTTCGGTTCTAATTTTTTGGACCACCTTATGCATGCAAAAATGCTTTGCAAAAAATAGAACTCATATTGTTTATGAATAATAGCATCAAAACAGCCATATTCCGCAATTTGTTCGTTTCAAATTTTTTTGGACCAGCTTAATGTACATATCTGTATGTATGTACATTAAGGTGGAGTGAAATTTTTTTTTTGGAAATTCAATTTGTTCCAAAGCCAGAACGGAACCTTTCTAGTCCAGTAATAAGCCTGTAAAATTTTATTGACCTACTCGCATGTTTAGAGGTGCCCCCAACCCCACAAAGTTGAAAAAATAGCACGATCTGGTACAAATATGAAATTTTGAGAATTCTAAAATAAAAAAACGAAGTATGAGGATTGACAAAGATGGCTAAGCTGAGTATTAAAGTGAATTTTTTTTTTGGAACAACAACAACAAAAGTTATTAAAGGTCAAAGTTTATATTGTGCATTTTTAAATTGCAATTACTTAAAAACTACTGAACCGATTTCGAATATTTTTATACCATTCGATAGGTATGTTGATTCCCTTTAATTTGATATACATTTTATGTGGGTTCCATAACACCCCCCTGCGGGGGTCAACCCCCCTTTTACCGTCCTTACTTTTCATATATAAAATGTATATCAAATTAAAGGGAATCAAAATACCTATCGAATGGTATAAAAATATTCGAAATCGGTTCAGTATTTTTTAAGTACCAGATATTGCTTTCAACTTTGCGGGGCTGCGGGCAGTTCAAAACGTCATTCTATCGCGATAAAATTTTGTGGGGTTCATTAACTCGTATAAAGGCAACTTTTCATTGCTGGCACGTTCAAAAAAAGAACAAACAAAAAATCTCCATATGATTTCACTCCACCTTAATGTACATATCGCACGTTTTATGCAATAGGGATTTAACTCAAAAAAATTTTTTTTTGGGAAAACGCAAATAAAGTTTTATAATTTCAAATAGTTTCCTTCTACGGCTAACTACAAAATTACTTTTATTTCCGTCATTTTTATCTTTTTGAGTATTTTATAAGACTAGACTCAAAGGCACTACCCAGTTATTGAAATATATGGAAAAATCCCAGAAATCGAAAATTTCGAGTTAAATCCTTATTGCATAAAACGGGCGATATATATGTATGTACATATGCATGTATGTATGTATATATTCATTGCATCCTTCTTGGCCTTTACTCTTTGCCTCTCAGGACGAAAAAAATATCAGCTACATATGAGCATTTCTGGTATAAAGCCGGGTATCCACATCAAAAGAAACCCTATTTTTTCTTGAGCAATTTCTTATGATGTGGATACCCAGCTTTAGGCAGTATCCACTTCACAAGAAAATCTATTACAAATTTTGACGAAAAATGGGGTTGGCAACGCTGGTTTTGCCAAGAAATATATACGATTGTATATATTTCTTCAAGAAAAAATGAACCGTCAAAATTACTTACAGCGGCAACTCTGTTAGTGTGCAGAAGTGTTTTCTCATTCCGTCCTAAAGAATTGGCGTTTTCAATAGTTTAAAAACTTTTTAAAAATTTGTGTTTACGAAAAACACATAGTGATTGTGCCTCCCCGTGTGGAGAAGTTGTAAAATTGTAAAGATAAGTATATAGACACTTGAAAAATTATTTTCAATCCTTATTTGTACATGTGTATGTATGTATTTCCATATGTACATATGCATGTACATACATAGTGCGAGTACTAAGCAACAACTTCTCTTTTGCATTTTATCATTTCCATAGATATTCTGGATATCAGCTGTTCAGCGTTGCCAACCGATATTTGAGCTGCGAGTATTGACCGGTAGGTGGCGCTGTCCCATAGTAGCTAGTACTAGAACCTGCTGTGCCATCCAGAGTGTAGAGGTCTGCACAAGTCCGTATACATATTCTAAACAATACGTTTTCATTAGAGGTCTGCACAAGTCCATATACATATTTTAAACTAGATTAGATATAATTAAAACTAAACAAAATAAAAAATAAAATAAAAAATTAAAATTTAAAATAAAATAAAATAAAACAAATTGCACTAACAGATAAGATTTCAAAAGAGAGCTTACAGTCTCTCTTTGATAACAGGCGAAATGCCTATTTCACGATAGAATCGCCCGATAAAATTGAAAAAGCGCCAAAAACCGGCAACGAAAATCCGGCTACTGAACAAAAGGCACGGTCTTGTTCTCCGTCTGTGCCAAAAACTTACTCACAGCCTCTAGCAAGTACTTCCTTAGCTGGAGCTCAAAATAAAGCTGGCGACACCATCAAAATGGCAGATAAAAACGCCAAGAAACAAGTGCAAACTGGCTTGGATCGCTATATGCTTATAAAAAGAAAGCGAACGCCAGAAAAGAATGGGAAATCGAATCCCTCCAAATTAATCAAAGGTGACCTGCCAGCAGAGGCAACAAAAGAGGCACCGAAAATAACATTGGGCGACAACAGATTCAGTGTGCTCGCTGAATCTCAAAATATTCCAGTCGAAAAACCACAAAAAAGTCCCAAGCCCCCTCTAATTTACCTGCGAGAACAAAGCTCTAATACATTAGTAAGCAAACTGGTTGAGCTAGTAGGTCCTAAAAACTTCCATGTCGTACCTATAAAAAAAGGCAATATACAGGAAGTTAAAATCCAAACTTATAGTGAGGATTATTTCCGCAAAATAACTAAAGACTTTGAAAACAGGAAGAAAAACTTCTATACCTATCAGCTAAAAAGTAGCCGTGGTTTGTCAGTTGTACTAAAAGGAATAGAAAATTCCGTAAGCCCGGCAGAAATAGAGACTGCATTAAACGAGGAAGGCTTTAAAGTCAGATATGTTTACAATATCAAAAATAAAGCCAACATACCGCAACCGATGTTCAGGGTTGAAATCGAGCCAGATTTCCAGCTTTTAAAGATGGGAGAAATACATCCCATTTATAAATTACGTTATCTTCTACACCGAAGAATCTCTGTGGAAGAACCGCATAAACGTGTGGGCCCCGTACAATGCCATAATTGTCAGGAGTTCGGGCATACAAAACGATATTGCACATTACCTAGCGTATGTGTAATTTGCGGAAATTTGCACAGTTCCAAAGAGTGCGAGAAACCTAAAGCAAACCCAGAAAATAAGAAGTGCAGTAACTGCGGTGAAAATCACACTGCTAATTATAGGGGTTGCCCAGTATACATCTCATTAAAAGAGAAAGGTAGCAAAAAACCTAAAAATGTCCCTGTCCCACAACCTCAAAATGTGCCAAAAACAACTATTAATACAGCCCCGCAAAGAAATCTGGGAACGTACTCATACGCTCAAGTCTTAAGAGGCACACAGCAGACTGAAATCCAAGACGATTCCACTCCACCAACATCACTCGAAAACACTCTAAATAGCTTTGTTCATATGATGCAGGACCATATGAAGTCAATGCAAAACATGATGCAAGAATTGATTAGGAATCAAAATCTCCTACTTCAAACAATGTTGTCAAAACCATGAACTGTTTCAATATAGGTTTCTGGAATGCTAACGGCATAGGCCAACATCGCAATGAACTCCATGTTTTCCTAGAAAATCACCAAATTGACATAATGTTAGTGTCTGAAGCCCATCTGACTGTGTTTCATAATTTTAGCATGGATGGTTATGTGTTCTATAATACTAAACACCCCGAAGGAAAAGCTAGAGGCGGAACCGGGATACTTATAAGAAAGAGGATTAAGCACCACGTGCTAGAAGAATATTGCAAAGATTATATACACTCAACATCAGTGCACGTAGATGATAGCTCCGGCGGACTAACTGTATCTGCAATATACTGTCCTCCCCGTTTTAATATAACAGAGTACCAATTTACTGAATTCTTTTCCAAGTTAGGCACGAGATATTTGGCAGCAGGAGATTACAATGCTAAACATACTTTTTGGGGATCTAGGTTAATAACACCAAAGGGAAGAAACCTATTCAAAGCAATCCAAAGCAATGGTCTTGATATTATATCAACAGGGCAGCCAACATATTGGCCCACTGATAGGAGCAAAACTCCCGACCTCATAGATTTTGGGGTAACTCGCGGCCTCGATCGGGATATACTTCAGATAGAATCACTTTTTGACCTATCATCTGATCACTCTCCTTGCGTCATATCTATTAAAACCCTTCCAACTTTAAACGAACTGAACCCAAGCCTAACTAATAGATTTACGAATTGGCTGAAGTACAGAAAATTTATAAGTTCGCATATTAATCCAAATGTGAGCCTTAAATCACCCGCCGAAGTGGAATATGCGATAATTGACTTCACAAACTTACTGCAAGTGGCAGCAAAGGTTTCAACGCCATTACGTCCTAACACAACCCAGCAGCAAAGCTTTAGTTCTTCCAATGAAAACGATATCATTGAGCTAGTTTCCAAGAAAAGGCAACTTAGGAGAGACTGGCAAAGGTTGCGATCTCCAACTCTGAAAAACGAGCTAAAAAAATGCACGAAAGAGCTCCAAATGCTCCTAGAGGAGAAAAGGGAAACAAAATTTCAAAATAGAATTAAGTCCCTCACGGCCACATCCTGTACAGATTATTCTTTGTGGCGCTCTCTCAAATATCTGAAACGGCCGGTTCAGCAGGATCCTCCAATACGAATGCAAAATGGTGAATTTGCTCGAAGTGACCACGAAAAAGGAATAGCTTTTGCAACCCATCTTTCAAATGTATTTACTCCAAATGAAGGCCAAAATGTTCTCCAAGAAAATACTCCACAATTACCAGCAATACCACTTGGATTTAAACTAGACGACTTGAATAAAACTATATCCAAAAACACAGAGAATAAGAAAGCACCAGGGTATGACAGAATAACAGGTGAAATGTTAAAAGCTCTTCCCATAGTAGCTATTAAGCAATTACTATACATCTTCAATAGTATCCTCCGATTATGTCACTTTCCTAATCCATGGAAACGATCTGAAATTATTATGATCCCAAAACCAGGCAAAGACCCGACAATAGTAAGCTCTTACAGACCAATAAGCTTAATCTCTATCTTTTCCAAACTATTCGAAAAATTGTTGCTGAAAAAAATTCAGCCTATCTTAGAACTGCACGAAACCATACCAAGTCACCAATTCGGATTTAGAGAGCAGCACGGTACGATAGAACAAGTGCATAGAATAGTTTCAGAAATAAGGTCAACTTTTGAAACCAAACGATATTGCACTGCCCTATTCCTAGATGTGGCACAAGCTTTCGATAAAGTATGGCTAGAAGGGCTCTCGTATAAAATAAAACAAACACTTCCTTATAATCTCTGCGGGCTCCTAGAAAGCTTTTTAACAGGTAGAAAATTTCGAGTAAGGCACAAAAGTTTTACAACCGAAAGCCATCCAATTTCTGCTGGAGTTCCACAAGGTAGCGTTCTAGGGCCTGTACTATACTTAATCTACACAAGCGATCTGCCAACCAACGCGAGCCTTGTCACGTCTACCTTCGCAGATGACACGGCTATACTGAGTGTGCACGCAAATCCTACAAGTGCTACTATCCAATTGCAGAGACACATAAAAAATTTAGAAGAATGGCTTACTACGTGGAGAATTAAGGTCAACGTATCTAAATGTGTACAAGTAACTTTTAGCCTAAAAAAAGACACATGCCCACCAGTCTCCATAAATGGAAAAATAATAACTCAGAAAGACTTCGTTACGTACCTTGGAGTCACATTAGATAGAAGAATGACTTGGAAAAATCACATTGACAAAAAGATTATGCAAACCAAGTTGAAAATAAGCCATCTGCAATGGTTAATTGGTCCAAGTTCCAGACTGGGATTAGATAATAAGATATTAATATTTAATATGGTTTTGAAACCAATTTGGATGTATGGAATACAACTATGGGGCTCAGCATCGAAATCTAGCGTAGATAGAATTCAAAGGCTACAGTCCAAGATATTAAGAACAATATGCAAAGCTCCTTGGTATGTAAAAAATTCAATTATACATAGTAACCTAGAGATAAATACGGTGACCGAAGAGATAGAGAAAATGCAAACAAATTATGCGAAAAGATTAGCCAACCATCCTAATTCATTAGCAAAAAGTCTCCTAAAGCAAAACTATCCTAGGCGGTTAAAGAGAAAGGATGTAAACCTCAATTGTGCATAAGGTCATATTCTGTTAGACCAATATCTCGAAAGTAACGTAAAGATAATGATGAACGTCGCCGAAGCGACCGACCAATGGCCATCGCGATGAACGGCACCTAGTCCCTGGCGTTCATAGTACAGGCTAGTGGAAATAACGTAAAATACAATAAACGTCGCCGAAGCGACCGACCAATGGCCATCGCGATGAACGGCACCTAGTCCCTGGCGTTCATAGTACAGGCTAGTGGAAATACCGTAAAAAACAATAAACGTCGCCGAAGCGTCCGACCAACGGCCATCGCGATAAACGCACCTAGTCCCTGTTGTTCATCGCACGGGCTAGCGTAAATACCGAACAATACAATAAACGTTGCGGAAGCGTCCGACCAACGGCCATCGCGATGAACGCACCTAGTCCCTGTTGTTCATCGCGCCAGCCCGCGCGAAGACAAACACCTCTACGATCACCATGCTATTGCTGTACAGATAAATTTAAATGATAACTTAAACTGTTTATCCACTTTTGAGTAAAAAAAAAAAAATAAATAAATAAATAATAATAATAATAAATAAATAAATAAATAATAATAGACCAAGATAAACTCCATTAAACAACTAGGTTAATTTTACACTCCTAGGTTAAGATACATGCCATATGTGTATATGTAAAGATTTTGCCAACTTTATTATTTGTAGCATTGGCAACAAATAATTTATTGTATTAGTTTGTAAGATTTGCGAAATTATTGTTATTTTCTAAACAAGAAAGATTCAATAAAAACAAATATGAAGAAAAAAAAAATTACTTAAGAAATAAATGCCAATTTTTTCTTGAGCAATTTCTTATGAAGTGGATAACCAGCTTTAAGCTGGGCATTTATTTCTTAAGTAATTTTGACGTTTGATTTTTTCTTCAAGAAATATATACAATCGTATATATTTCTTGGCAAAACCAGCGTTGCCAACCCCATTTTTCGTCAAAAAATGTAATAGATTTTCTTGTGAAGTGGATACTGCCTAAAGAAAATTTGACACAAGAAAATTTCTTGACCGTTTCTTAAGCTTTTTTTTATATGGAGTTTTAGCATTTCTTGTGATGTGGATACCCTGCTTAAACATGCAAATGAACGCTACGATTAGCGTAGTGTTCATTTTCGCTGCCAGCGAAGCACGAAATAGGTAGCGTTAGGTTTGTGTTCTTTCGCTCGTTTAGGGTTCGGTTTGTGTTTGTTTACATGAGCACAAACCGTATCGTAGCGTCCGCGTTTAGTGTTCTTTTTGGCGTATCGTTTCCGTAGGGTTCAGTTTATTTGCGAACTCTGATTTTTTCTATAAAATGTTTTTGTATTCTTTCCATTTCCTTTCTTGTTTTTTCTAGTTTAAAGCTATGCAAAATTTTATTGGTTTTTCCCCTCAAATGTGGGGGGTTGATGCCAAAATCTTTGCATTGGAGTAGGAACTTTAATCGTTGTTTCTGTTTTTGTAGCTTTTTGTTGTTTTTGCTATATTGTTTAATGAAGAAAGTGGTGGTGTTATCATATTTGTACCTAATGTGTTGAAAGAAATGTTTCATTTTCGTTTTATGTTTTGTGGGTTCATTTTTATTAAACATCTTAATATTTTTGTTAACATCAAAATGTAATATTTGAAATCAAAAAATGCACCCTTTTTTATATGTGGAACGAATTGGAAATAAAAAATAAAATTAATTTACAAATAGGAATTTATCGCTAAAGTGAATATTTTCGATCCGTTTTAGATACTTTTTGAGACACATTTTCGATATCGAAACGGATAAAAACTAGATCCGTTTACTATCAGTTTCAGTAACTTCATTCATCATATGAGAAATGCAGCATTTTCAAAGTATTGCTAAAATTTCGAAAACTTACACCAATGATGCCCAAACACATCTTACGGGCGAGCAATGTCATAATTTAAAGAAAAAAATTTTTTTTTTTCTATATGTTTGTTTTTGTAGTTTTTTACAACTTCATTGACATCTCGATAACCCAGTAGAAAAATTAGGACACAAACCAGACTGATGATCGAAATTAACTAAAAATCCAACTTTGTATTTATGTTATGCAAACAAAGCTATCGAATATGCATTGGAATATATATATACATTTTTAATTAATAAAATTAATATTAATATTTATAAATAAATAATTAATTAATATTGAAAAGTGGATTGGTTTTAGAAAGCTTAAAAAACATATTTAATACCAGATTTATGGACTTTGGCTACAATTACTGAATTTATTAATTAATTTTCAATGCCCTCTAAATTTTTCAAAATATATAAATAAATAATTAATTAATTATTAGTGTGACAAAATTATTATATATATTTTCGTCAATGTTTTTAGTACATATAATTGCGAAAGTGTATTTTCAAAATTAAAAATTGTAAAATCAAAGCACAGAAACCGGATGTCAGACAAACACCTCGAGTCGCTTTTGCAACTATCAACCACAAATGTTGAAATAGACATGGATAACATTATCGAAAATATGAACGAATCAAATTAGTATATATATGTCGTCCCCTCAATATAACAATAGCGTATAATTTTTTTTGGGTTTTGAGAAAATCGAGTTTAAAGTTTTTGTCAAATCAAATATCTATTAAATTTTTGAACAAGAAATTATACACCATTTTTTCCAATGACATTTTGACCCACTTTGTGAAAGTAGAATTTGACGAAATTTTGACCAGACATAGAATCAATGATGGAGATTCTAAATATGCAATAAAAAAATAATGGCGTATGAGCACATACGCTATTGTTATATTGAGGGGACGATGTATATATCTACGGCTGAGAATAAGATCGCCCTGTTTCAAAATTTGTTTCAAAAACGCCCTATTCCAAAAATTGTTTGAATAACGTCCTATTACAAATTTTGCTTCAAAAACGCCCTATTTCAGACAATTATTCAAAAACGCCCTATTTCAGAGAAACATATATGGAATTTTCTCTGAAATAGGGCATTTTTGAAGCAAAATCTGAAATAGGACGTTATTCAAACAATTTTTGGAATAGGGCGTTTTTGAAACAATTTTTGAAATAGGGCGATCTTATTCTCAGCCGTCTATATGTACATACATGCATATATGTATGTCCCACATTTCATTCTTTTCATTGCTGGGTTGTATCTGTTCGAATCAAAATAAAAAATTGTTTTTTTATTTCCATAGAAACGTTTCGGGAGTATACAAATTTTTTTCCTATGCTCGCCTATGCTCGCCATATACACAAATTTCTTATGGAAGTGTATAGGCGAGTAAAATCCTATACTTACGAGCATTACAAAAACAAAATGTGTATGCGAGCATAGGGCTTGGGCATCTATGACTTACACACACTCGTGAGCGTTGGTTGGGTGGGTATCTACATACATATGCACATACTACACAACGCATTAAAGTATGCATTGCTGGTATAAACATCCCTGCAAATAAGTGTGCGACGAGTCTCTAAAAAGAGTTGTCCGGGAGCGCTCTCTTTCGGGTAAAATGTTCCCCAATTGTACCCGAACGGGTACATATGTATACTAATTGTAGACGAATTGTACCCGAAAGGGTATCATTTGGGTATAATTGTAGACAAATTGTACCTAAGAGGGCATAAAGTTTTTGAAAATAAATTTTCAAGACAGGTTTTTGAAAAAATATAAATATTTTATGAAATTAAAGCTTACAAACTATAAACTGCATATTTATTAACCTAGTTAATATGTATGCATTCATATATGAGGCAAAAAAGTGGCCAAACCTCAATTGAAAAGGATCACTTTTATAAAAAATTAAAAAAAGTTTAAATTATTATTTTCACTTATGCCATATATCGTTAAGGCAGATGCATGGTAAATATCCACGATGTATCTACACAGGCACAAAGAGTAAGAGTAGAGAACAAGGTCATTACTATTATTGATACCCATATCAGAAAAGTTAGTATTAAACGCCTCACTAACCATTCCTTTGCCTCAGGTTCATTGCAAATCTTAAAACGCACCATTAAACCAGCTTATTAAATCCTTAATCCATTATCTATCCTTATATCCACTCTCAATATATGCAATTCAATGAAAAAGTATGAATGTAGATCACTTGTCGACTAATGGTACCCAAAAGTATACAGAGAACCAAGTATAAAATCATATTTCTGTAAAAAATTAACTCTGTTGGAATTAATTCCTAGAGTGTAATAAAGAAGCTAATTTTCCGAAAGTAAAAAAGATTTGAACTTCATAACTGTACATACCTACCTATGTATATATGCATTTCGTACATATAATTCATACAAGAATACAAAACAAAACTTTTAATTTTCAGTAAAATATCTATTTATTATTTTAATCTAATCGATAGTTTTTCAATATACATTAAAATCAATAATTGTTATTTAATTGAGAAAAAAAAACAGGCATTTGCTTACAAATTTTGTGACATTCCGTACATGCATTTCACACAATATTATTCGTATACAAAACTCGCCAATTTTACAAAATTACTTTATTTTTCATAAAATCTTTGTAACAGTGAGTAAACTAATGGAGTCAACTTTTTTTAAGATACATTAATATTAATTTTGAGGCATTTGAAAAAACAAGCCTTGCCTTGCAACTATGCTTATCAATTTTATCATTTCAATAGCATTCATTGTATAAAATTGTAATTTTAAAACCCGTATTAAACACATTAAAACCACATAAAGCATAAGCACTACGCTATTTAGCTCCTTCATCTTGGAAACGATTTAGTGGGTAATCAAGCGCAGATTCCAATTTTGTTATCGTTTCTTGCGAAAGAGTAGATACATGCTGTTTGAATGTTATACATTGCTAAAGCATGTAAATATCTCCATATATGGGCGCATCCAAATTTAACCACAAATATTTCGTAAACCAATAGCCTCCGGCAACTTTTGATTTCAGTTTTGAGATCTGTGGGAGCCCCTCAACCGCCCTGAAAAAGTCATTTTTTTCGGGACGTGCTACCTTAATGCAAAGCCGACCCCAATCGTCCTCCGAAAACCGAGGGGTGAAGCTGGTGGTAGTAGTGGAATTTTTGGAGGTGCTGGCGTTGGTATGTAACTGAGCGTTTGATGGTGCGTGTTGAATGTTATGTAAGGCGTGCATTTGCAGAAAACTGTCAACACTGTGAAGTACAAACATACACACATTTATATTAAAAAAAAGAAATTGATTAATTTTAGATACACATTTTGGTACCATTTTGTTGCACACACCATCGCACGACGAATTCCGATTCACACTCATAGAATTTCAAGCAAATTGGAAGACTTGATTATGCCAATATTTTGGCTGCATAAATTGATTTTGTTGTGCAGTAATTTGCTTTGACCAGCATTAACAATTGGCGTAACACAACATTGGCGCACTATCAGCAAAGGGGAGCTAAATATGAAAAAAGAAAAGAAAATTTAAAATACAATCAGTGTTGCCACACGTAGGGTTTTATCCCTACTTGTAGGTCTTTTTGGCTAAAACATGTGCCTGTAGGGTAAAAGGTCCGCTTTTTCATGTAGGGTTTTTTTTACATGGAAATGTAGGGTTTTATTACACGGAAAACATTCAAGGCGCAAAATGTGCCCTGTGTTGACTAACAAAATGTTTCCCAACATCCGCCCTGTGTTGACCAACAAAATTTTTGCCAACTATGTACATCATTGGCATTACATATCGATAAATGTGGTACACCTTATATATGTATAAATACATCTCTATTATACATTGTGTTGACAGCTTTTTAAATTGAACTGGTTTATAAAAGTGTGTAAATTTAAGTAAGTAATAATTTTGTCTTTATATTCAAGAATTAACTTTTTTTTTACTTTTTTTTATAAATGTGCATGTGCTCTTACGATTTATTTCTCTTTTTATATAAATTTTTGTGTAACATTGAATTAAAATTTAGATGAAGATATCTATACACATACGTATATGTATAAAAACCTCGTTAAAGTTTTGTAAAGCTAATAAAAGTATCTGAAAAAATACCTATTTTTGATTATTTATGTATATGCATTGTCCTATTAAAAAATTTCAATAAATTATATGCGGGTTTCAATATTTCCGCAAGGAAAAAATGTAGGGATTTTTGTAGGTACTTTTTTTTAACGCGTAGGGTAATCTTGGGAGTTTTACCTCATTTGTAGGGATTTTGGAGGAAAAAAATGTGGCATCACTGAATGCAATTAAGTTTAGCAATTTTTATAATAAATATTCTTACCGTATTTTGGTAAATACTCTTGCCGGTAATTACCTTTTGTTTACATCAGTGTTTGATTTCCCTATGCACGCGTGCGGCAGCTTTTTATAGCTTTCACACCGACAGCCTCACACCGACGAGTCAAAGCACTTCGTTCACGCACAGAAATTTTGCAAATTTCTATTCAGTCAGCATTGAGCTGATGAGCTAGCAGGTTGTGTTGCTCGAGCAATCTCTGAATGCTTGTAAATGATTGTGTGTTGGGGGTTTTTTTATTTGGATTTTTTACGTAATATTTTTATTAGGAATAATGATTTTGCATTTCGTCTCATATTTTTTTATTTTATTTTTTTTGTTGTGGTTTTTTGTGAAGTTAATAATAAAAATAGTATCCATTTGTAATTTAAAAATTTAAAATTTTCGACAATGATTGAGTTTCTTTTGGATGTAGCCAAAAGCTTTTGTGCTTTTAACACATGCACAATGTTTGTAAGTATTAGTGTGAGGGTGAAAACAGAATCGGAACGTAACGACACGACATTGCGACAACGACAGCCTGTCAAAATTAAAACCCATGCATTCTTATGAAAGCAATTATAATAAAGACGACGCGGGACGACGCACAGTGCTTCGTCCCATAGGCAAAATTAAGATAAAATAAACTGCGTAATTTATTCAAGTAATATATATTTTTGTGAAGCTAACATATCACCTGGAATAAATGTATAAATAGAATTTATAATCTCATGCTTTTGTTGCCAATAGAGGTCGCTAAAATCAGTACAATTTTGAGGCAAAACTGCTTTAAGGTAATACAATTTTTAGTGTTACAGAAAAAATTGCCAAAAATTCATTTTAAATCGTATTACTCTGAAACTTGCCACATTTGCTTACCATTATATGCCCAAATAGCTGAAATAACTTTTGATAAATGATATATTTCAGAAAGGTGACTAGTTTCATCGAAACATTTGCGACTTTTTTATTGGAGTTCAAAAAATTACTAAAGTTTGGTGGAGTCAACCAAAAAATTAAAAAAGAACGCCTATTTTTTTATTTGCGAATTTGGTTAACTTTGAAGTGGTCTAGTAGAATCTGTAAACAAATTGCACTGTTTTTTGCCGGAAATGTAGAAATTGTACAATTTTGTAAAGCCATATTTTCAAAATTTTAGAAAATTCTACAGAACCTTATATATATGGTATGGAAAAAATTTACCAAAATTAATATATGGAACTATTTTTTCTCTCATACTATAGGAAATTAGCCTAATTAGAATAAAAAAAATATACAGATTTTATAAATATGTGACAAATACTGACAAAAATCCTACATGTAATACTAACTTTTTTAGGTGAGACACAAAAAATTTTACAAATTTTGACAAAATTTAAAAAAAAACAAGAAAACGACTATTTTTTTATTTTTATTTTCGTTTCTATGCTAGAAGGTTTTGCTACCAAAAAAGAAAAAGGTTCAAAAATTATGACGGAAATCGCTAATTTAGTACTTTATTTAACACCCCAAAAGTTTTATTTTTTACATGGAAATATTTTATAATAATAAATTGTTTCTATGTTAACTCTAATAATATTGAGCTTTTAAAAGTTACAATTTGATATGTGCCAAAATCATATTGACATTTTGCAATAAAATAGTGCATTAAACTATAACAACCAACATATTTTCTGAACAAATTTAAAAGTAATTTTCTTTAGAACCATTTTTTGCAATAACTAACGGGAGTAGTCCATCCTTGATTCTAAAAGGATAATTATATATGATATAGTTCGTTTTTAATGTATTGTGATTACATGTTAATCTAAAAATTACTTTTTGTAAAAAAAAAAAAATCAATGTCCAAACTGAGCAGCTGCATACTCTCTTTGATAACCTCTCTTTGAAGCTTTCGGAGTTAGAGGAGAAGATGACTAAGAGAATGGATGATGAGGTTGCTGCGCTTATCACGAAACTTGACGAATCGTCTGTGCGAGTGTCTAAGCTGGAGGCTGAAGCAAGAAAATACGAGGGTGAGATCGCTGAAAACTGCAGACGCGTGTTGGAGAGAAGGTGGAAGCAGAAAATAATAGGGAATTCGTGGCTGATGCTATTGCCTTTGGGGTTCCGTATCTTGAGGGTGAAAATCTGAAAGGCGTATTTAATCAGCTCTGCTTATCCATCGACTTTATGGTCCCTAAAGTGAAAGATATTTTTCGGCTGAAGGCGTCCAATGGCCAGTTGAACAAGGCCATAGTCAGCAAATTTTACTCTCCGTATGATCGTAATCAAGCGCTTCGTGCTTTCGCTAATTATCGAAGGAAAACAAATTCGATAGTTTCTCTCGAAGTAGTGGGACTCGATGGAAAGTTTAGTATATTTGAGAGCCTCTCTAAACATAACCGGAAACTACTACAAGAATCTACAAAGCTCAGGCGTGCTGGTAAGTTGCAGTCTGTGTTTACGCTGTCCGGCCAGGTGTATGTACGGCACGATAAGAATTCACCCCCTAGTAAAATATGTAACGAAGATGACATGCTGCGATTCCACTAAGCTACTCTTAATACATGTAACTAGTGTGTTAATTATTTCCTCTATTTCTATTTTCTTTATCTCCATAGTAAGGTTGATCACTCTATTTATCTATGCCTCTCATGAAAAACGTTGCTTTTGTTTTTGTTTGTCTTTTTGTTTGTCTTTAATATGGTACATAAGTACATGAAATGTAGTGCTGACGATATTGGCCTTGCCAAGCTTAATGTTTTATGCAGCCAGAAAAAAGGACTAAAAATTGTGCATTTTAATGCCCGTAGCTTAAATGACGAGAAGATGGATTATGTTAGAGCTATTTTTGAGAATTCATCAATTGACATAATTTGTATCTCTGAAAAGTGGTTTGACAGTAGGTTAAATGAAGCGCTAAGTGGTATAAACAACTTTAATATGCTGCGAAATGATAGAGAGAGTAAACGGGGTGGGGGGGTTGCAGTATATTGTAAATCGGGTCTACGCATGAAACTTTTACAAAAGTCCTCTGGTACTCTTACTGAGTTTCTTATTGCTGAGTTTCCGGGAAAGCATTTTAAAACCATAATGTCCTGTGTGTATAATCCCCACAGATCTATTAGCTTAAGTGAGTATTTTGATGTAATATCGGCATACCTTGTCGATTATGAAAATGTCGTTATGTGGTGATTTTAACGTAAATGTTCTTGTGTGTGATAGCCATAGTAAAAGCTTTGTTGATTCAATTGCCGGCACAGGACTCTCCCTTGTTAATAAGGTTGTGCCAACGAGGTATGCCCCAAAATGGTTGTCCAAGTCTTCTTGATTATTTTATTGTTTCTAATCTGTCCCATGTTAACAAATTTGACCAAATATCCTTTGTAAGTGATCATGATCTAATTTACTGTTGCTTGAACTTTAATGTTGAATGTACTCCTAAAGACAGGTCGTTTGTCTTTCGTGACTTTCGACGCCTCAATGTAAATGAACTACTTTCACACTTAAGTAATATTGATTGGAATTATTGCTGGTTCCTTGAAACTGTTGATGAAAAGTTAGATTTCCTTGTTAATGTCCTTAAGTGTGCCTTTGACAAACATGTGCCTGTTCGTGCCGACTCCGCTAAATGTTCGCCTTGTCCGTGGTACAACAAGAGGGTGGAAAAAATAATTAAAGAAAGGAACAAGCTGCACAATCTATGGAGAAGAAACCCTACGGAAGACAGATGGAGTACTTTCAAGTGTGCTAGAAACAAGGCAACACTTGTAATAAGACAAGAGAAGCGTAAATACTATGGCTCGAGATTGAATACCTCTCTTCCAACCGGTGTCCTATGGCGCAATATTAAAAAATTACAAGTACATTGCAAAGAAAAAGTGGATTGTGCTCTTCCTCCAGATGCAGTTAATGACGCATTCATTCATAATAGCTTGTTCAATGTAGTAACCCATCCATTTGTCCCTTGTGTCAGTCGTTGTTTCAATGGAGAGAAGTTCGAATTTTCTACGGTGACCGAAAGTGATGTTGAAAGGGTTGTATATAAGATAACTTCTAACGCAGAAGGTGAGGATGGCCTCCCATAATTCATAAAGCTGGTTTTGCCTCACATTATTGGAATTTTTACCCACGTCATAAACCACGCTGTAACCACCTCTTGCTTCCCTAATAAGTGGAAAATAGCAACAGTGCTACCGATTGCTAAAAAGAAAGATGCTAGCTCTCCGTCGGACTTTCGACCAATCAGTATTTTACCTGCCCGCTCCAAAGTCTTTGAAACTCTAATGTATGAACAAATTTCCAGCCATGTTTATCAATGCAATCTGCTCTCTCCTTTCCAGTCAGGCTTCAGGAAAAATCATAGCTGCACCACAGCCATGACAAAGATCCTAGATGATATTCGAACCCCTTTTGACAATGGTAATTTAACATTGCTGTGCTTGCTCGATTTTTCCAAAGCATTTGACTCAGTTAGTCATTCGCTGCTAGAAAGCAAATTGAAATTCTACTATGGCTTTGGCAAAAGCGCGCTCTGCTTAATGGGAAGCTATCTTACATGCAGATATCAGCGAGTTAGGATTGGTTCTGAGGTGTCGCAAATCAAGCCGCTGTCAGCTGGGGTGCCGCAAGGGTCTATCCTTGGCCCCCTAATTTTTAGCCTATTCATTGATGACGTTTTTGAAGCATGCAAGCATGCGAAGTTACATGCATATGCAGATGATATCCAGCTTTATCTATCAGACTCAATCAAGAATGTAGACTGCTTATATCATAGTATTAATGAGGACTTGTCTGCAATTTCTAACTGGGCATCCGAAAACGGGTTACAACTGAACTGTGACAAATCATTTGTTTTGCCTGTATACAACAAAATTATTAAGTCGCTAGACTTACTACCGAAGGTGCGCATAAATAACACAAGCCTGAGAACGGTAGATAAAATTAAAAATCTTGGTTTTATCATAAATTCCAAACTCTCGTGTGAGGACCATATTAACTCGGTAATCAGTAAAGTTTATTTCGTATTAAGAAATCTGCGACAGTCTAGTGACTATACTCCTCCTAACACAAGGCGTCACCTTGCCATGCAATTAATACTTCCTATAATAACCTATGTTGAGGTAGTATATAGTAAGCTGGATAGTCACTCTGCGCATAAAGTCGAAGTCATGTTCAATAACGTCACGCGGTATGTCTACGGCCTCCCGAGGTTCGACCATATTTCTCCGTGGAAGCACCGCCTACTGGGCCGTGGAATTACTAATTATCTAAAGGCGAGAAATTGTATATTCCTGTATAAACTTATTATTTCAGGAGAACCTAACTATCTATACACAAAATTAGTTTTTACAAAGTCTCCTCGTCTAACTGAATTAGGTATACCTCATTTCAGGCTTATAGCTTCGGCCAGGCTATTTTTCGTTAACACTACACGTCTATGGAACTCCATTCCATCCACTATCAGAAAGGGACTAAACATTAGCAACTTTAAACGGTGCATATATGAGCATTTCAGTCGTCAAGAAAGCTGAAATGAATGGAAAGGAATGATCAACTATCTCACCTATCTTTATTTATTTATTTTTTTTCCCCCCTTCTTCTTACTTCTTTTATTTTTCTCTCCTTGCTTTCACCATCACTACCTTCTTCATCTACAGTTGTGTTCAAAATAATAATAGTGCTATGAAGTCAATGTGCAACTTACTCATAAAAAGTTTATTTTAACTTCTTTTTGGTTAAAATTGAGTACAAAAGTAGCATAGAGATTCATTTCGCGTATCCCAAGAGTTTTACGGTGTTAAGTTGCAAGATAACCGATTAAGAAAGACAAAGGTAAAACAACTTGAACATTCCTTGTTCAAAAATAATAGTATTTTTATTCTAGTTTAGATAAATATTTAAAAAAGGGCAAAATCAAAAAATTTAGAATATACAAAATAAAGTAGTGTTTAATATTAGTTCGTGAAACCATCATTGTCTAAAAACACCTTACAGCGACGCGGCATAACATCTTTGTATCATTATTATTGTTATTATGTTCTTTGTTGTTGTGCTATAAAAGATCTTAGATCTTATTGCACTGATGCCTGTTCAATAAATATACAATATACATATACATAATAATATGTACCAAGTATATGTTGAAGGTTTTTTAATTTGTGACGTCTTGTTAGATATTTGCATGATTATATTTTTTTTACTACCTAGTCTGAGTACAAGAGAAAATTTAAATACTACCTGATCTATAAACTCATTAAATATACGCAAAATACTAATCTATATATATAAAAGGAAGTGGCGTTAGTACAAACGCCTATAACTCAAGAACGCCTGCACCGATTTGGATGATTGATGCAAATTCAGATTGTCCTCTGGTCAGAATAGGAGAATATCCAATAAAATTCCCGAAAAATGCAAAAAAAAATTTTTTTCCCATACATTTTGTATAGCTATATATATAAAAGGAAGTGGCGTTAGTACAAACGCCTATAACTCAAGAACGCCTGTACCGATTTGGATGATTGATGCAAATTCAGATTGTTCTCTGGCCAGAATAGGAGAATATCCAATAAAATTCCCGAAAAATGCAAAAAAAAAATTATTTTCCCATACATTTTGTATATCTATATATATAAAAGGAAGTGGCGTTAGTACAAACGCCTATAACTCAAGAACGCCTGCACCGATTTGGATGATGGACACCAATTCAGATTGTTCTATGACCATAATAGGAGAATATCCAATAAAATTCCCGGAAAATTAAAAAAAAAAAAAAATTTATTTTCCCATACATTTTAAGATAGGGATAGGAATAGGGATAGGGATAGCGATAGAGATATAGATAGAGATAGAATTAGAGATAGAGATAAAGATAGAGATAGAGACAGAGATAGGGATAGGAGAAATTAGGTTTGTCGCGGTGAATATATGTATATCTCAGAGAATTGACAGTTTTATAGCTTTATAGGAATAAATTTTAGGCAGAACAACGTCTGCCGGGCCAGCTAGTATGCTTATAATAAAAACGAAAATTACATTTATACCTGGTATGCGCGTACATACATATGTATGTACCAGAGGCGGGCGCTTCATACAAGCCGAGAAGCCCGGCTTGCGTACATATTTTCTTTCATTTCATTTTACGAATTTCTTTAAAATCTGGTTATTTTACGTTTTAAATGTGTTTACTATTTAAGTTCTCAATAATATAGCCCCCACTGTAACATACGGTGCCTAAAAGTATTCTAAGAAAATAGCGCAAATACACCACCAATCCACCTCACCAAAGAACGTAAATAGATTTACGTTCTTTGACCTCACAATGTGTATTTTGTTTGCACAGCCAATCACAGAACAGTTAGCATGCTTTAACGTTTCCACACATTAGCTTTTACCTGGCTTTCAAAACAGAATAACATAGCGTGTTTTCTCGCTTTCTCTAAGGAGAAATCAATTGCTTATTTTCAGACTTAAATTGAAAAAAAAAACTAGCAAAGCACTTTTTTTATTTTTCACATTAAATTTGTATGCGAATGTGAAGCTGGCTTCGGCATTCAGTATTCACAGCTATATGCATATTTGATTTGATTTTCGTTTGCATGTACATACTTATGCACGTAATTTCTTACATGTGCATGTACATGTGCACGTAATTTCTTACATGTGCATGTATCAAATACCAGATTATAAAAGCGTTGATTGTGATATTTGGCGACTATTGGCAAAATATCAAGATAATTTTAAAAAGCGAAGGAAATCAAAATCAATTTAAATTTCACGACTTTTGGTAATTGGACCTCAGTTTTTCAAACACTAAAGCACCCAATTTTTAGATATTAGATAATAAGCAAATACACTTGCTACTACTAAAATTTCCGTCGGTATAAGGAAACTAAAAATACCTCTGCGCTTTCGTGTGAGATTTCCCTATAAGTTTGGCGTCATCAATCAATTCAATTGAGTTCTTCCCAATTTATTCTAATAATTTCTCCTCCGCTTTTGTAGATAATTCTGATGGTAAAAAACTTGAATTTACTTTCGACTTAGCCAGGCTTGTTTATATGCTGACCAAAAGTAGTTACAGCTAAAATACCAAAAGTCAAAAACATATGTAGCTACATATCTTCATAATATTCATTGTATATAAAAACTTAAAAATTCTTTATCATCCTCATTTTGTCGATTTAATGCAATACATTCAGTTTCATATGTTATGAATATAAACAGCAAACCAAATATGCAAACCGAATTTAATCAAAGTAGAGCTCTATATACCCGGGTATCGAGCAATTCGAACAGATCGTGTTGGTTTGAAGCCCGTTGTTCAAATTCCTGTACCAACATTCGAGCTTATACTCAGAGAAAAGGAATCAAAAATAAAATTTTTATTTTTATAATGAAACTGTCATTTTTATTTAAAAAATGAAATTTTTTAAATTAAATGTGTTTAGGATTTAAAAAGAAACATGTTTAAATTAAAAATGAAAATTAATGGAATAAAAACGAAAGTTTTTGGTTCAAAATCTCATGGTGCTTAAAATAAAAATAAAGATTTTTAAATTTAAAAATGTATTGTATTTACATTATTTTTAAACACGTTTTTATATCTACCAAGAAAAAATATCTTAAGTTTAAAAATATTTATTTTTATTTTAAGCGCTATGAGATTTTGAATCAAAAACTTTCGTTTTTATTCCATTAATTTTCATTTTTAATTTAAACATGTTTCTTTTTAAATCCTAAATATATTTTAATTTCAAAAATTCAATTTGTAATTTAGAAATTTTTATTTTTAAAACAAAATTACTTAAACCAATCGGGCATTATAAAAATAAAAGTTTTATTTTTAATTCCTTTTCTCTGAGTGTACAAACAAACAAATGTGTATCACGAAAACAAAGATAAAAAAATACATATGAAGAGAACAAAAAAAAAAAAAAATAAACGAGAAAAAACAAACTTCAAATACCCGAATTGTTCGAATGCCCGTACAAACATACGGGTAATAAGTAGGCTGACCATAAATATGAATCGAAAATGAGGGACAAAATTTCAAATGATATAAGTACGAACATATGTATATTTATGAAACTTGAAATCGTAAAAAATATTTATTCATCAAATAATAGGCTTACAAACATATGTAATTCACATTCTCTTCAGACTTTTTGTTTTAACAAAAATAAATAAATTTGTAAGTTTAATTATAGGTATCTACAATAAAGCAAGCATAATGCTACGATAAAAAAGAATTTGGTAACTTAGTTTAATGTCCACAAATCAATTTTAATACGATTTACCAATTTCTCTCAAATTAATTTGCCACACAGCAACCACAAAAATTACATTCCAACAAACATATACAGTGAAACCTCCCTTGGGCGGACACTCACCGTCGGGCAGATTTTGTCCGCCCAAGAGAGGTGTCCGCTTAAGGGTGTGGGTTCCTATTTTAGAAATTTTTTGGATTTTAAAAGATTTATTTATTCATATTTCACTAAAAAAAAACAAGGATTCTTATGTCTTCAAAATTTCACTTAAATACATAAATATGTACATATACATATGTACATATGTATGTATGTATGTATATACATAAAGTATTAACATACATACATACATATGAAATTACAATTTCAAATTTCTGTAACAATTCAAATGCAATAAGGTCTTCCGTGCAAAATCTTTTCAAATTTGAAACTGCAGCCATTTCGTTCGAGGAGATTGCATTACCTACTGTCAGCGGTAGTTAGTATTGGTACTATCATCTTCAATGGTTTCGACGTTTTCGTCAGTTAGAACATCTAACCGGAAATCCGTGAATGTTGTTATATCTTCCAATAAAGTCATGCGGACATTTATTTTAGTTGGTGATTCCCCTTTTATCGTAGCGCTTTTTACCTAACGAACATTCAGCGAACTTTTTTATATTGCTATACATACTTATATTTTGTCCGCATAAGAGGAGTTCGTGTCCGCCTAACAGAGGTTTTTATGTGATTTGTTATGAAAAAAAATCAAAGTGTCCGTTGACGAGAGGTTCGTGTGCGCTTAATAGAAGTTTTTAGTTCATTTCAATAGTAAATAACTGTCCGCGTCCGGCCAAGAGAGTGTCCGCCTAAGAGAGGGCAATTTGTTCTAAAAATTGAACCTAAACCTTGGTGCATGAAAAAATGTCCGCTCAAGGGAGGTGTCCGCCTATGAGAGGTGTCCGTTAGGGGAGGTTTCTCTGTAGTAAATGAGGATGGTAGTTATTATCGATAACTACTTAAATTCTGATGAGAAAAAGCGCTGCCACCTCAACCTTTTTAATGTAAAACAGATTTTAAACAAAAAGGGGAATATTCATAGTCAAAATAAAATATTGATTTTAACTAACTTAAAATCAGATTTTTCAAGACTATGAATATGTCCCAAAATAAATAAATGAGGGACAAATGAGCAAAAAAAACAGAACATTTTGAGGTTTTCCGAAAAAACAAAAATACGAGGGACAGACGTCTGAAAAACAGAACGGTCCCTCAAAAAACAGAACGGATGGTCAGCCTAGTAATAAGCAAACAAAGGAGTGTTCGAGAATTTGAAAACCATTTATTCGGGCTACTCGAAAATGTTAAAAAAAGCGAGAGCTCTAAATCAAATTCAATGACGGAACGCAATCAGACTTCTAGATAATACATCAAAGAAAATTACATATATGACTAATGGTTATGCTTCACACATAGGCTTGCCCAGACAATTTATGCTAGGTCCGCCACTGGTATGTACATATATACATATTTACATATGTGTATCAGTTATACACAATTATACAAAACCATAATTCAACATAGCCTTCGACGAACTCAGTACCATAATTTCTGATGTCCCTAACATTAACCATCTAATGTATGCTGATGACGTGTTATTATTTTCCAAAACATTTGACTTGGAGACAGTTATGTCTTCCTTTACCTCCATCCTTCACAAAATTTCCTCTTGGTCCGCTTCCTCAGGTGCCTCCATCTCAACCAATAAAACTAAACTCCTACATATTTGTAAAAAACGTAATTGTAACATTCCTCCACTAACCTACAACAATATAAATATCACATGTACAGACACACTAAAATTCCTAGGTTTAATTCTACACCATTTCCAGATGGATTTTAGAAAACGTCAACTGGATTTTAGAAAGTGAAAATTGTATTTTAGAAAAGTTGATTGGAAAAACAATTTAAATTTTCCAAAATCCAATTGACTCTTTCTAAAATCCAGTTGATGCTTTCTAAAATCCAACTGGAAATGGTGTAGACTCTAAGTATTCCTACATAGAACATTGTAAATATGTAAAAAACAAACTCTACAGTAAGCTAAATATTATTAAATATCTTTCCTCTAAACGCTCACTGAACGGCCCCAACTTGCTGATTAGCGTCGTAAGAGCCCTCATCGTTATCAACTACGGTTTGGAAGTTTACGGATCGCACGCGAAAAACAAGTTGAAGCTTATAAATGCTCCCTACCACACAGCAGTACGTCGAGCCCTTCAAGCTTTTCCTACATCCCCCTCAAGAATATTTTGATGGAATCTGGGCTACCCTGCCTAACAGATAACTTGGAAGATAGCATTAAAAAGTTTTATCCAAAAATCGTACTATCTCACAATAGCATCGTCTACAACGATTTTAAATTAACTATCGCACGATCAAGACCCCAAAAATTCCCATCAGCATTAACAAAATGTGCTATTTATGTAAAGGAAAACAGATTACCATCGAACTTACCGCTACCAAGATGCACTTCTCGACCCTCGTGGCTACTGAGTAAATCTTCCTTCCTTAATGAACTCACGTTATTTGAGAAAATCTACAACATCGTCTGCAGAATACAAAGCTCTTTTTTAACACGCTTTTATTAGCTTCACCTGTATGTATGTATGTATGTAACTTCATCCCATCCTAAAAGTTGCAACGTTTAACTCAATTATTATTTTTTTGAAACATTTACTTTACTTTTATTGTTTTTCTCTCCTCTATTATTTCTATTCACCCCCGGATTCGAAACATGACATCAAATTCCCACGACAGCCGGTTCTACGTACCGGAATGACTCGGGGTTTCCCCGACCAAGGGCTGTCATTTCAGTCTAACCCTGCTTAGACCAGCACACACAACCCATAAACTGCATCCAATTGAGCTAATTCTAGCAGCCAATCTGCTCAAAATACTCCTCCTAATATCAGGTATAGAACCTAATCCTGGACCTGATGAGTACTTCTGCTGCGTTTGCCAAAGGAGACTCCATCGCAACGTAACATCCGTACGTTGCAACTCATGCAATGGATGGAGTCACCTTAGAAACTGCTCAGGTCTTGCCTCTCATAGACAATGGACGCCCCAATTCGTGGCGCAATGCTGCGTGCACCAACCACAACCGGCTCAAACATCGCCGCAATCCCCATCAGGGAACAGAAAGCACTCAGCTGCTTCACAAGGTGCAGCAGCAACAATTACATCAACTCAAACTAGGAGAGATACAAGGCCTGGGCAGTTTCCGACGAACTCGCGGGACATATTACAGCCAATCATTTGGCTGTGCTCAGTGTGCAACACCAGGATACCTGCGAACATGACCTCAGTAAAATGCAACTCATGCAATAACTGGTGTCACTTTCGCAGATGTTCTGGCTTGCGTACAACCAGAGACTGGGATGCCAATTACATTGCACCATGCTGTCTAGCTGGATCATCATCGGCACCACCGATGCCACCTCCCATGGGAAGGCAACCGCCAACCCAATGGCAGCAAGCAACATCAAATCTGCCAGCCAGAACAGCACAGTCTCTAACGCCTAGAGTTACGTCCACCCCCCGCGTCATTTTAAAATCTTGCAATTTAACTGCAATGGTCTAACTGGAAAGATCGCGGAGATAACTGACTATATGAACCGGCATGGGATTCCTTAGCCGCGGTCCAGGAAACAAAGCTGACCTCCAACTCAGCTTTGATTAACCATGCAGACTACAACATTCACCGTAGAGACCGCGCAAGAGGTAATGGTGGTGGTCTCGCGTTCATCACACACAACTCCGTGCATTACCGCCTAATCGAAACTTACATAACCAACGTGGACTCTACCCTAGAATGTCAGGGCATAGCAGTCCGAGCAGGCGATGTCGAACTGCAGATATACAACATATTCATTCCACCAGCCTCCTGCTGCCCACCGCAATATCTCCCCGAAATCAGTTCACTGCTTACGGGGGATAATCGGTTGGTAGTAGGAGACTTCAATGCTCATCATGAGCTATGGCAATCGGCTCTGTCAGAAGACAGACGAGGCCAATATCTTGCAGACCAGATAGACGGATCGACATTCTGTACGGCGAACGACGAGGCCCCCACTAGGATTACGGGAAGTAGAGAAAAAATTCCGCAAGGTCATTGCCAAAGCTAATGCACGCTTCATTCTGGCGGGTAGAATCCCAAAAATCCGACCCAACATTCCGGGTGAAGCCGCTACATTAGCCAGGGAGGGAGACCAGATCCGCCACGCTCCCACGACAGCCGGTTCTACGTACCGGAACGACTCGGGGTTTCCCCGACCAAGGACTGTCATTTCGGTCTAACCCTGTTTAGACCGACCTGCACTGTTCACAAATTGCATCCCCTGGAGCAGTGCCTTGCAGCAGGACTGCTCCAAAAATTACTAATAATATCAGGTATAGAACCCAACCCTGGCCCCACCACGTATTACTGCTGCGTGAGTCATAATAAACTCCACCCAAATGCAACATCGGTAAGATGTAACCAATGCAATGGGTGGAGCCATTTAAAAGTCTGCTGAGGTCTGAACACACATAGACAGTGGTCAAACAACTATGTTGCCCCATGCTGCCTACGCACCACTCCTCAAACAACAACAACGCCACAGACAACAACAACGACAACAACACTACGGACAACAACGACAACAAGAACAACTCACAATTACGCACATCGCAGCAGACAAACAGGCAACAACACCATGCCACCACCTAGACCTCAGAGACAAAGTGACAACAACAACAACTCCCAACCAGCAGCACCCCCTACCCTCTGCTCTGTGTGCCAGTCCAGAATACCAAGAAACGTGACATCAGTCAAATGCAACATATGCCTTGGCTGGTGTCATTTTCGCAGGCGCTCTAGACTGCGCACAACCAGCGCGTGGACTGCAACATTTACGGCACCATGCTGCACCACGAGGCAGAACACAACACCTGGGGCACAGCCCCCAATGGCGCAAAAAACACACGCGCCAGCCGGTAACATTCTGCAGTCTTTAACCCCGAGGGTCAACATAACCACCCCCCGCAACTTAAAACTTTTGCAGCTAAACTGTAACGGCCTATCAGGAAAGATCGCAGAGATAACCGATTTTATGGACAGACACGGTGTCCCTATAGCAGCGGTCCAAGAAACAAAGCTTACACGTAGCTCAACATTAGTCAGCCACGCTGGCTACAACATCCATCGTAAGGACCGCGCTCGAGGAAACGGTGGCGGCCTCGCGTTCATAACACACAATACCGTGCAATATCGTATTATCGACCAAAGGGATACTTCCTTAGAATGTCAGGGAATAGCTATCCAATCTGGCGATGTCGTGCTTGAGATCTTCAATGTCTATATACCCCCTGCCACCTGCTGCCCTGCGGGATATCTGCCCGACATTAGCACACTACTGAACGGAGATAACCGCATGGTACTTGGTGACTTTAATGCACACCACGATCTCTGGCACTCATTCCTGCCAATAGATCGGAGGGGGCAATATCTCGCAGAACAGATAGACGATTCGACATTCTGCGCGGTGAACGATGAGGCCCCCACCAGGATTATGGGAAACTGCAGCAGCTCGCCCGACATCACAATAGCTAGCGCAGGTCTGATAAACAGTGTCAATTGGCGACCGACACTGACCCTAGCATCAGACCATCTTCCCATAATCATCTCGATAGAGACACCAACAGACTTTATCACAACAGACAAACAGACATACATTAACTTCAACAAAGCGGACTGGGACAGCTACACAAGACACACAGAGAGTATCTTTGGTGCGCTGCCCGCACCTACGGATGTGCTCAGCGGTGAGAAAAAATTCCGCAAGGTCATTGCCAAGGCTTCCGCACGTTTCATCCCGGCTGGACGGATCCCCGAGATCCGACCACATTTTCCGGGTGAAGCCTCTGCCTTGGCCCGGGAGCGAGACCACATCCGCCAAACCGACCCGGGAGACCCCCGCATTAAGGACCTCAACCGGGAAATTCGGTCACTGGTGGATCAGCACAAACGGCAGAAGTGGACAGAGCACCTAAGATCCTGCAACCTCTCTAGCGGGGTGAGCAAGCTCTGTAGCACCGTGAAAGCCTTATCCAACCCGACAAAACATAAGGACAAAGTGTCCATAGCCTTTCGAGGCATTGTGGAGTCGGACCCGAAGAAATGCGCGAACTATTTTAGTCGACAATTTTTACTGCATCCTCCGGGGGATAAGGCCAAACGCCGAATCTTCAGACGGATGCGTAAACTGCGAAACAACGACGCATCCCTTGCTCTCTCACCTACGGAGATTCAGGAAGTCATAAAGAAGGCCAAGGCCTCAAAATCAGTCGGACCAGACGGCATATCCATGTTGATGCTAAAACACCTAGGACAGAATGGAGTAAGGTTCCTAACGGAGGTCCTCAACTTGTCTCTGACCAGCCTTGTCATTCCCAATATTTGGAAAACGGCAAGGATGGTCCCCTTACTAAAACCGGGGAAGCCAGCCAATGCAGGAGAATCATATCGTCCGATATCTCTCCTCTCCCCGGTTGTAAAGACAATTGAGGCCGCCTTACTACCATACTTTAACGGACATTTACAACTTGCCACACATCAACATGGATTCCGGAAGACGCACAGCACAACAACAGCTCTAAAGGCCATAAAAACGTAGATAGTTCGCGGCCTTAACCAGCGACGCCCCTGCGAGAGAACGGTCCTCGTGGCACTAGACTTGTCGAAAGCCTTCGACACAGTCAATCATGCCACCCTAATGGAGGATCTAGACGGTACGAGCCTCCCGCCGAGGCTGAAAAGGTGGATGGCGAACTATCTGAGTGGTCGACAGGCATCGGTTAAGTTCAGGAATGATACCTCAAAACCAAGGAGAATAAAACAGGGAAGGAGGTTAGGCTAGAGCTTGGCATACGGATAGGGAATATACCCATCCCTACCGTAAACAACCCAAAAATCTTGGGTGTTACCTTCGACAGCCTAGCTTCCTTCTCCGCGCATACGACCGCGATCGCGAATAAGGTTCAAAGTCGCAACAAAATCCTCAAATCGCTAGCCGGCAGCACCTGGGGAAAAGACAAAGAAACCCTTATCGCAACATACAAAGCAATCGGCCGGCCGGTCCTAAACTATGCATCGCCAATATGGTCGCCGGGGACTTGCAGGATGCAGTGGAAGAAACTCCAAGCCTGTCAAAATTCGGCGTTACGTACCGCCACGGGAAGTCTACTCATGTCGCCTGAACACCATTTACACCATGAGGTACAGGTGCTCCCAGTTGATAATCATAACATCATGCTGAGCAAACAGTTTCTCCTGGGATGCTACCGCAGAGGGCACCCAAACAACCATCTACTGGGGCCTGAACCTCCCCCCCGGCACATCAAAAAACACCTTTTCAATCTCAACCCAGAGATTGAAAAATACGTAGATCAACCGTTAGACCCCATAACATACAGACAGGCATTAAAAGAGATACACAATGAAACAGTCTCCACCTTCGTTTCAACCCGCCCAGCGTATATAATAATTAGAGACCAACCACCACCAAAAGCTGTAGAAGAATTGGAGTTGCCAAGAGAAACCCGAGTCACCTTATCACAACTAAGATCGGGATTCTGTAGTAGGCTCAATTCCTACAGGGCCATAATCGATCCAAACATACCTAACGTATGTCCGGCATGTGGAGAGACGCCGCATGACACACAGCACCTCTTTGCATGCCGCCTCAAACCAACCAACTTAACACCCTTGTCCCTCTGGACAAGCCCAAAAGAAGCTGCAACATTCTTGGGCCATCCGTTAAGTGAAATTGATGACAATTTGTGAACAGAACTCGTCGGCTAAGCAGGGCTTAGTACCGCTACAACAACAACAACACCAGATCCGCCACACCGACCCGGGAGACCCCCGCATTAAGGACATCAACCGGGAAATTCGGGCGTTGGTGGACGAACACAAAAAGTCGAAATGGAGGGAGCACCTGAAATCTTGCAATCTCTCTGCTGGGGTTGCCAAGCTCTGGGCAACCGTGAAAGCCTTGTCTAACCCGACGAAGCCGAAGGACAAAGTGTCCATAACCTTTGGAGGTGAAGCAGAGTCGGACCCGAAGCGATGTGCGAACCAATTTGGTCGGCAATTCTTACTACATCCTCCAGTAGACGGGGCCAAGCGTCGAATACTCAGAAAAATGCGCAAACAACCAAACAACGATGCGCAGCTTGGCATCACCAGCACAGAGGTTCAGGAAGCCATTAGGAAGGCAAAATCGTCTAAGTCAGTCGGACCAGACGGAATATCCATGCTGATGTTAAAACACCTCGGACAGATGGGAGTAAGATTCCTAACGGAGGTCCTCAACCTGTCTTTGACCACTCTTGTCATACCCAATATATGGAAGATGGCAAGGATGGTCCCACTACTGAAACCAGGGAAACCAGCCAGCCAAGGGGACTCATATCGCCCGATATCTCTCCTTTCCCCAGTAGTCAAGACACTTGAGGCCGTACTACTCCCCTAATACAACGAACATTTACAACTAGCGACCCACCAACATGGTTTTTGCAAAACGTACAGCACAACAACAGCTCTAAACGCCATAAACACCCAGATAGTTCAAGGACTTAATCAAAAGCGCCCTTGGGCGAGAACGGTCCTCGTGGCACTTGACCTGTCGAAAGCTTTCGACACGGTCAACCACGCCACCTTTATGGAGGACCCAGCACAATCATCCCTCCCGCCGAGGCTCAAACGATGGTCCGCGAACTACCTGAGTGGTCGACAGGCATCGGTGGACTTTAGGAACGAAAAATCTAAGGCAAGAAGAATTAAACAAGGGGTACCCCAGGGTGGTGTCCTGTCCCCGATGCTGTTTAATTTCTATATATCAAAACTCCCTTCTCCACCAGAAGGAGTTAACATTATTTCCTACGCCGATGACTGTTCGATAATGGTGTCAGGCACCGACATAGACGACCTATGCTCGAAAATCAACAACTATCTCTCCGATCTCTCCAGTTTCTTTAACTCGAGAAATCTGGCTTTGTCTCCAAGTAACCAAGTAAGTCCTCCGCAACCATATTCCCGACATGGACGAAGGAGGTAAGACTGGAACTGGATATCCACATTGGTAACACCAGGATACCAACTACGAACAATCCTAAAATTCTAGGTGTAACGTTCGACAGTCTTGTCTCATTCTCCGCCCATACGACCGCAATTGCCAATAAAGTACAAAGTCACAACAAAATTCTCAAATCGCTTGCCGGCAGCACATGGGGCAAAGACAAGGAAACACTATTAGCGACGTACAAGGCGATTGGCCGGCCGGTCTTAAACTATGCGTCGCCAATATGGTCGCCGGGGACTTGCATCACCCAATGGACGAAGCTACAGGCATGCCAAAACACTGCATTGAGGACCGCCACAGGTTGCCTACTGATGACGCAACAACATCACCTTCACCTCGAAACCCAAATGCTCCCTGTTAAGAAACACAACACCATGCTAGACAAGCAATTCTTGCTGGGATGCTACAAAAGAAACCATCCAAATAGTCATATAATTAAGCCAGAACCACCCCCTCTTCATGTCAGGAAACATTGACCTACGCAGTGAGGTGGAAAATTATATACCACAACCGCTCAACCCGGCAACCTATATGCAGGCCCTCAATAAAATCCATTCCGACACAGTTGACAGCTATGTGTCCGTCCGTTCGGCATACCTATTAATCAGAGACCAACCACCACCTATAGCAGAAGAAGAGCGCGATCTGCCGCGAGAAACACGAGTTGCACTTGCGCAACTCCGATCGGGATACTGCAGCAGACTGAACTCATACAGGTCCAGAATCGATTCAAGCATACCAAATGTATGCCCGGCATGTGGAGAGGCACCGCACGACACCCAGCACCTCTTCACATGCCCCTCAAAACCAACCCATCTAACACCACTGTCCCTCTAGACAAACCCCATAGAGGCTGCAACATTCCTCGGTCTACCGTTAGATGAAATTGATGGTAGTTTGTGAAAAAGGTGTGTTGCCTAGGTAGGGCTTAGTACTGCTAATACAACAACAAACATGACATCAACGTGAGATTCAACCCAACGACATCATATAGTGGGACATTCAACATTATATTCCATGCTTCATTGAGGCTTTTAAGTTACCTTTCTTCAAAATAGCTTCTATGAATTTCATTCAATTCACTCCCGCATGCAAGCCAATAAGTAACAAGCTTTCTATTTTGTTGTTGTTGTGTTTGCAATAAAAACAACAGCATGTACATACATACGTATGCAAAGCAAGAACTGGTTTTGTGTTTTTCTTTGTTCAAATTCTATTTATAGGCTATAAATTATAGCACTTATAGTACGGTTGCCGAACTTGGTAATTACCAAAATAGGTTATTTTTTCGCTGTTGGTTTCTTGGTAACTTTCACATGTGTTTGGCTATTTTTATTTTCAAGAAATTGTTTACTATTTTTGCTATACAAGAAAATGTGGAAGTGATTATAGGACAATGAGAATATTTTGGAGCGCTGACTGTTCATTGTGAATATGCACAGGCAAATAAAGAAGAGCATATCTCCGATTAAAAACCGAAATAGTTTTGCTTCGATACACATTAGGGTGGCCCAAAAAAACTAACTTCAAAAATTCACCCTGGGCACCCCTCCATTTTTTTAGAATGGGGTTCAATATACTTCTGTAATATTTTCAGATTTTTTGATGGATGGGAAAAGGGTGCTCAAAGAACCCAAAGTTTCACGATTGATAACAAAAAGTCGAAAATATAAAAAATCCATATTTTAATAATTATTTTTGTTTCTTTGTTGCAGCTGTTTCAAATATCTAAAATAGATGCTGAAAAATATCATCAATAAGATCTAGATGTGGCCGCTGTGGTGCAGTGAGCAGAGTGCTCGCCTGCTATGCCAGAGGTCTCGGGTTCAAACACCAGTCCGAGCAAACACCACAAAATGTTGTCTAATTAGTAAAAATCCAATTACTGGTTTTTTTAAGAGCAGCGGTCACCTCTCGGAAGTGGGAGGCATACCCTCCGAGTGTATTTCTGCCATGAAAAAGCTTCTGACAAAAAATGCATTCGCCGTTCGGAGCCGGCATAAAACTGTAGGTCCACCCAATTAATAGGAAAAACAAAAAAGGAGCACACCCCGAATTGGTAGAGAAGCTCGGCCATAAAATTCGTCAGAGTTATAATAGCGCCATTGTATTATTATTATTGTATTATTATATTATGCAGGTATCATATTTTACAGATTGTTCTCAGTAGGGTATTTACTCTTTGTTTTGGACCATCCAGCTCTCCTGACATTCCCTTGTTTAAAAGGTTTCAGGCAGCACGGCCATCAATTCACTTAACTAACTTCAAACCATTGGAAAAAGCTTCTAGCAATGACAATTTAAATGTGAATGCTCGCTGGATGGCAAAACTCTTATACGCCATCAAAATCTTCTTGTTTCGTGAGGAAGAAGGTTTTAATACCACACAAAGGGAAAAATCACAGTTAGAACGCTTTGTGAAATTTGGAATGCTTGTATATGTGAAATATTAGTTTGAGGCCCCTATGGCTGCAAATGCTCCTTGGGCAGACCTTTCTCTAAGGAAATACATGACCACTTATGAAGCTATTGATCCACAAATAAGTGAAGTGGTTAAGAATGTTATAAAATCCTATCTTTGGTACCTCTAGGATGAATTAGTTGGGTTGAGTTTGTTCTCAGATAAAGTAACAGATAATGTAAAGGCGGAAATTGTCAAAAAGATAAGGTGTGAAACTACTGACCGAAAAGTAAGAGGTGATTCGTTACTTTTAAGCGACCAAGGCGAATTGGCCGATTTTTCCAATCAAAGATCTTTGCAGGTGCTTGAAAAGTTAGAGATAAATTCAACGTTTTTAAACACAGATCCAAATGAAGGGAACATCAATGAGCATTACATTGGAGGGAAACAAATCGTGAGAAACCTGAAAGTTGTTAATGATATTGGAGTCAAACTGTTTGAAGACTTCAATAAACTTCTAACAAATGATGAAGAAAAGAAGCAGTTGCTCCTGCAAGTGGTAGAGGCTAATAGAAAGTGGGTTCCGAAAATACGACAAAGAGAGGAGTTGTTAAAAGATTGGGGTCGGCAATTTCAGAGAAATAAGTCATGTTTTTTTATCCCACTTTATTATTATATAAGATTGCGTTATTTATTAACATTATTCTATAAAATAAATGAAATTATTACTTCCTACGTAGTTGTACTTATTAAAAAAAATGACCAAAATTGCGGATTTTTCCATTTTTGCCTTAATGTTATATGCCATTGAGCACCCTCTTCCCGTTGGAATATTAAATTGAAACTTTCCCAGAATATTTGTATTGGCGATAGCAATAAATTTGGGGGGTGCCCCGATCTGTAAACCCGATTTAGTTTTTCGCTTATATAATATGGGCCACCCTAATACACATAGTACATATTAGTAGATATTTTTTCGTTTAGGCTTCATTTTTGACCTCTTATGACCAATGTTTTTTTTTATAAGAAAAAAATTTATGTGAAAAATTAATATATTTTTTGGTAGAAGTTATAAATACATACATACATATGTATGTAGATCTATTTCGGAGATCATAAACAACCTTTAATGAAAAATTTACCTAAAAAGTTAAAAATAAATAATAGCTTAAAAAACTAAAAAACACGCTTTAATCTTAAAAATCGTACTAAAAATTGAGAAATAATTTAAGTAGAAACAAAATGATGAACGATAATATAAGTATTTAAGGAAAAGCGTGGGGGTGCTCAATAATATTTGAAAATGAAAATATTCGATTCGTACAACTAGTTCAAAAATATACCTAGTTGCGAAATTAAAGAGTACGATATATGAAATCTCAAAAAAGTCGAAATAAAAATATTAGTAAAAAAAACAGGGAACAAGTAAAGAATACCGTCCGGTGAGCTAAAAAAAAAAACAAAAGTGGGCGTGGTCCGCCTTTTTGGCCTGATTTCAGTGATATACTTCTTTTTTGGCGCAAACGATTTTTGAGGGAGCTAGAGGGGGATGAAGTTTAAAAAACCCTTTTTTTAAAAAGCCGATATCTTCCAAAATATTCACTCAATTTTTAAAATTAAGGCAACGTTGGAAAGCTTACTTAAATGCCTTTCATATGATACATAAATATTTCCCCAAATTCCACACAAATTTTTTAAAAAAGCAAAAAACTTTAATTTTGGTAATATTTTTTGTTTTTTCTTTTTTTTTTGTTGAAATGACCTTATTGACACTATACAAAATTATTTACATTAAAAAGAAAGTTAAATTACCTTTCATCTATATATATAAGGATGAAAGTTTGTTTGTTTGTTTGTATGTTTGTTCCCTATGGACGCCGAAACTACCGGCCCGATCACATTCAAATTTTGACACAATGATCACCTGGTATTAGATTGAAATTATGACCACATTTAATTCTGGTATCTCAACCCCTTCCCGAGATATAGGCTAAAATATGGACCCAGATTCCTCCGAAATATTTTTCTGCATTATTGGTATCGAATTAAAGGTATCAATCAGAGCTTCAATAGAGAGTTCATTCCATTTCAATTTTCCAGTCGGTTCTCTAGATAGAGACCAAAACGTGGATCCGGATGACCCCAAATATTTTTTCGTAATATTGGTATCAAATTAAAGGTGCTGATCAGGGTATCCATATACATTTTACACTATACGGATATCTCAATCGGTTCCCGGGATTGAGGCCAAAACATGAACCTAAACAGCCCCCGAAATATTTTTGACCATTATTGGTATCAAATTAAAGGTATCAATCAGATCTTCAATAGAGAGTTCATTCCATTCTAATTTTCCAGTCGGTGCTCCAAATAGAGACCAAAACGTGGACCCGGATGACCCCAAATATTTTTTCGCAATATTGGTATCAAATTAAAGGTATCAATCAAAGCTTCAATAGGGAGTTCATTCCATTCCAATTTTCCAGTCGGTTCTCTATATAGAGACCAAAACGTGGACCCGTATGACCCCAAATGTTTTTTCGCAATATTGGTATAAAATTAAAGATGCTGAACAGGATAGCCATATATATTTTACACTATACGGATACCTCAATCGGTTCTCGGGATAGAGGCCGAAACATGGGCCTAAATAGCCCCCGAAATATTTTTGGGCATTTTTGGCATCAAATTAAAGGTATCAATCAGAGCTTCAATAGAGAGTTCATTCCATTCCAATTTTCCAGTCGGTTATCCAAAATATATTAGTAATCATGATGTACACCGATATGTGCACCGGATGGCCATGGAAAGTTGTTGATAAGGAACGTGAGACGGGGAGAGAGAGAGAGTAGTATAAGAGGAGGAAGAGATAGGGGGAACGGGAAATGCTGACTGGTGGGGAGACCGATAGGGAAGGGAGTGGCATAGTGTGATTTGTCGCAGCGAAGTGGGACGGGTATTTGCTAGTTTGATATATAATTTGTTACGAAAATTTTGTTAAAACGTGCAAAACAATTCTTGTTAGTTATGTATAATATCAAGAAGCGTCTATAGCGCGGACAACAGTACTTTTATACAGAACCCCGAATAGCGTTGGCGGCCTTCGGCCGCGCTTTAAAAAAATAACCCTCAGCCGGCAGAATTCTATTTCCGCAATAGCATCTATGGGGAAACTTTCCAATAATGTCACACGCCCCCAAAAAAACGACTTCTACCGGGGGGTTTATGGTTAAAGTTTAGTAACTCTCCATATAAATACGATAGATAAAGAAAAAACTTTTGCGGAGAACAGATTTTGCGTTGGGGCCTTCGGCCGCGCTTATAAAAAAATAACTCTCAGCCGCCAGAATTCTCTTTCCGGAGTAATATCTATGGCCCGGTCCACAGTGCTTTTGCGCAGAACACTTCTGCGTTGGCGGCCTTCGGCCGCGCTTATAAAAAATAACCCTGGGCTTCTCCATCCGTCCGGACGTGTGCCCTAACCGTGGCTACCGCCACGGTGATGTCCTTCTGCGTAGTACATCCTTCGTGTGTCAGAAAAGCCTACTGTACAACTTTTTTCATGGTTCTCTGTATACCTAAAACTACTAAAACACCTTTTCATTTAACGATAGCTAATTATAGAAGTCTTGCTATAGAGAATAGTATATGAAATGAAAGATATTTTTATGCTCTTTTATATGAATATAATTTTTAATATACTTAATAACACAAAAAAAAAAATCACAGTTTTTCCCTAAACAAAATACCAAAATTTGAGTTTTTTGTTTTGTAACAAAATTTGTAAGGAAATTACGAAAATTTTGATACGTCATATGAAAGGCCTTTAAATAAGCTTTCTAACGATACCTTAATTTTAAAAATTGAGTGAATATTTTGGAATATATAGGCTTTTTAAAAAAAGTATTTTTAACTTCATCCCCCTCTAACTCCCTAAAAAATCGTTTGCGCCAAAAAAGAAGTATATCACTGAAGAAGTATATCACTGAATGGGGTTCAATATACTTCTGTAATATTTTCAGATTTTTTGATGGATGGGAAAAGGGTGCTCAAAGAACCCAAAGTTTCACGATTGATAACAAAAAGTCGAAAATATAAAAAATCCATATTTTAATAATTATTTTTGTTTCTTTGTTGCAGCTGTTTCAAATATCTAAAATAGATGCTGAAAAATATCATCAATAAGATCTAGATGTGGCCGCTATGGTGCAGTGAGTAGAGTGCTCGCCTGCTATGCCAGAGGTCTCGGGTTCAAACACCAGTCCGAGCAAACACCACAAAATGTTGTCTAATTAGTAAAAATCCAATTACTGGTTTTTTTAAGAGCAGCGGTCACCTCTCGGAAGTGGGAGGCATACCCTCCGAGTGTATTTCTGCCATGAAAAAGCTTCTGACAAAAAATGCATTTGCCGTTCGGAGCCGGCATAAAACTGTAGGTCCACCCAATTAATAGGAAAAACAAAAAAGGAGCACACCCCGAATTGGTAGAGAAGCTCGGCCATAAAATTCGTCGTCAGAGTTATAATAGCGCCATTGTATTATTATTATTGTATTATTATATTATGCAGGTATCATATTTTACAGATTGTTCTCAGTAGGGTATTTACTCTTTGTTTTGGACCATCCAGCTCTCCTGACATTCCCTTGTTTAAAAGGTTTCAGGCAGCACGGCCATCAATTCACTTAACTAACTTCAAACCATTGGAAAAAGCTTCTAGCAATGACAATTTAAATGTGAATGCTCGCTGGATGGCAAAACTCTTATACGCCATCAAAATCTTCTTGTTTCGTGAGGAAGAAGGTTTTAATACCACACAAAGGGAAAAATCACAGTTAGAACGCTTTGTGAAATTTGGAATGCTTGTATATGTGAAATATTAGTTTGAGGCCCCTATGGCTGCAAATGCTCCTTGGGCAGACCTTTCTCTAAGGAAATACATGACCACTTATGAAGCTATTGATCCACAAATAAGTGAAGTGGTTAAGAATGTTATAAAATCCTATCTTTGGTACCTCTAGGATGAATTAGTTGGGTTGAGTTTGTTCTCAGATAAAGTAACAGATAATGTAAAGGCGGAAATTGTCAAAAAGATAAGGTGTGAAACTACTGACCGAAAAGTAAGAGGTGATTCGTTACTTTTAAGCGACCAAGGCGAATTGGCCGATTTTTCCAATCAAAGATCTTTGCAGGTGCTTGAAAAGTTAAAGATAAATTCAACGTTTTTAAACACAGATCCAAATGAAGGGAACATCAATGAGCATTACATTGGAGGGAAACAAATCGTGAGAAACCTGAAAGTTGTTAATGATATTGGAGTCAAACTGTTTGAAGACTTCAATAAACTTCTAACAAATGATGAAGAAAAGAAGCAGTTGCTCCTGCAAGTGGTAGAGGCTAATAGAAAGTGGGTTCCGAAAATACGACAAAGAGAGGAGTTGTTAAAAGATTGGGGTCGGCAATTTCAGAGAAATAAGTCATGTTTTTTTATCCCACTTTATTATTATATAAGATTGCGTTATTTATTAACATTATTCTATAAAATAAATGAAATTATTACTTCCTACGTAGTTGTACTTATTAAAAAAAATGACCAAAATTGCGGATTTTTCCATTTTTTCCTTAATGTTATATGCCATTGAGCACCCTCTTCCCGTTGGAATATTAAATTGAAACTTTCCCAGAATATTTGTATTGGCGATAGCAATAAATTTGGGGGGTGCCCCGATCTGTAAACCCGATTTAGTTTTTCGCCTATATAATATGGGCCACCCTAATACACATAGTACATATTAGTAGATATTTTTTCGTTTAGGCTTCATTTTTGACCTCTTATGACCAATGTTTTTTTTATAAGAAAAAAATTTATGTGAAAAATTAATATATTTTTTGGTAGAAGTTATAAATACATACATACATATGTATGTAGATCTATTTCGGAGATCATAAACAACCTTTAATGAAAAATTTAACTAAAAAGTTAAAAATAAATAATAGCTTAAAAAACTAAAAAACACGCTTTAATCTTAAAAATCGTACTAAAAATTGAGAAATAATTTAATTAGAAACAAAATGATGAACGATAATATAAGTATTTAAGGAAAAGCGTGGGGGTGCTCAATAATATTTGAAAATGAAAATATTCGATTCGTACAACTAGTTCAAAAATATACCTAGTTGCGAAATTAAATAGTACGATATATGAAATCTCAAAAAAGTCGAAATAAAAATATTAGTAAAAAAAACAGGGAACAAGTAAAGAATACCGTCCGGTGAGCTAAAAAAAAAAACAAAAGTGGGCGTGGTCCGCCTTTTTGGCCTGATTTCAGTGATATACTTCTTTTTTGGCGCAAACGATTTTTGAGGGAGCTAGAGGGGGATGAAGTTTAAAAAACCCTTTTTTTAAAAAGCCGATATCTTCCAAAATATTCACTCAATTTTTAAAATTAAGGCAACGTTGGAAAGCTTACTTAAATGCCTTTCATATGACACATAAATATTTCCACAAATTCCACACAAATTTTTTAAAAAAGCAAAAAACTTTAATTTTGGTAATATTTTTTGTTTTTTCTTTTTTTTTTGTTGAAATGACCTTATTGACACTATACAAAATTATTTACATTAAAAAGAAAGTTAAATTACCTTTCATCTATATATATAAGGATGAAAGTTTGTTTGTTTGTTTGTTTGTATGTTTGTTCCCTATGGACGCCGAAACTACCGGCCCGATCACATTCAAATTTTGACACAATGATCACCTGGTATTAGATTGAAATTATGACCACATTTAATTCTGGTATCTCAACCCCTTCCCGAGATATAGGCTAAAATATGGACCCAGATTCCTCCGAAATATTTTTCTGCATTATTGGTATCGAATTAAAGGTATCAATCAGAGCTTCAATAGAGAGTTCATTCCATTTCAATTTTCCAGTCGGTTCTCTAGATAGAGACCAAAACGTGGATCCGGATGACCCCAAATATTTTTTCGTAATATTGGTATCAAATTAAAGGTGCTGATCAGGGTATCCATATACATTTTACACTATACGGATATCTCAATCGGTTCCCGGGATTGAGGCCAAAACATGAACCTAAACAGCCCCCGAAATATTTTTGACCATTATTGGTATCAAATTAAAGGTATCAATCAGATCTTCAATAGAGAGTTCATTCCATTCTAATTTTCCAGTCGGTGCTCCAAATAGAGACCAAAACGTGGACCCGGATGACCCCAAATATTTTTTCGCAATATTGGTATCAAATTAAAGGTATCAATCAAAGCTTCAATAGGGAGTTCATTCCATTCCAATTTTCCAGTCGGTTCTCTAGATAGAGACCAAAACGTGGACCCGTATGACCCCAAATGTTTTTTCGCAATATTGGTATAAAATTAAAGATGCTGAACAGGATAGCCATATATATTTTACACTATACGGATACCTCAATCGGTTCTCGGGATAGAGGCCGAAACATGGGCCTAAATAGCCCCCGAAATATTTTTGGGCATTTTTGGCATCAAATTAAAGGTATCAATCAGAGCTTCAATAGAGAGTTCATTCCATTCCAATTTTCCAGTCGGTTATCCAAAATATATTAGTAATCATGATGTACACCGATATGTGCACCGGATGGCCATGGAAAGTTGTTGATAAGGAACGTGAGACGGGGAGAGAGAGAGAGTAGTATAAGAGGAGGAAGAGATAGGGGGAACGGGAAATGCTGACTGGTGGGGAGACCGATAGGGAAGGGAGTGGCATAGTGTGATTTGTCGCAGCGAAGTGGGACGGGTATTTGCTAGTTTGATATATAATTTGTTACGAAAATTTTGTTAAAACGTGCAAAACAATTCTTGTTAGTTATGTATAATATCAAGAAGCGTCTATAGCGCGGACAACAGTACTTTTATACAGAACCCCGAATAGCGTTGGCGGCCTTCGGCCGCGCTTTAAAAAAATAACCCTCAGCCGGCAGAATTCTATTTCCGCAATAGCATCTATGGGGAAACTTTCCAATAACGTCACACGCCCCCAAAAAAACGACTTCTACCGGGGGGTTTATGGTTAAAGTTTAGTAACTCTCCATATAAATACGATAGATAAAGAAAAAAATTTTGCGGAGAACAGATTTTGCGTTGGGGCCTTCGGCCGCGCTTATAAAAAAATAACTCTCAGCCGCCAGAATTCTCTTTCCGGAGTAATATCTATGGCCCGGTCCACAGTGCTTTTGCGCAGAACACTTCTGCGTTGGCGGCCTTCGGCCGCGCTTATAAAAAATAACCCTGGGCTTCTCCATCCGTCCGGACGTGTGCCCTAACCGTGGCTACCGCCACGGTGATGTCCTTCTGCGTAGTACATCCTTCGTGTGTCAGAAAAGCCTACTGTACAACTTTTTTCATGGTTCTCTGTATACCTAAAACTACTAAAACACCTTTTCATTTAACGATAGCTAATTATAGAAGTCTTGCTATAGAGAATAGTATATGAAATGAAAGATATTTTTATGCTCTTTTAAATGAATATAATTTTTAATATACTTAATAACACAAAAAAAAAAATCACAGTTTTTCCCTAAACAAAATACCAAAATTTGAGTTTTTTGTTTTTTAACAAAATTTGTAAGGAAATTACGAAAATTTTGATACGTCATATGAAAGGCCTTTAAATAAGCTTTCTAACGATACCTTAATTTTAAAAATTGAGTGAATATTTTGGAAGATATAGGCTTTTTAAAAAAAAAGTTTTTTTATCTTCATCCCCCTCTAACTCCCTAAAAAATCGTTTGCGCCAAAAAAGAAGTATATCACTGAACTCAGGACAAAAAGGCGGACCACGCCCACTTTTTGTTTTTTTTTTTGTAGCTCACCGGACGGTATCCTTTACTTATGCCAAAAACAGCGATTTTAAATATTTTTTGACATACTGAGCACCCGACGCTTTTCCTTAAATACTTATATTATCGTTCATTTTGTTTCTAATTAAATTATTTCTGAATTTTTAGTACGATTTTTAAGATTAAAGCGTGTTTTTTAGTTTTTTTAAGCTATTATTTATTTGGATACAGCAGCTCGACCGAAATCAAATGGGTGGACATTTTTATTCACGGATGGATCTAAGATGGGTGATCACGTTTCTTTTGCTGCAGTTAAAGAAAACGGTGAGAGCATAATTTATGGTTCCCTCCTTCCTTTCTGCGCGATTTTCACAACCGAAGCCGTAGCAATCTTTCACGCAGTTCAACACGCCTCTAAAAATAAAGGCATATACATAATATGCTCCGACAGTCGATCCTGCTTCGAAGCTATAAAAAACCTTCAAAACAACAACTACTTAATTGCTCTAATAAGAAATATGATAATATCACACCCATATAAAATGAAAATTATGTGGATACCTGGACATGTTGGCATTAGAGGCAATACAGCAGCAGACGAAACTGCGAAAGCTATGAAAGTAACCCCAACTATTTCATCCAACTTTTTATGCAAAGGTGACGCCAACCGTCTTGTCTGGCAGCAACGACAAAGCCAGTTATCCGCGGATTGGGTGTATTATAGCCACCACTATAGCAGAATAAACGCCACTCGAAGTAAACCGGACTACACATCATCCATACCGGCCAACCATACACCTTACATATGACTTCGCATTGGCCATAGCATAATTACGCATGCACATCTACTAGAAGGTAACCAGCTTAGCCCATTACCCTTCTGTGATTCTACAATTAGTATACTACATTTGTTGACCTCCTGCCCTGCACTGGACTTCCACAGGTACCGTATTTTTAAATCGTGCTATCCTCAACACCTCCTCATGAAGCCAACCAAAGACAACATCTCCATAATTTATACGTTTTTGAAAGACACAGACCTCCTACGACGCATATAATCAACAAATTCCTCAACAGTCAGCCGATAGCCCCAGTAGCTAGTGCTGCGCTTTAGTTAGTTTATATAATATTTCATTTGTATAAGCCATTAAAAATAAAAATAAATAAATAGTCTACATTTATACCCGTACGGGAAATATGAAAAGAATGGCGATATTCTTAGACTTCAAAAGAGCTTTTGAAACAATAGACCGAAAGATTCTCCTAAACAAACTTTTTATGTATGGAATACGGGACAAAGAACTAAAGTGGTTTAGAACATACCTCGAGGGAAGGTCGCAAAGAACAAAAGTTCATAATGACGTATCTTAATACATTGAAGTGCATACAGGAGTACCGCAAGGATCGGTGTTGGGTGCACTATTATTCATTATATACATAAATGAATATTGTTCGACGATTCTGTTCAATTGTTGTAACCAAGCTGCAATAGAAAGACTGCAAAAGCTACAAAATAAAGCAATGAGAATAATATTAAAGTGCAATAGATATACGAGTGTAAATTACATGCTGCGAGCATTGAAATGGTTATTAGTGGAACAAAGGCTAAGTTTAAATACATATACATTTGTTTTTAAAATAAAATATAACATGGGACCGTTATTTACTTTTTTACACTTGTTATTTTTGTATGCAATTTTTTTTTGTTACTTACTGAGTACTACGAATAATGAATTAAAGCATGGATAACTCCCGCTCCCTTAAAGTGCCCCAAAATTTTTTTTTTGCTAATAGTTACTAATGGAATGCCCATCATCGTGGTCCAGAACATAAAAATTGCGAATAATGTTTGCAAAAAAAATTATTTGCAAAAATAAGAAATGCAGTTTGCTAGAAGATATCATCTTTTATATATATGTCAAAATTTAGCAAAATCGGTTTGACCAATCGTGAGAAAATCGGCAAAAACTGAGGAACTTCGAAAAGTGTTGATAGCTATAACTTTTAAAATAATTCCAATTTCGAAAAACTGGGCCAAACGTATTTTTTTTTGTTGTTGTGAACTATACAAAAAAGTTTCAGAAAGATAGTACAACTTCGAAAAAAAGTGGCCCACTTCAGAAAATTCAACTCATATGTATGTACATAAGTGTATACGTACGTTCTTTCATAATTTTGCAAAACGTGCGCGCATGACCCTGCTCGCTCAACATCTGAATGCAGACTGAATATCTGTAATAATTTTTCACTTTGGCCTACAGTAGACGCACCAACACACGCTCATTTTTCGGTCATCGCTTGAATGTGGTAGTGCCCACCTACATATGTACATGACCGACCCAGCGGGTTAGGGGGCTTAGAATATACCCGTGGTAAGGAATGCCTGTCGTAAGAGGCGACTAAAATCCACCGGCCTAGAAGGTTGATTATGGCCAAAAAAATCGTTCGCACGACAGTCGAGCTAGTGTCAGAAGGGACTAGTACCCGAGCGTACCGGATTTATCCGGCAAAGGACTGTCACATCCCCTACACTCCCCAAAACCTTCGGGGAGTGTCTTGGTGGCTACAACAACAACAACCGATAGTATTACGTATGTGGGAGATACGCAAACCTACTCTCTGAGAAATGGTAGAGATTTTAGGTTAGCGATGCATAAGAGAGCAGCAGCACAAAATTCCATAATCTATAAGGGACTGAAAATGTTTAGCCAGTTACCAATAGATATAAAAATGGAAACAAATATTAAAAATTTTAAGACAATGTATTGAGTTTATAAGAACAACATCAGACTTATAAAACAGGCACAGTCATAAACATTTATTATTATCATAAGTATCTTTAGTGTTTTATTAGTAATATTAGGTTTAAGTAAGAGTATAAATTATACTCGTAAATATTCGCAAGGGCCAATTGAGGGTAGTGCGCTACCACAACGTCCTGCCTTATTATTAATTGTGGACCGATTGTTCCCGAAAGAGATCAATCCGGTACAAATCTCTTTCGGGATTAATCGCACATTTTTTTGCAGGGTCAGTGAAAAAGAGGTATCTAGGGAGCCTTCCGTAGATAGGGGAACACCAAGTCAAAAAGGGGTAGAATCTCCCCAAAGGGGTACATCTGGCAACCATAACATACATATACATATACATATGTGCGTGTTGTTGGTGGTTGTAGTGTCCTCCTGATTCTAAATCCAAAATTTCCGTCGACCAGAGATGTTTGTAAGTTGTAAAATTTACCAAAGAAAACCCCAAAACTACGTACGATTACCGAGGAAAGACACATAAAAACACGCACATATGTATATATGGGGAAATAAAGCCTCAGTGGTGACGGCAAACACGCACATTTGTGTGTGTGTATAGTGTTTTGCATACATAGTTAAATTAGCGGTAATTATCTAGACTAAAACTGCTCGAATTTTTACAAATGGGGTACCAACGCGTTTCGATCTCAGGAACACAAATCCGAAGGCGGAGCTTAAACTTTTTTATTTCAATAAAAAGTTCTGAACAAAAAACTGTTTGTACAATGCAGCTTTTTTGCTCGCTTAGTACACACACACGAACACATAAATTCAATGTATTGTGGAACGATCTTCCGTCATCCCTTGTCAAGTTTGGTTTGGAGACAAACCGGTTTCGGCTAATATGCGCCATCTTCAGTGTCTTTTTTCGTTCTGAAGATGGCGCATATTAGCCGAAACCGGTTTGTCTCCAAACCAAACTTGACAAGGGACGACGGAAGATCGTTCCACAATACATCATATTCCTACCCTGTCGGAAAAACAAGCAACCAAAAAGTACATAAGATCAACTTATATATTTATCGTGGGATAACACTTACCTGATATTTACTAAATAACACACAAAAAGATGCAATATTTTACATTAAATACTACATTTTAATAAAAACCAAAGTAAACAAAAGGCGCTAATTTGAGGACTGTCACGCGTAGTGTTGCCACCAATATTTATTACTAATCAATATTATACTAGTATTCTGTAAGCTGTCTCAAGTCACTAATAGAGACTTTTGGAGACTTTTTCGTGGTGAGATTGATTTTGAGACAATTTGGTATTCTTTAATCGGGCTCAAGTCTCAAGTCTCAAAAAAGACGTCACTAATTAGTGACCTGGTGGCGAGGTCACAAAATAAACAAAACATTGAGGTGAACTAAATAAAGCGTCGAAATTTATAAAAACTTGCAACTTGTTTGCTCTTTGCTTGTTCGCTTGCTATTTTCTGTAATAAAACAAGTTTATTTGTATGAAATTAGCAAAATAATAAAATTTTGCTGGTTTTGCTAACTTACTTTTTTCCGCCATTTCTATCAAGTGTAAATAGTGATGTGATACGATATTTATTGATATTTCAAAGTTTTACGTTATATGACTTTTTTTGCGAATCGGTTCAGATAAAACACTCATAAAACATTATATTCATAACTATTTTTATAAGTGATAAGTAGTAATGATACGCTTTATTTTTTTAATGCAATATATTGCTCATAAATTCATTTCCAAAATCTATTTTCGTATGTAATCGATTAGTGAGTATTCGTTAAATTATTTTGTTATCTCAAACAGTCTCAGTACATTTTCACCACAGTCTTTGGTGAAATTTTTAGTGACTATGGCTCACAGAATACCAAAAATAGCTCAAGTCACTAAAAATGTCTCATGTCTCAAATCTCAAATTTTGTGACTTGAGATGAGACGGAGTTACAGAATTCGCCTATTAACCTGCCTTCACACTAAGCTCTTTTTATATGAATGGTGAAAAGAGGTGAGTTTCCGATATATCACATTGGGTGAGTTTCTAATGGCGTTTTCGATTCTGGCATAAAATGTTACCCTTTAATATCTCAATTATCAAATTACGTAACCTGTCTTCGTTTTAAATGGCTGGTTTTGTAGATAATGATGCCCTCTGACTTAGCTAGAGGTCAATATTCGCTGAAATTACCACACAAGCTTCCAATATGGCTAAGGAAATCAAGCAGGGCAACATTTTTTCCAGAAATGAAAACGGCATAAGACAAAGCTGCTCCGCAACTGTTGAGCTCAACAGTTGCCAACAGTTGGGTAGCAGTTGAGTTAAACAGCTACGTCTTAGAAACGGCTTGATGAATTTATCAGCTGTTTGGCTTTACACAACATGTTGAGCTCAAGTAGCGAACAAAATTTGCGATGGAAAAAATGGCGAAAAGTTGCCGACTGTTGAGCTGAGCGGAACTACTCAACAGTGCGTTTCTAAGACAAACACTCAACAGTTGCGGAGCTGCTTTGTCTTAGAAACTCACCCATTTTCTAGGAACCAAGAAATTTTGTGTGTTTGCAAATTTCAGTCAGCGTTCGTTGTTCTACTCGAGCAGTCTTTTAACCAGGGTTTGAATTGCTGACTAGCAAGTAGTCAAAGCAACATAAATACGACTGTGCATTCTAGTCGCATGGTCGTTTAACAGAAATAACAACTAGCTCATTCGGCGTCGTTTTTTTTTTTTGGCAACTTGACTAGACTACGACTAGGAAAAGTAAACAACTTGACTAGAAAATGAGATAGTCGTTGGCCAACAAACAGCTTGTAACTGTGGCAGCAAATGCGACGGCGCGCAACTTGTAGTTTTTAGTCGCAGTTATTTTCTCAATAAACAACTATGAAAATGTGTATACATATACCCGGATACCGGTCAAAATGTGATTGCCCAAAAACATTAAAATTACACTACAATATGGATATCAAACGAAAGGGGGAGGCCCCAGGTTTCATTTGGACGTCGATATATTTCGATAAATTTATCGATAACTGAGTTATCGGTCAAAATATGATTGCCCAAAAACATTAAAATTACCCTACAATATGGGTATCAAACGAAAGGGAATGGCCCCAGGATTCATTTGAACTTCGATATATTTCGATAAATTTATCGATAACTGAGTTATCGGTCAAAATGCGATTGCGCAAAAACCTTAATATTACCTTACAATATCGGTATCAAACGAAAGGGCATGGTCCCAGGTTTCATTTGAACTTCGATATATTTCGATAAATTTATCGATAACTGAGTTATCGGTCAAAATGCGATTGCACAAAAACCTTAATATAACCCTTCAATATGGGCATCAAACGAAAGGGGATGGCCCCAGGTTTCATTTGGACTTCGATATATTTCGATAAATTTATCGATAACTGAGTTATCGGTCAAAATGCGATTGCACAAAAACCTTAATATTACCTTACAATATGGGTATCAAACGAAAGGGGATGGCCCCAGGTTTCATTTGAACTTCGATATATTTCGATAAATTTATCGATAACTGAGTTATCGGTCAAAATGCGATTGCACAAAAACCTTAATATTACCTTACAATATGGGTATCAAACGAAAGGAGATGACCCCAGGTTTCATTTGAACTTCTATATATTTCGATAAATTTATCGATAACTGAGTTATCGGTCAAAATGCGATTGCACAAAAACCTTAATATTACCTTACAATATGGGTATCAAACGAAAGGAGATGACCCCAGGTTTCATTTGGACGTCGATATATTTCGATAAATTTATCGATAACTGAGTTATCGGTCAAAATATGATTGCCCAAAAACATTAAAATTACCCTACAATATGGGTATCAAACGAAAGGGAATGGCCCCAGGATTCATTTGAACTTCGATATATTTCGATAAATTTATCGATAACTGAGTTATCGGTCAAAATGCGATTGCGCAAAAACCTTAATATTACCTTACAATATGGGTATCAAACGAAAGGGGATGGCCCCAGGTTTCATTTGCACTTCGATATATTTCGATAAATTTATCGATAACTGAGTTATCGGTCAAAATGCGATTGCACAAAAACCTTAATATAACCCTTCAATATGGGCATCAAACGAAAGGGGTTGGCCCCAGGTTTCATTTGAACTTCGATATATTTCGATAAATTTATCGATAACTGAGTTATCGGTCAAAATGCGATTGCACAAAAACCTTAATATTACCTTACAATATGGGTATCAAACGAAAGGGGATGGTCCCAGGTTTCATTTGAACTTCGATATATTTCGATAAATTTATCGATAACTGAGTTATCGTTCAAAATGCGATTGCACAAAAACCTTAATATTACCTTACAATATGGGTATCAAACGAAAGGAGATGACCCCGGGTTTCATTTGAACTTCTATATATTTCGATAAATTTATCGATAACTGAGTTATCGGTCAAAATGCGATTGCACAAAAACTTTAATATTACCTTACAATATGGGTATCAAACGAAAGGGCATGGTCCCAGGTTTCATTTGAACTTCGATATATTTCGATAAATTTATCGATAACTGAGTTATCGGTCAAAATGCGATTGCACAAAAACCTTAATATAACCCTTCAATATGGGCATCAAACGAAAGGGGATGGCCCCAGGTTTCATTTGGACTTCGATATATTTCGATAAATTTATCGATAACTGAGTTATCGGTCAAAATGCGATTGCACAAACACCTTAATATAACCCTTCAATATGGGCATCAAACGAAAGGGGATGGCCCCAGGTTTCATTTGAACTTCGATATACTTCGATAAATTTATCGATAACTGAGTTATCGGTCAAAATGCGATTGCACAAAAACCTTAATATTACCTTACAATATGGGTATCAAACGAAAGGGGATGGCCCCAGGTTTCATTTGAACTTCGATATATTTCAATAAATTTATCGATAACTGAGTTATCAGTCAAAATGCGATTGCACAAAAACCTTAATATTACCTTACAATATGGGTATCAAACGAAAGGAGATGACCCCAGGTTTCATTTGAACTTCTATATATTTCGATAAATTTATCGATAACTGCGTTATCGGTCAAAATGCGATTGCACAAAAACCTTAATATTACCTTACAACATGGGTATCAAAAGAAAGGGGATGGCGATCTCTTTTAGCGATGGCAATTTCTAGACTCCGGGTATTGCTTAGCCACGGAATATTTCTGAGGAATATTGGTATAAAATGAAGGAGCATTCCATGGTTTGTACGGAACAAATTGTACGAATTTTTACAGTTTTCGATTTGAATTAAAGGCACACCAAAATGTTAACCAACAGAATATCTGGCGCATTATTGCTGTTTGATAATTAGACTGCGGATCTTTATGCAATTGCATATTTTTAAGGAAAAGAGATAGCGATATGGTTCCAAAGAGAAAAAATTAAAGTTATTAACAAAATATTCTAAATTTTCATATTTATTTCTGCATATTTTGCATATTGCATATAACTTGCATATTGCATATAACTTGTATATTTGCATATAACTTGCATATTTGCATAATAATTGAGGTTTAGCATTTTTAATCCGCAAGTTAGAGTCTCGCGGAGTTCCCTTAATGGCTTCAATTGCCCTAATAACATAAGCTTTTGAAGGACTTGACGCTACGTCAGGATCATGTGGGCAAATAGTTTTGGTCAAAATTGAAGCTATTTCAAAAAACAACCTGCTTTTGAAGTCATATTAGGAGTAGCCAAAATACTTTCAGGTGACAACAAAATATTAGAAACTGGAATACAGATTCCCAGTCAATTTTGGAGCGAATTTAAGTATGCTCCGGTTACATCTTGTGATGTTGAGCGTTCATTTTCAACATATAAACGGATCTTAATCGATAAGCGTCACAATGTTTCCATTGAAAATGTGGAGAAAACACTTGTAGTATATTGTGGTCTTAACTACAACTAAAATTACCTCTTTACATTAAAAATTATTATAATAAAAATTAGTTCCTATTTGCAGTTTGTTTTTGGGTGTTAATGGGTTTTATATTTGCATAGAACAAAAGATTCAGCATAGAACATATGATTTTTGCATTCAACTATACTTTACTTATTGTGTATATCATATAAAATTCCATATCTGATGTAAAAAAATTTGCATATAACTTGCATATAACCTGCATATAAGTTGCATATATTTTGCATATCCAAAACAGAGCAAGAAAATTCGCTTTGGAATGTGAATATATAGTTTTGAATCAATATAACTCTTAATAAATCATTTTAAATTTTTTGCATAAAGATCCGCAGTCTATTGATAATACTCTTATTAAAAGCAGAAACTTGCTTTTGAAATATTCGTGTATGTATGAAAAATCTTAAAAAAGTTATGTGTTATGGGTTAACATTTTGGTGTGCCTTTAATTCAAATCGAAAACTGTAAAAATTCGTACAAATTGTCCCGTACAAACCATGGAATGCTCCTTCATTTGATACCAATATTCCTCAGAAATATTCCGTGGTTAACCAATACCCGGATTCTAGAAATTGCCATCGCTAAATGAGATCGCCATCCCCTTTCGTTTGATACCCATATTGTAGTATAATTTTAATATGTTTGGGAAATCACATTTTGACTGATAACTCAGTTATCGATAAATTTATCGAAATATATCGAAGTCCAAATGAAACCTGGGGCCATCCCCTTTCGTTTGATACCCATATTGTAAGGTAATATTAAGGTTTTTGTGCAATCGCATTTTGACCGATAACTCAGTTATCGATAAATTTATCGAAATATATCGAAGTTCAAACGAAACCTGGGGCCATCCCCTTTCGTTTGATGCCCATATTGAAGGGTTATATTAAGGTTTTTGTGCAATCGCATTTTGACCGATAACTCAGTTATCGATAAATTTATCGAAATATATCGAAGTCCAAATGAAACCTGGGGCCATCCCCTTTCGTTTGATGCCCATATTGAAGGGTTATATTAAGGTTTTTGTGCAATCGCATTTTGACCGATAACTCAGTTATCGATAAATTTATCGAAATATATCGAAGTTCAAATGAAACTTGGGACCATCCCCTTTCGTTTGATACCCATATTGTAAGGTAATATTAAAGTTTTTGTGCAATCGCATTTTGACCGATAACTCAGTTATCGATAAATTTATCGAAATATATAGAAGTTCAAATGAAACCCGGGGTCATCTCCTTTCGTTTGATACCAATATTGTAAGGTAATATTAAGGTTTTTGTGCAATCGCATTTTGACCGATAACTCAGTTATCGATAAATTTATCGAAATATATCGAAGTTCAAATGAAACCTGGGACCATCCCCTTTCGTTTGATACCCATATTGTAAGGTAATATTAAGGTTTTTGTGCAATCGCATTTTGACCGATAACTCAGTTATCGATAAATTTATCGAAATATATCGAAGTTCAAATGAAACCTGGGACCATCCCCTTTCGTTTGATGCCCATATTGAAGGGTTATATTAAGGTTTTTGTGCAATCGCATTTTGACCGATAACTCAGTTATCGATAAATTTATCGAAATATATCGAAGTCCAAATGAAAGCTGGGGCCATCCCCTTTCGTTTGATACCCATATTGCAAGGTAATATTAAGGTTTTTGCGCAATCGCATTTTGACCGATAACTCAGTTATCGATAAATTTATCGAAATATATCGAAGTTCAAATGAATCCTGGGGCACATTCCCTTTCGTTTGATACCCATATTGTAGGGTAATTTTAATGTTTTTGGGCAATCATATTTTGACCGATAACTCAGTTATCGATAAATTTATCGAAATATATCGACGTCCAAATGAAACCTGGGGCCTCCCCCTTTCGTTTGATATCCATATTGTAGTGTAATTTTAATGTTTTTGGGCAATCACATTTTGACCGGTATCCGGGTATATGTATACACATTTTCATAGTTGTTTATTGAGAAAATAACTGCGACTAAAAACTACAAGATGCGCGCCGTCGCATTTGCTGCCACAGTTACAAGCTGTTTGTTGGCCAACGACTATCTCATTATACTCAGCTGTACTAGTACACAGAGTATTATAGTTTTAATCACATAACGGTGGATTGTAACAGAGTGAAATAATCGAGATAGATATAGACTTATATATATCAAAATGATCAGGGTGAAAAGAGAAATCGATTTAGCCATGTCCGTCCGTCCGTCCGTCCGTCTGTCCGTCCGTCCGTCAGTCCGTCTGTCCGTCCGTCTGTAAACACTCTAACTCGCGCAAAAATTGAGATATTTTGATGAAATTTGAAATGCAAGTTGGTATCGAGACTGGGACGGTTGGTATTGAAAATGGGCGAAATCGGACCATGACCACGCCCACTTTTCCTATATAGAAATAATCGGAAATTTGGTATCTCAGTCACTAATATAGCTGGAGCGATGAAATTTTACCCACGTGTTGAGCTCAGGCCCCTAGGAAGAAATTTGATGAAATTTTGGAAAATGGGCGGTGCCACGCCCACTTATTAAGGGTCAAACCTTGAAAGTTTTATATGTCATAACTCAGAAACCATTAAAGATATATCGACAAAATTTGGTACGCGTGATTTACTTACTTAGGCATACGTTTGGACGGAAAATAGTTAAAATCGGTTGACGGCCACGCCCACTTTTATATATGTATATTACAAAGTGACCTAATAAAAACATTTTAAGCGATATCTCTGTCAAATATAAAGATCTATCATTGAAATTTTGTCGCGTAAGTCCAACTGCGGACATAAAACGAAAAACACAAAAAATTTTGGAAAATGGGCGGTGCCACGCCCACTTATTAAGGGGCAAACATTGAAAGTTTTGAGTCATAAATCAGAAACCGTTGAAGATATATCGATGAAATTTGGTACGCGTGATATACTTACTTAGTCAAATATTTGGACGAAAAATTTCCGAAATCGGTTTAGGGCCACGCCCACTTTTATATATGGGTCTTATAAAGTGACCTAATAAAAGCATTTTAAGCGATATCTCTGTCAAATATAAAGATATATCATTGAAATTTTATAGCAGGAGTCCAACTGCGGATATAAAACGAAAAACACAAAAATTTTGGAAAATGGGCGTGGCACCGCCTCTTTTTATAAAGAGGAATATACGAGATTTCTGAGCCCATAACTCAACAAATAATTTATATATAATGACGAAACTTGGTGTGTACACTTTCATTACTTGTGGTAATACACGCTCAAAATTTTAGCGAAATCGGTTGACGACCACGCCCACTTTTATATATGAGAACTATAAAGGGGCCTAATAAAAACATTTTAAGCGATATCTCTGTCAAATATAAAGATCTGTCATTGAAATTTTGTGGCATGACTTCCACAATAGACCGGAAACAACAAATAGAAAAATTTTGGAAAATGGGCGTGGCACCGCCTCTTTTTACACAAAGGGATATACGAGATTTCTTAGCCTATAACTCGACAAATAATTGAGATATTATGACGAAACTTGGTTTATACACTTTTATAACTTGTGTTAACAGACACGCAAAAATTTATTGAAATCGGTTTATGACCACGCCTACTTTTTAAGAAAGATATTTCTGGAACACCCTTTGGGAATTTGTAACATGACATCTTTGTAACTAGAAGTCATAAAGGAATGAAATTTTGCACAAAGTATAATATTGATATGCTTAGTTGGATGACTGATAAAAATTTAGAAAATGGGCGTGACTACGCCCACTTTATGCAGCACTCGCTTTATATTAAGTGCACCGTGTTTCCATCAAACGCAAACAAACAATGAAAGCATACAGCTGAGTATCTAATGTTCGATTCCACTCGAACTTAGGCTTCCTTACTTGTTTTCTAGTCAAGTTGTTTACTTTTCCTAGTCGTAGTCTAGTCAAGTTGCAAAAAAAAAAAAACGACTAGCAACCGAATGAGCTAGTTGTTATTTCTGTTAAACGACTATGCGACTAGACTCAGCTAGTCGCAGCACAGTCAGCAATTCAAACCCTGCTTTTAACGGTTGAAATGATGATGGTTGAAAATGATTGAAATAATGATTCTGTATTTCTTACTCTTATTTTATTTGTTTGTGGCTTTTTGTGAAGTTACACAAAATTTAATAAAAATATATCGTCGTACCATACGAAAACTAACATATTTAAAATTTCTGGCGAAAGCTATCAATAAAAAAATTCTGTACGAAAAGTAGAACGTTTGACTTTTGGCCGTCGAAAAGTAATAAAATCGAGTTTTGGCTGACGAAAAGTAATAAAATCGACTTTTGGCTGACGAAAAGTATCAGTAATTATATACTGTTTTTACATTAAAATTGTTGTTGTTTAAACGAAATTTATAGTTTTCGTCAGCCAAAAATGGATTTTATTACTTTTCGTCAGCCAAAACTCGATTTTATTACTTTTCGTCGGCCAAAACCTAAACTTTTTACTTTTCGTCAGCCACAAAAAATCTGATTTTAGTTTTCGTATGGTACGACGATATGTAGTTGGTTTCCGATATGTGTGTATGTACATATATTAAAAAGGATATTATATACTCATGTAATTGTACAAAAGGCACCTACGAAATTCAGCCGCACGGGGAAATGAAAAACATCACATAAGTGTACAAATCAGGGTGCGAAGAACGCTCAAAATAAACTCACTCAAACGAATTATCACCAGGGTTGCCACTTTGAAATTTATTTTCCGACCAAATTCGTCTCAAAAACCTACCAAAATAGCTTTCAGCCGACCAAAAATTTTTTTCACAAAATTCGTCATATAACCTTGTTTTTGAAAATTTATGTATTTTTATATATTCATTTAGCTGGTATATATATAGGAACTTATACATACATATCACTCTTCAAGTATTTTCACATGTTTTAGCTTAAAATAATAATATACGAATGCGTTTATACATATGTATGTACATTAATTTGTGTATGTAATCTATGTTAACCTTTTAAAATAGTTACGACTATGGTTTAACAGGTAGGTCCAAGTAGGTATACAAATGAGATCAGAACTTTAATTAAATATCAAAATTGAATCTAAGATCTTTTTTTTGTGCATAGTGCTTATTTCTAATTTGTTTCTGAGTTTGGTTTTTTTTAAAGAAAGTGTAGAAAATCTGCGCCCCGGTGCAGCAGCTGTGTGGAAGCGTAAGCAGATTAAAAATAAATTTTGTGAGCCCGCCAAAGCAATTTTCATTAAGCGCATTTTTCATCAAACTAAAAAATGAAGAAAGGGTTTTCATGCGTATGCGTTCACCTTCTTTTATCCACTTTACACAAAACTCTGCCGAAGAGAAACACAAAAAGTATTCAAGAAAACTGTTGCTGCGAGAAAGAGACATGAATACATGAACTTTCAAACGTTCTTTCAACAGTGTTGTGGCAAAATCTAGCAAATCAGTGATGTTACTTGAAGGAAGGTAAAAACCTACCAAAATTCAAATCGTGCGACCATCCGACCAACAGGAAAAAAACCGACCAGTTTTGGTAGGAAAAGCCCACTTATCACATCCCTGATTATCACTCTATAATTCTGAGCTATGCCACGCTCTCACGAGCGCAAATACACAGTGACAACGAACGCAAATGAACGAACGTCAACAGCGATCGATGGGTCTCTGCAGTGGCGATAAACTCTTACGTAAATTCATTTTAAAATGAGAGATCGTTTGAAAATTAATTTTTTGAAAATTCATTCTATGAGTTTATTTTATAATTTTTTGCGCTAGCGATCATTTTTTGAGTTTATCATTTTTTGATCGCTCTTTGAGTTTATCATTTTATGCGTTCACAAGGGTTTGTTGTGAGGTTTAAGCAGCTAATGGCATTGTGAAGGCGCCATTTTTGGATGATGGCGTGTGTTTATTAGACCATAAATATGATGTATGTATGTATGTACACACATATTCGAGCATGTGTGTACGTATATATGGATGTACATACATATGAATGTACATATTTATAATATTTTAAAAATCCTTAGCTCTCATAGCGATAGGCATGTATATGTATGTAGGTATATCGAGTTTAAATTTTATTAAGTATGTATTTATTCAAAATAATTAAATTATTAAATTTATTTAAATTAATATTTATAAAAATTTATATTTACATACCGATGTACCTACATATATATTTATGTACATTTCGACGGCTGAGAATAAGATCGCCCTATTTCAAAAATTGTTTCAAAAACGCCCTATTTGAAAAATTGTTTGAATAACGTCCTATATCAGATTTTGCTTCAAGAACGCCCTATTTGAAAAATTGTTTCAATAACGTCCTATTTCAGACAAGTATTCAAAAACGCCCTATTTCAGAGAAATTTATATGGAATAAATTTATCGAAATATATCGAAGTCCAAATGAAACCTGGGGCCATCCCCTTTCGTTTGATACCCATATTGTAAGGTAATATTAAGGTTTTTGTGCAATCGCATTTTGACCGATAACTCAGTTATCGATAAATTTATCGAAATATATCGAAGTTCAAACGAAACCTGGGGCCATCCCCTTTCGTTTGATGCCCATATTGAAGGGTTATATTAAGGTTTTTGTGCAATCGCATTTTGACCGATAACTCAGTTATCGATAAATTTATCGAAATATATCGAAGTCCAAATGAAACCTGGGGCCATCCCCTTTCGTTTGATGCCCATATTGAAGGGTTATATTAAGGTTTTTGTGCAATCGCATTTTGACCGATAACTCAGTTATCGATAAATTTATCGAAATATATCGAAGTTCAAATGAAACTTGGGACCATCCCCTTTCGTTTGATACCCATATTGTAAGGTAATATTAAAGTTTTTGTGCAATCGCATTTTGACCGATAACTCAGTTATCGATAAATTTATCGAAATATATAGAAGTTCAAATGAAACCCGGGGTCATCTCCTTTCGTTTGATACCAATATTGTAAGGTAATATTAAGGTTTTTGTGCAATCGCATTTTGACCGATAACTCAGTTATCGATAAATTTATCGAAATATATCGAAGTTCAAATGAAACCTGGGACCATCCCCTTTCGTTTGATACCCATATTGTAAGGTAATATTAAGGTTTTTGTGCAATCGCATTTTGACCGATAACTCAGTTATCGATAAATTTATCGAAATATATCGAAGTTCAAATGAAACCTGGGACCATCCCCTTTCGTTTGATGCCCATATTGAAGGGTTATATTAAGGTTTTTGTGCGATCGCATTTTGACCGATAACTCAGTTATCGATAAATTTATCGAAATATATCGAAGTCCAAATGAAAGCTGGGGCCATCCCCTTTCGTTTGATACCCATATTGCAAGGTAATATTAAGGTTTTTGCGCAATCGCATTTTGACCGATAACTCAGTTATCGATAAATTTATCGAAATATATCGAAGCTCAAATGAAACCTGGGACCATCCCCTTTCGTTTGATACCCATATTGTAAGGTAATATTAAGGTTTTTGTGCAATCGCATTTTGACCGATAACTCAGTTATCGATAAATTTATCGAAATATATCGAAGTTCAAATGAAACCTGGGGCCATTCCCTTTCGTTTGATACCCATATTGTAGGGTAATTTTAATGTTTTTGGGCAATCATATTTTGACCGATAACTCAGTTATCGATAAATTTATCGAAATATATCGACGTCCAAATGAAACCTGGGGCCTCCCCCTTTCGTTTGATATCCATATTGTAGTGTAATTTTAATGTTTTTGGGCAATCACATTTTGACCGGTATCCGGGTATATGTATACACATTTTCATAGTTGTTTATTGAGAAAATAACTGCGACTAAAAACTACAAGATGCGCGCCGTCGCATTTGCTGCCACAGTTACAAGCTGTTTGTTGGCCAACGACTATCTCATTATACTCAGCTGTACTAGTACACAGAGTATTATAGTTTTAATCACATAACGGTGGATTGTAACAGAGTGAAATAATCGAGATAGATATAGACTTATATATATCAAAATGATCAGGGTGAAAAGAGAAATCGATTTAGCCATGTCCGTCCGTCCGTCCGTCCGTCAGTCCGTCTGTCCGTCCGTCTGTAAACACTCTAACTCGCGCAAAAATTGAGATATTTTGATGAAATTTGAAATGCAAGTTGGTATCGAGACTGGGACGGTTGGTATTGAAAATGGGCGAAATCGGACCATGACCACGCCCACTTTTCCTATATAGAAATAATCGGAAATTTGGTATCTCAGTCACTAATATAGCTGGAGCGATGAAATTTTACCCACGTGTTGAGCTCAGGCCCCTAGGAAGAAATTTGATGAAATTTTGGAAAATGGGCGGTGCCACGCCCACTTATTAAGGGTCAAACCTTGAAAGTTTTATATGTCATAACTCAGAAACCATTAAAGATATATCGACAAAATTTGGTACGCGTGATTTACTTACTTAGGCATACGTTTGGACGGAAAATAGTTAAAATCGGTTGACGGCCACGCCCACTTTTATATTGTATATTACAAAGTGACCTAATAAAAACATTTTAAGCGATATCTCTGTCAAATATAAAGATCTATCATTGAAATTTTGTCGCGTAAGTCCAACTGCGGACATAAAACGAAAAACACAAAAATTTTGGAAAATGGGCGGTGCCACGCCCACTTATTAAGGGGCAAACATTGAAAGTTTTGAGTCATAAATCAGAAACCGTTGAAGATATATCGATGAAATTTGGTACGCGTGATATACTTTCTTAGTCAAATATTTGGACGAAAAATTTCCGAAATCGGTTTAGGGCCACGCCCACTTTTATATATGGGTCTTATAAAGTGACCTAATAAAAGCATTTTAAGCGATATCTCTGTCAAATATAAAGATATATCATTGAAATTTTATAGCAGGAGTCCAACTGCGGATATAAAACGAAAAACACAAAAATTTTGGAAAATGGGCGTGGCACCGCCTCTTTTTATAAAGAGGAATATACGAGATTTCTGAGCCCATAACTCAACAAATAATTTATATATAATGACGAAACTTGGTGTGTACACTTTCATTACTTGTGGTAATACACGCTCAAAATTTTAGCGAAATCGGTTGACGACCACGCCCACTTTTATATATGAGAACTATAAAGGGGCCTAATAAAAACATTTTAAGCGATATCTCTGTCAAATATAAAGATCTGTCATTGAAATTTTGTGGCATGACTTCCACAATAGACCGGAAACAACAAATAGAAAAATTTTGGAAAATGGGCGTGGCACCGCCTCTTTTTACACAAAGGGATATACGAGATTTCTTAGCCTATAACTCGACAAATAATTGAGATATTATGACGAAACTTGGTTTATACACTTTTATAACTTGTGTTAATAGACACGCAAAAATTTATTGAAATCGGTTTATGACCACGCCTACTTTTTAAGAAAGATATTTCTGGAACACCCTTTGGGAATTTGTAACATGACATCTTTGTAACTAGAAGTCATAAAGGAATGAAATTTTGCACAAAGTATAATATTGATATGCTTAGTTGGATGACTGATAAAAATTTAGAAAATGGGCGTGACTACGCCCACTTTATGCAGCACTCGCTTTATATTAAGTGCACCGTGTTTCCATCAAACGCAAACAAACAATGAAAGCATACAGCTGAGTATCTAATGTTCGATTCCACTCGAACTTAGGCTTCCTTACTTGTTTTCTAGTCAAGTTGTTTACTTTTCCTAGTCGTAGTCTAGTCAAGTTGCAAAAAAAAAAAAACGACTAGCAACCGAATGAGCTAGTTGTTATTTCTGTTAAACGACTATGCGACTAGACTCAGCTAGTCGCAGCACAGTCAGCAATTCAAACCCTGCTTTTAACGGTTGAAATGATGATGGTTGAAAATGATTGAAATAATGATTCTGTATTTCTTACTCTTATTTTATTTGTTTGTGGCTTTTTGTGAAGTTACACAAAATTTAATAAAAACATATCGTCGTACCATACGAAAACTAACATATTTAAAATTTCTGGCGAAAGCTATCAATAAAAAAATTCTGTACGAAAAGTAGAACGTTTGACTTTTGGCCGTCGAAAAGTAATAAAATCGAGTTTTGGCTGACGAAAAGTAATAAAATCGACTTTTGGCTGACGAAAAGTATCAGTAATTATATACTGTTTTTACATTAAAATTGTTGTTGTTTAAACGAAATTTATAGTTTTCGTCAGCCAAAAATGGATTTTATTACTTTTCGTCAGCCAAAACTCGATTTTATTACTTTTCGTCGGCCAAAACCTAAACTTTTTACTTTTCGTCAGCCACAAAAAATCTGATTTTAGTTTTCGTATGGTACGACGATATGTAGTTGGTTTCCGATATGTGTGTATGTACATATATTAAAAAAGATATTATATACTCATGTAATTGTACAAAAGGCACCTACGAAATTCAGCCGCACGGGGAAATGAAAAACATCACATAAGCGTACAAATCAGGGTGCGAAGAACGCTCAAAATAAACTCACTCAAACGAATTATCACCAGGGTTGCCACTTTGAAATTTATTTTCCGACCAAATTCGTCTCAAAAACCTACCAAAATAGCTTTCAGCCGACCAAAAATTTTTTTCACAAAATTCGTCATATAACCTTGTTTTTGAAAATTTATGTATTTTTATATATTCATTTAGCTGGTATATATATAGGAACTTATACATACATATCACTCTTCAAGTATTTTCACATGTTTTAGCTTAAAATAATAATATACGAATGCGTTTATACATATGTATGTACATTAATTTGTGTATGTAATCTATGTTAACCTTTTAAAATAGTTACGACTATGGTTTAACAGGTAGGTCCAAGTAGGTATACAAATGAGATCAGAACTTTAATTAAATATCAAAATTGAATCTAAGATCTTTTTTTGTGCATAGTGCTTATTTCTAATTTGTTTCTGAGTTTGGTTTTTTTTAAAGAAAGTGTAGAAAATCTGCGCCCCGGTGCAGCAGCTGTGTGGAAGCGTAAGCAGATTAAAAATAAATTTTGTGAGCCCGCCAAAGCAATTTTCATTAAGCGCATTTTTCATCAAACTAAAAAATGAAGAAAGGGTTTTCATGCGTATGCGTTCACCTTCTTTTATCCACTTTACACAAAACTCTGCCGAAGAGAAACACAAAAAGTATTCAAGAAAACTGTTGCTGCGAGAAAGAGACATGAATACATGAACTTTCAAACGTTCTTTCAACAGTGTTGTGGCAAAATCTAGCAAATCAGTGATGTTACTTGAAGGAAGGTAAAAACCTACCAAAATTCAAATCGTGCGACCATCCGACCAACAGGAAAAAAACCGACCAGTTTTGGTAGGAAAAGCCCACTTATCACATCCCTGATTATCACTCTATAATTCTGAGCTATGCCACGCTCTCACGAGCGCAAATACACAGTGACAACGAACGCAAATGAACGAACGTCAACAGCGATCGATGGGTCTCTGCAGTGGCGATAAACTCTTACGTAAATTCATTTTAAAATGAGAGATCGTTTGAAAATTAATTTTTTGAAAATTCATTCTATGAGTTTATTTTATAATTTTTTGCGCTAGCGATCATTTTTTGAGTTTATCATTTTTTGATCGCTCTTTGAGTTTATCATTTTATGCGTTCACAAGGGTTTGTTGTGAGGTTTAAGCAGCTAATGGCATTGTGAAGGCGCCATTTTTGGATGATGGCGTGTGTTTATTAGACCATAAATATGATGTATGTATGTATGTACACACATATTCGAGCATGTGTGTACGTATATAATGTACATACATATGAATGTACATATTTATAATATTTTAAAAATCCTTAGCTCTCATAGCGATAGGCATGTATATGTATGTAGGTATATCGAGTTTAAATTTTATTAAGTATGTATTTATTCAAAATAATTAAATTATTAAATTTATTTAAATTAATATTTATAAAAATTTATATTTACATACCGATGTACCTACATATATATTTATGTACATTTCGACGGCTGAGAATAAGATCGCCCTATTTCAAAAATTGTTTCAAAAACGCCCTATTTGAAAAATTGTTTGAATAACGTCCTATTTCAGATTTTGCTTCAAGAACGCCCTATTTGAAAAATTGTTTCAATAACGTCCTATTTCAGACAAGTATTCAAAAACGCCCTATTTCAGAGAAATTTATATGGAATTTTCTCTGAAATTGGGCGTTCTTGAAGCAAAATCTGAAATAGGACGTTATTCAAACAATTTTTCAAATAGGGCGTTTTTGAAACAATTTTTGAAATAGGGCGATCTTATTCTCAGCCGTCGATTTGTAGTCTATATGTATGAGTTAAGGGTTGTTAAATATTTGATTTAACATAAATACCTACATACATATGTATGTATGTATTTAGTTCTTACTTGAAAACTAGAATACAACAATTGAGCGTTCAAAAAATAAGTTCGCATTTTATTTATTTGTACACATGTAGGTATATACATTCCAAATGGAAAATATCATTACCCGCATTCCATTATTGAATAGACATACATATGTGCATGCATTAATTTTATATACATACATACATACATACATACATATGTAAAATTTAATAAAATCCGAACTTGTATTTTGAACGTACGCTCAGTTGCTCAATTCCAGTTTTAAAGTAAAATCTAAAGATGTAGGTACCTATGTTAAATAAAATATTTATATAGACTACATATCGACGGCTATTTCAAAAATTGTTTGAAAAACGTCTTATTTCAGAATTTTTTCAATAACGTCCTATTTCAGAAAATATATACATATGTATGTGTGTGTCGAATGAACACAAACCATGCAGTAAAAATCCGCAGTGAATCCTTAATGAATCACTGATGCAATTCACCTATGACGAGGAGGCATCAGTGAATATTCAATATACTTCAATATACTTATGTACATATATATCGCTATAAGACCTAAGGTTTTTTAAAATATAAATATATACATACATATGTACATACATACATATATACGTACCCAAATGCATTTATATGTACGTACATACATGCATATATCATATTTATGATCTAATAAACGCACGCCTTCATCCAAAAACTGCGTCTTCACGATGCCATTAGCTGCTTAAACCTCACAAAAAACACTTGTGAACGCATAAAATGATAAACTCAAAGAGCGATCAAAAAATGATAAACTCAAAAAATGATCGCTAGCGCAAAAAATTATAAAATAAACTCATAGAATGAATTTACCAGAGAAATTGTACGATAATTCATTTTTGAGTGAATTTATAAATTGAGTTTATCGCCACCGCAATGAGCGATCGATGGCTGTTGTGCGTTAGTTCGCTCACTATTTGAGTGGTTATACGTTTTTCTTTGAATATTTATTTGTGATTTGAGAAGAATGTGTTTTTGAGCGTTCATGAGTGAGTTTTTCCGTACCCTGGTACAAATATGTAATACATACATATGTACATCTACCTCAGTGAAATAGTTATATGTGCATGGAATAATATTTTATAAAAATTATAAAAAACTAAAGTTATATTTTTTTAAATATTATTTTTTACATATATGACTAAATATGAACTAATACAATAGCAAATCAATTTGTCTTTATTTACTGGTGATTTTAGTTTAATTTTTATTTAATTTTCCCTTAGGAAAAAATTATATGTGCGTCAAAGGATTTTTAACATGTATGTGGCTAGATAACAATATTTTATAAATTCTAATAATTTATATGCTTCCCTTTCTTCAACTGAACCTGGGTCAATCTCCTTGGCATGGACTCTACCAATTTTTGTAAGGTTTGGATGCTTATTTCGTCCCATTCCTTTACCAACGTTTCTTTAAGCTGCTTCATGGTCTGAAACTGTCTACCATTCTTATAAACCTTAGCCGAGAGTATTCCCCACAGGTCCTCAATGGGGTTGAGGTCAGGACTGATGGCTGGCCAAACCAACAAAGGGATGTTTCTGGACGATAAAAAATATTTTGTTGTACGAGCGGTGTGGATTGGGGCGTTGTCCTGTTGAAATATCCACTCATTTCCATAAAATTCTTCAGCAAATTGAATAAGGACATTGTCCAATAACTCAATGTACATTTGGGAATTTGTTTTGCATGGGATGAAACAGAGTGGAGATTTTCCAGCATACCTAAAAGCCCCCCAAACCATTAGCGAGCCGCCACCATGGTTTCGCTTAAGACGATTCTGCCTCGGGTGTCTTAAGTCGCGCCAATATTTTTGACAGCCAACGGGACCATCCAAGTTAAACTTTTTCTCATCGCTGAATATAACTTTTTGGAACTCTGTATCCCAGAACTTATATTTATCGGCGAAGGCCAAATGGGATGTCATATGTCTTTTTAAAAGCATAGGTTGAGATACTCGCGCAGTATATGTGACATTTTTGTTTTGGGATAATATTTGGTGGACCCGTCTCCTTGTTACCTTAAGATTAAGATGGTCTTGAATTTCACTGCAACTCATACCTTTTTCAACAGCTAGACGCCGAATTGTTCGCTTACAACGTTCATCAATCTCTGATTTTCTGCCACTGCGTTTGGTAGTCCCATATTTTTCCGGTTTATTTAGGAAATTAGTAATCGTATTTCTATGGCGTCCCAATTTCGTGGCAATTTCGACCAATGGCACACCACCATCCCTTTGTCCAATTATAAAACCGCGCTCTGTTTCTGTCAAGGTGGATCCGCATGGCATTTTTTCTAAAAGTTGGAAATCACTCAATATCCGTTTGCAAAAAATTTATATTTGCTTCACTTGTGATTTGTATGAATAAAGTTATTTTATCTTACTTATTGACATTTGAAGCAGGGAAAATGCGTTTTGCACATATAAATTTTTCCTAAGAAAGGTGGCATATACCACAAGTTTTTAAATACCGTATACATTGAGTTGAAATTTTTGAAGTGGGCCACCTAAAATTTTTTCGACGGCCATGTATTTTAATGAAAGTGGGTAGTATGGCTCACAACGCTTAAAAAAAAATACGTATTTAAAAATTTTTCGAAATTCGAATTATTTTCCAAGTTATGGCTATCAACACTTTTCGAAGTTCCTCAGTTTTTGCCGATTTTCTCACGATTGGTCAAACCGATTTTGCTAAATTTTGACATATATATAAAAGATGATATCTTCTAGCAAACTGCATTTCTTATTTTTGCAAATAATTTTTTTTGCAAACATTATTCGCAATTTTTATGTTCTGGACCACGGTTGCATGGCGCTTTTGTATGATGTTGTTGGGCATTCCATTAGTAACTATTAGCAAAAAAAAAATTTTGGGGCACTTTAAAGGCGCGGGAGTTATTTACTTTTTTACACTTGTTATTTTTGTATGCAATTTTTTTTGTTACTTACTGAGTACTAGGAATAATGAATTAAAGCATGCATAACACCCTCTCCCTTAAAGTGCCCCAAAATTTTTTTTTTGCTAATAGTTACTAATGGAATGCCCAACAACATCATACAAAAGCGCCATGCGACCGTGGTCCAGAACATAAAAATTGCGAATAATGTTTGCAAAAAAAATTATTTGCAAAAATAAGAAATGCAGTTTGGTAGAAGACATCATCTTTTATATATATATCAAAATTTAGCAAAATCGGTTTGACCAATCGTGAGAAAATCGGCAAAAACTGAGGAAATTCGAAAAGTGTTGATAGCCATAACTTTGAAAATAATTCGAATTTTGAAAAACTGGGCCAAACGTATTTTTTTTTGTGTTGTTGTGAACCATACAAAAAAGTTTCAGAAAGATAGTACAACTTCGAAAAAAAGTGGACCACTTCAGAAAATTCAACTCATTATCAGCGGATTAAAACTAATCATTATATATAAACGAATTACCAAATATGTAATATAATATTTACATGCCCAAAGATAACTAAATAGAGTCTTAAATTAGAGAGATAAATTGAATTAATGAAGTGCACATATAAATATTTTACTGAGGTATTTAAACTATTCCATTTCTGCGCTCACACCACAAACTCTCTCACTCTCACTATCCCTCAATTTTTCTGCACTCTAGAGTACATATATGTTATACATACATACATCTATTGATTGCATTCCATTTCGTACCACCTTTGAAATGGGTTTGAGAAAATCGAATTTCTCAAATTGAGAATCAGCCCAAAATCCCATACTAAAAATGAGCTTTTTTGTTTGAGAGCGCTATCACGGGAAATTTGAGGTGCATTTGATAACAAACGTTTGATATTTGACAATAGGGTTACTTCTCAAATGAACCTCATTGAAAATGAAGAAAAATGTTTATTGGGTTATTAAAAAAAGAAAATTTGGAATGAAAAATCGCTGAAGGGTGTGCGGTTGGAACTTCATAAGTCGTGCCACGATTCCAGGAAAACTGTTTTTTTAAGGGGGCGTGGCACCCCCCGATTCTATATCTGAAGTCCAAACGGCAGGAAAATAAATAGTTTTGGAAATATTAATGTTTAAAGTTGCGTTAATTGTCACACTGAACAACCCTTTTGGGTTGGCTTTCCAATAATGTCACACGCCCCGAGAAAAACGACTTTTACTGGGTTGTAGGGGAGGAGTAGGTTCTGAATCAGTTAAATTTAGGCGCCGGACGTACCTAGGTTTCCCAGAATTTGTTAAAGTTGTTAAATTTTTACCAATAACAACCCCAATTCCTCATTTACAAAACAAAATTCACTCTCTATTTTAGTCACAATACGTATATTACTAATATATTTAATAAATTTTACAATATTGCGTTAAAATCACTTTTATTAAAAATGTTGCTAATAGCGACTTCACAGGGTGTACTACGCAGAAGGACATCACCGTGGCGGTAGCCACGGTTAGGGCACACGTCCGGACGGATGGCGTAGCCCAGGGCGCGGCCGAAGGCCGCCAACGCAGGAAAGTGTTCTGCGCAAAAGTTTTTTCTTTATCTATCAAATTTATATGGAGATTACTAAAGTTTAACCATAAATTCCTCGAAAACGAGGCGCCTAAATTTTACGGATTCAGAACACCCTTCCCCTCCCCTACCTACCAGTAGAAGTCGTTTTTTGGGGCCGTGTGACATTATTGGAAAGTTTCCCCACCCTTTTTTGTATCCAAATTGATTGGTCTGTTGGTCTAGTGCTGCCACACAACAACAAAAAATCCACAAAAACCAGCAACCAAAAAATGTCTAAAATGGACAAAGAGATGTTTTATAAAAGTTATGCGTATAATTCCCTTAAGCGTTGGCGGCCTTCGGCCGCGCTTCAAAAAAATAACCCTCAGCCGGTAGAAATCTCTTTCTGGAGTAGAATCTAAGATGGATCCACAGTAATTTTGAGTAGAACATCTTTTTGCGTTGGGGGCCTTCGGCCGCGCTTATAAAAAATAACCCTGGGCTACGCCATCCAAGTCCGGTCGTGTGTCATAACCGTGGCTACCGGACTTGGATGGCGTAGCCCAGGGTTATTTTTTATAAGCGCGGCCGAAGGCCGCCAACGCAAAAAGGTGTTCTACTCAAAATTACTGTGGATCCATCTTAGATTCTACTCCAGAAAGAGATTTCGGTAATTATCTAGTTTACGGTGCAACGGCTAAAACTCGTCAATTTTTAACAAGCGGGTCATTAATGGACACGTTTCGATCTCAGGAGCACGAATCATAAGGCGGAGCTTAACTTTTTTATTTCAATAAAAAGTTATTAACAAAAAAGCTTTTCATTTTTCGATTGCTTATTACACCCACACGAACACGCAAATTCAATCTATTTTTTACCATTTGGTAATACATTATTTATATTTACCATTTCACGCCCAAAATGTGCTAATATGTTGCAAATAAATATAATCATATATATTATTTCTAATTGGTGTTTTATAAATATCCCTTTTTCTGCTCACATAATTTACCAAAATTAATAAGTAAGGCATCGTTTTAAAGGTATTAATTAGCTATGCATGCGACACGGTGTTTTATTGGGCGTGGTACTTTATATGAAAAGTAAGGAGGGTAAAAGGGGAGTGTTATGGAACCCACATAAAATGTATATCAAACTAAAGGGGTTCAAAATACCTATCGAATGGTATACAAATATTTGAAATCGGTTCAGTAGTTTTTAAGTAATTGCAATTTAAAAAATGCATAATATAAACTCTGACCTTTAATAACTTTGGTTGTTGTTGTTTCCAAAAAAAAAATTCACTTTTATACTCAACTTAGCCTGTTTATCAATCCTCATACTTGGTTTTTTTTTATTTCATAATTGTAGAAATTTCACATTTGTACCAGATCGTGCTATTTTTTCAACTTTGTGGGGCTGAGGGCACCTCTAAACATGCGAGTAGGTCAATAAAATTTTAAAGGCTTATTACTGGGCTAGAAAGGTGCCGTTCTGGCTTTGGAACAAATTGAATTTCCAAAAAAAAATTTTCACTGTTATAAGAGTATATCAAAACGATCAGGATGAAAAAAATGATAAAACCATGTCCGTCCGTCCGGCCGTATACACTCTAACTAGCGCAAAAATAGAAATATTTTAATGAAATTTGGTACATAGATTCTAATGGGAACAGAGAAAAATGGGGTTTAAAATAAGGCATATGTGTGTATTTCGAAAAGCACGTAAAACATGATAATTCAATCAAATACTTTTTGGTTGCTTGTTTTTCCGACAGGGTAGGAATATGATGTATTGTGGAACGATCCTCCGTCATCCCTTGTCAAGTTTGGTTTGGAGACAAACCGGTTTCGGCTAATATGCGCCATCTTCAGTGTCTTTTTTCGTTCTGAGTTATTTTGTGTAAGTTCGATAGTACTTATAGTAACTGACTTCCATCGGTTGGTCACGTACTTCGTGTTCGTGTGATGTGTTCGTGCATTCGTGCGTTCGGGCGACGTGCATACGTGCGTGCGTGCGAGTCTGTGCGTTTAGGTATGTAAATCTATTTTTGTATCCTCATTAAACAGGCAGGTAAAAGTCCGTTATTGTCCTCTTGTGTGTTGTTTTGTTTATGTCGGTTTTAGGTTTTCTGTCCTCTTTTCGGTATAATAGCTTAAGCGGTTCAAATAATGTATCTGATGCGGTGTTTATTTGTCCATTTATTATTTTACCTACGAATGTCTTCTGTTTGTATATCTCCATATTTTCTAATACGTTAAGTCGTTTTCCCTTATGTTGTATGTGGAGAATTTTAGCTGTTTTTCCTATTTTCATTGGTGTACATTTGTTTTCTGCCATGTGGTTGGCGAAATTTGATTCCACTGTCGTTGATGATTTCCTTATTTTCTTATTGTAATCTCTTACGTGTTCTCGATATCTCGTCTTGACTTGGCGTCCTGTTTGTCCTATATAGCTATTTTGGCATTCGCAAGTCAATTTGTATACGCCTTGTTTGTCGAAGGGGTCTTCCTTGTTAATGTTGTTTCGTAGAAGTTTTTCCATGCTGTTCCTCGTTTTAAATGCGGCATTAATGTTATAATTTTGGAAAACTTTAGCCAACTTGTAAGATGTTGCTCCGGTATATGATAAGACTGCCCATTTCTTCTCTACCTTTTCTTTGTTTTCCGATTTCTTTGAAGTTATGTTTTTCTGTATTTTCTTCACCAAACTTTTTTGATATCCGTTGTTCTCCGCGATTGTGTATATTGTGCTGAGTTCCTTGTTGTAAGCTTCCTTTTCTAACGGGGTCCGTTCAAGTCGTGTTAATAAATGTCTGAAAGCGGCGTTCTTGTGTTGTTGAGGATGGCTAGATTTATTGTGTATTACTGTATCCGTTGCTGTGGGTTTTCTGTATATTTCGTAAGTAAATTTGTTAGTCTCTTTGTTTATTTTAATTGTGAGGTCTAAGTAGTTGATTTTTCCATTTTTCTCTGCATCCATGGTGAATTTTATATTTTTGTGTTGGCCGTTGAGGTATTTATTTATTTTATTTATTTATTTATTTATTTAATACAAACACAACAACCAAGGGTTATAATTACAGTGTTTGTCCGCCAACAATATGAAACACCAATTATACAACATTTTTTTAATACATACATAAATCCTTACCACTAAGAACATTACATAGAGAAAAAAAAAAAATACGTAAACTTACATGACTAAGAAGTAGACAGAGAAAAGTAAGAAGAGTGGGATTATAAGAAAATAAGTCAGGAAAAAAGCATAGTATAGGAGGATTAATCGACTCATAAGGCATATGTGTATATATGTGTACTCATGTACTCTCACGCAATCGATCCGAATAGAATCGCATAAGTTCCCCTTTGAAATGCAGAGTGCTTGTCAGGCTCCTGATACCCGATGGTATGTTATTCCAAAGACGGACTCCGTAAACGAAGAACTGTCTCTCAGAGGTTTTGGACTTAAAGGTCGTATGAAGCAATTGCCCAGTACGCTCAGATCGTGTAGACAGAAAACGCTCGTAGAGGTATGATGGTTCATGACTTTTTATAATTTTATGCATTAAGGCAAGAGCCCTCACTTCCAAATAACTATTTAAAGGAATTGCATATATTTGGACGGAATATTCAGAAATGTGGTCCCTGCGCTTAATACTATAAATATATCGGGCCACATTATTGAACAAGACATTTAGTTTCCTCCTACAAATACTATCACAATTGGCATAGAGTTCGCAACCGTAGAGCACTGTTGGAAGCAAATATGTCTTGGCCAATAGCAGTCTTATTTTAATTGGCGTAAAGTACTGGATAGACCATAACGAGCGCAGCATTCCATACACTTTGCCTATTACCGTTAAAATGTGGTTATTCCATGTCAAAGTACTATTAAATATCACACCCAGGTTTTTGGCCGATTCAACGAAATTAATAACTGAGTTGTCTAATGTCACTTTTGGAAAGTTCTGAACATTTAAGTGCTTTTTGTTGATCGCAATACACTGTGACTTACTCGGATTCAGCACTAAGCCATTATCTTTAGCCCAGCCATTTATGCAATGCAGGTCAGTATTAAGATCTTTTATGCAAGCGTCAATTGAATTCAAAGGACAACTCAGATATAATTGCACGTCATCAGCGTAGACATGAACTTTACAGTGTTGTAGGACCCCCGGCAAATCATTGACATATAAAACAAATAACAATGGACCAAGTATAGGACCCTGCGGCACTCCTAAAGTAACAGACAAAAATTTGGACACAGAACGACCAACGCATACCGCTTGTGATCTATCAAGAAGATATGATTTGATCAAACTCACAGCATGAGACGAGAAGTTAAACAGATTCGTTAATTTTAAGCAAAGTAATGAGTGATCCACTGAGTCAAAAGCCTTAGAATGATCGAGTAAAGTTAGCAAAGTAACCTCATTCTTGTCCATATTCCGCCTAATGTCGTCAGATACTTTTAGAAGAGCAGTAATGCAGCTTCTGTTCACCCTAAAACCGGACTGATGCGCACTAATGAGCGAGTTTTTATTTACGAAGGTGTTAATTTGGTTATGCATTATTCGCTCCATAACCTTGGAAAGAAATGGTAAAATGGCAATCGGTCTGAACTCTCCATTAGGTTTTAAGAGAGGGATTATTTTTGCATTTTTCCAGCAGCACGGGAAAGTAGACGTTGTCTATATGGAGTTGAAAGCGTATGTGAGATACGGAAGAATAAACGGCAAAATGGACTTCACAAATTTTGGGTGGATTCCGTCAAAACCAACCGCGTTAGATTTGACAGATAGTATGGATTCAACAAAATCACATTCGTCAATACATTTAAAACTAAACCCGTTACAAGAATTATTAATACGAATATTATACCTATCATGACATACACTACTGCGAGAATGGGACAGACTTACAAAACTTGCATTTACATCATCAGCATTAGTACATTCGGATGCGATAGAGGTTTTGACGTTAATGCCAATATCACGAATATGCTTCCACTTCTGTTTCGAGCTTACAGCAGTACCAAATTGGTGCTCATAGTACTTGAGTTTTTGAGTTTTTATAGCGTTTGTTTCACTTCTTCTCACAGCTTTATACTCATTATGGGCTGCTTCAGATTTAAGTTTTTTCCAACTGCGATACTTACAATTCCTCTGTTCAATTAATTTTTTTAAATAGCTGCTAAACCATGGGCGGTTACCAGCTTTGCTTATTTTTGTAATTAGAGGCACATAGGTATCGAACAGGAAACTAATGTTCGACTGAATAAAATTAATTTGATCATTAGCCGATGGCATAATGCGAACTAGCTCCCAGTTAATTGAGTTAATGCCTTTAGCGAGCTCATCGTAGTTAATATTATTAAAGTCACGATATGAATAGTGAGACTGGTGGTATATAGTGTTAAAATTGAAAGTAAGAAAGATTAAATCATGCTTTGAGAAGTTAGGGGCAACAAGTTGGTCATACAACAATACATTTGACAAATCATTAACAATGAAAAGGTCCAGCAAAGTGCTACCGGTACAAGTAAAGTGCGTAGGCGTGGTTCTATTCACAAGACAGAGACCTAGGTTTTTAAGGTGCAGTGGTAGTTTTAAGTCCTTAAGGATATCACTGTTGAAATCACCAGTTACTAAGATTTTATTGTACCCTATGGCGAGATTTTCAAGGAAGTCAATAAATGCATTATAGCAAATTTGTCGATTAGGTCTATAGACGCAGCCAATAAGTACTTTGTCATATTTTGTAAAAATTTCTAGAAATACGTATTCAATATTATTTGAAGGTGGTGACGTTCCGACAAACTTGCACGAAATACCATCTCTTACATAAATAGCAACACCCCCTCCACGAGTGACTCTGTCTACGCGAAAAAGCTTATACCCATTTACATGTAATAATTTATCATTATGGATCGAAGAAAACCATGTCTCAGACACACACACCACGTCAACATGTGAATTTTCGAACAGGTACCTAAATTCGTCAATTTTTTTCGCTAAGCTTTGGGCATTGATGTGGCATACTCTAAGGCCCTTCTTACGTTTCCCCAATACACGAATCATGTTGAAGGTACCGCCTTTGGAACACATAGCACTAGGAGTCATAAGCAATAATCAACCTAGACATAACACAATGCACATCAAAAGGGCATATCTGTGTGAGATATTAGTAGGTGTATATGCATGTACATGTACATACATATATTCTAAGAGAGTAAATACATACACACATACGAAATATATCGATTGAGGATGAGGCAAAGAAGTGCACATTTGGGAAAATAGACTAAGTAAAAGCAGGGAAAAAGATTGAAATGAATGGTCTAAATAAGATACAAAAATAATATACAAAAATAATATACATATAAAATTTCTCTTAATATGGAATAGTAACTTGCATTCATATATCATAATGGGTTAATTACGGGTTACTTAGGACGTGCTGGCTGCTGTTAATATACATACGTACATCATCAATGTTGGACACCTTCACTGCATTAGATTTAGGTTTGACTCGAACATAAACACACCCACGCAAGGAGAACACAGATGTTAGTTGTTGTTGCCTTTTCAGTTGCATTGCGAACTGCATAACTTCACGATTGTGCTTGGTGAGGCTCTCGTGAATGTCAATTCTCCCCTCAGATTTAATACCAATATCTCGCAATGCAAACGACCTCTTGCTCTGCTTACAGAAACGCGCTACGGCGCTAAGAAGTCGACTGCGGTCGTTGGCAGAGCCCATCTTGACTATAATAGCCTTTGATTGCGTATTATTGTCGGTCTTTTGTACGCGAAAAATATCACGTACCGGCGGAGCGCTAATATTTAGAGCATTGCAAAGTTTAGAGAATGTATCTTTGAGATCCTCTTCACTTGTCTGTATTATGCCTCTTAAAATCACATCAGAAGAGACGATAGAATTTTGACATTCATCAAGTTGCGCTCTTAATACTTTTACTTCTGAGCCGAGCTGTATAACACGGGAATTCTCGCACTCGTTCCCACCAATAGGTTTTGACATCAAGACTTTGACGTCATCACGCAGCTGTTGTATATGCACACACACATCCTCGGTTTTTGCTACACGGGCATCAATCTCTTTCACTGCTGACTTTAGGTTTATAAGATCAGCCGTAAACTCACCAAATCGTTTCATAAGCCTCTCTTCAGATTTTTGGATCTCCACATGCATTCGCGCAGACAATTGCTCAATGATGCTATCTTTCATTTCGTTCAGCCTTATGTCGAATTGTGACAACCACTCGTTTTGCTGAGGGCTCTCACTTCTCGTTCTCTTTGACAACGGAGCAGAAACAGCGTGGGATGAAACAGCTTGGCGGGCTGCATTGATTTTTGTTGGTGGGCTCATCTCGCGAAGAAAAATGGGTACAACAAAATAAAATAAAGCAAAGTACAAAATTTTATTTGTTGTGAAATGTTTGCATTGATTTTCACAATTAACGCGTCAGAAAATAAAACAGCTTAGGCGGGAGCCAGTTTAATGCAAATTAACACCAATTTAACTGTGGTAAGAGCGAGTTTATACACAAAATATTGCCGCACTGTCCAAAACACGTCTACTCAGCTTGCATGACTACTCGTATTCCAAAATTTATTCTTCTTTATTTTCCGTTATGAGGCAGATGATGTCGTCTATATACCTGGCATAAAAATTTACTCCCAGATTTTTCGCCAGTTCTTCCATATAACTTTCCTCCAAATGTTGCATAAATACTTCCATAAGGATGGCTGATGTGGGGTTACCCATTCCCAGTCCGTGAGTTTGTCTGTATATTTTATTGTCAAATTTGAAATAATTCTGGTCCAGGGTTACTTTCAGTGTGTTTACGATCTCTGTTGCAATGTCTCTGTTCGTTTTTTCTGTCAATATTTTAGTTAGAGTTTTTAGTGTGTCTGTCAGTGGTATCGAAGGGTATAGGTCTTTCACGTCAAACGATACCAGTTTCGGGTCCTTAGGTACGTTCAGGTTGTTCAGTTTTTCGACTAGTTCCGTCGTGTTTTTGATTGTGTATTTATTGGACAGGTCCAGTGTCTCGGTTAGTAGCTTATTTAGATGTTTTGATAGTCTATATCCTGGTGCCGATTTATGGTTTACTATTGGTCGCATAGGTGTTCCTGCTTTGTGGATTTTAGGTAGTGCGATCAGTGACGGGGCCGATGGATTCATTGCCGTGAGAGTGTAGGCTATCTTGTTGTCTATTATATTTTTTGCCTGTTTTATTGCACGCTTTATTGCCATTTGGTATTCATCCGTTGGGTCCTTCCTCATCACTCGGCAGCCCATTTCTTTGATGAGTTGGCCTGTTTTTGTGGTGTATACCTCTTCGTCCATTAGCACCGTTGTATTTCCTTTGTCTGCTTTTGTTGCTATTATTTTATTCTCTCTTAGTTTTTTCCTCAATTCTTTTACCGTTTTATATTCATTTGCTACCATTTTCTTTCCATCAGCTTTTATGCTCTTTTCGATTATGCGTCTGCATAAATGCCTTGCGTGCTCCTGTTCCTGGTTTGGTATTAGTGATATGGCCACCTCCGTGTCCGCAATGGTGTTCTCCGCGTCTTTTTTCCTATCGTAGCTTTCGATGCTGTATTTCAAACCTTTTTGTAGTAGCTGTGTTTCCTTGGCGTTGATTGGAAGATTTGTTAAGTTAACAAATCTTGGATGGAAAGGTGTTTTTTCCTGCTGTGGGCCTTTTTTGTTGTTGTTTTGTTTTGTGTCAAGGTCGTCCAGTTTTTTGTTGAGTTTTTTATACTTGTTTTCCATGGCTCCTTTGATCTCTTCCTTTAATGCATCTAACGTTTCCAGAAGGGAACTGACTGGAATGATTCCCATCAGCTCCAGATGGATGCGTAGTAATTCCTGATTCATGCGCTCCTTCTTTGCGTGTTGGTTCCTGATCTCGCATCTAATGAAGCTGTTCTCCGCTTTCCTTATAATTTTGCGTTTATCCTCGTTTTTCATTTTGAACGAAAAAAGACACTGAAGATGGCGCATATTAGCCGAAACCGGTTTGTCTCCAAACCAAACTTGACAAGGGATGACGGAAGATCGTTCCACATCATATTCCTACCCTGTCGGAAAAACAAGCAACCAAAAAGTATTTAATAATGCCAGTCAGGCACATCAAATCCGGACAAATATTCTACTGATAGCATACAAAAGGCGACTACAGAAAATACACAACACCAAAGCCAACATATGGTTTAATAAACAATGTTTAATGAGCAAACTCATTCCAAAATACGCGCAAATAGGACACAAAATGAAAAACGAGGATAAACGCAAAATTATAAGGAAAGCGGAGAACAGCTTCATTAGATGCGAGATCAGGACAACACGCAAAGAAGGAGCGCATGAATCAGGAATTACTACGCATCCATCTGGAGCTGATGGGAATCATTCCAGTCAGTTCCCTTCTGGAAACGTTAGATGCATTAAAGGAAGATATCAAAGGAGCCATGGAAAACAAGTATAAAAAACTCAACAAAAAACTGGACGACCTTGACACAAAACAAAACAACAACAAAAAAGGCCCACAGCAGGAAAAAACACCTTTCCATCCAAGATTTGTTAACTTAACAAATCTTCCAATCAACGCCAAGGAAACACAGCTACTACAAAAAGGTTTGAAATACAACATAGAAAGCTACGATAGGAAAAAAGACGTGGAGAACACCATTGCGGACACGGAGGTGGCCATATCACTAATACCAAACGAGGAACAGGAGCACGCAAGGCATTTATGCAGACGCATAATCGAAAAGAGCATAAAAGCTGATGGAAAGAAAATGGTAGCAAATGAATATAAAACGGTAAAAGAATTGAGGAAAAAACTAAGAGAATAAAATAATAGCAACAAAAGCAGACAAAGGAAATACAACGGTGCTAATGGACGAAGAGGTATACACCACAAAAACAGGCCAACTCATCAAAGAAATGGGCTGCCGAGTGATGAGGAAGGACCCAACGGATGAATACCAAATGGCAATAAAGCGTGCAATAAAACAGGCAAAAAATATAATAGACAACAAGATAGCCTACACTCTCACGGCAATGAATCCATCGGCCCCGTCACTGATCGCACTACCTAAAATCCACAAAGCAGGAACACCTATGCGACCAATAGTAAACCATAAATCGGCACCAGGATATAGACTATCAAAACATCTAAATAAGCTACTAACCGAGACACTGGACCTGTCCAATAAATACACAATCAAAAACACGACGGAACTAGTCGAAAAACTGAACAACCTGAACGTACCTAAGGACCCGAAACTGGTATCGTTTGACGTGAAAGACCTATACCCTTCGATACCACTGACAGAAACACTAAAAACTCTAACTAAAATATTGACAGAAAAAACGAACAGAGACATTGCAACAGAGATCGTAAACACACTGAAAGTAACCCTGGACCAGAATTATTTCAAATTTGACAATAAAATATACAGACAAACTCACGGACTGGGAATGGGTAACCCCACATCAGCCATCCTTATGGAAGTATTTATGCAACATTTGGAGGAAAGTTATATGGAAGAACTGGCGAAAAATCTGGGAGTAAATTTTTATGCCAGGTATGTAGACGACATCATCTGCCTCATAACGGAAAATAAAGAAGAAAAAATTTTGGAATACCTCAACGGCCAACACAAAAATATAAAATTCACCATGGATGCAGAGAAAAATGGAAAAATCAACTACTTAGACCTCACAATTAAAATAAACAAAGAGACTAACAAATTTACTTACGAAATATACAGAAAACCCACAGCAACGGATACAGTAATACACAATAAATCTAGCCATCCTCAACAACACAAGAACGCCGCTTTCAGACATTTATTAACACGACTTGAACGGACCCCGTTAGAAAAGGAAGCTTACAACAAGGAACTCAGCACAATATACACAATCGCGGAGAACAACGGATATCAAAAAAGTTTGGTGAAGAAAATACAGAAAAACATAACTTCAAAGAAATCGGAAAACAAAGAAAAGGTAGAGAAGAAATGGGCAGTCTTATCATATACCGGAGCAACATCTTACAAGTTGGCTAAAGTTTTCCAAAATTATAACATTAATGCAGCATTTAAAACGAGGAACAGCATGGAAAAACTTCTACGAAACAACATTAACAAGGAAGACCCCTTTAACAAACAAGGCGTATACAAATTGACTTGCGAATGCCAAAATAGCTATATAGGACAAACAGGACGCCAAGTCAAGACGAGATATCGAGAACACGTAAGAGATTATATATATATATACAATGGCGCGCTATTATAACTCTGACGAGTTTTATGGCCGACCTTCTCTCCCAATTCGAGTGTGCTCCTTTTTGTTTTTCCTATTAATTGGGTGGACCTACAGTTTTATGCCGGCTCCGAACGGCGAATGCATTTTTTGTGAGAAGCTTTTTCATGGCAGAAATACACTCGGAGGGTATGCCGTCCACTGCCGAGAGGTGACCGCTGCTCTTAAAAAACCCAATAATTGGATTTTTACTAATTAGAAAAATTGTTGTGCTCGGACCGTGGTTTGAACCCGAGATAGTGATGGGCGAGTCCGAGATGTTTAGACAATCGAGAGAATCGCCATCGTTGCAAAATCACAATCGAGTCAAAAGTTGACTCGCTCCTCGACTACACAATCGAGATGTTTTTGCGATTGTTCCGAGTCGGCGAGTCGGAGGCAGTTTCGATGACATCTCGACTACACAAGTGAGATGTTTTTGCGATTGTTCCGAGTCGGCGAGTCGTAGGTTGTTTCGATGACATCTCGACTACACAAGCGAGATGTTTTTGCGATTGTTTCGAGTCGGCGAGCCGGCTGTTGTTTTGATGATATGTTTTAGTTGATAAAATAAACTGAATGAGGTTTGATGATAAAGAAAGTAGGATTTTTAATGGAAGTGAAGCAAATACATAAATAAATTAACCAAATTGAAAAATATGCTATACATAGCCGCTGCATTTTTGCAATCACAACTAAAGAGTGTCGTGCATAATAATAATAATTAATTATTTAAACATTAATAAATTTTCTGAAGTGAGACGCTTATGAAACAAATGAATTTTATGAGTAGCAACAACGGCAATAGCTTTGTACCACTCTGTATGTTTTTTAAAGCAATTTTAATATTCAAGCGGCAACAATAAATGTTATGAATGTTTGCAGCGAGTCCGAGATGTTGTAGGGTTGCTTTGAAAACGAGAGGAATCGTTGGCGAGTCCGAGATGTTTTAGCGATTGTTTCGGCTGACGGCCATTTACGACTTGACTCGAATACGAATGAAAACCATCGAGAGCATTCGAGATGTTTCAACAATCGAGAGAATCGAATAAAACATCTCGGACTCGCCCATCACTAACCCGAGACCTCTGGCATAGCAGGCGAGCACTCTACCCACTACACCACAGCGACCAGCCGTAAGAGATTACAATAAGAAAATAAGGAAATCATCAACGACAGTGGAATCAAATTTCGCCAACCACATGGCAGAAAACAAATGTACACCAATGAAAATAGGAAAAACAGCTAAAATTCTCCACATACAACATAAGGGAAAACGACTTAACGTATTAGAAAATATGGAGATATACAAACAGAAGACATTCGTAGGTAAAATAATAAATGAACAAATAAACACCGCATCAGATACATTATTTGAACCGCTTAAGCTATTATACCGAAAAGAGGACAGAAAACCTAAAACCGACATAAACAAAACAACACACAAGAGGACAATAACGGACTTTTACCTGCCTGTTTAATGATGATACAAAAATAGATTTACATACCTAAACGCACAGACTCGCACGCACGCACGTATGCACGTCGCCCGAACGCACGAATGCACGAACACATCACACGAACACGAAGTACGTGACCAAACGATGGAAGTCAGTTACTATAAGTACTATCGAACTTACACAAAATAACTCAGAACGAAAAAAGACACTGAAGATGGCGCATATTAGCCGAAACCGGTTTGTCTCCAAACCAAACTTGACAAGGGATGACGGAGGATCGTTCCACAATACATCATAATTCAATCACTAATAAAGCCCGAGTGATGAAATTACGTTATGCAGTTATGAGGAAACGTGCTGAAATATTGAAAAATGGGCCAAGAGGAGCAAATTTTCAAAGATTTATAAGTCAAAACCCAGGAACTGTAGCAGATAAATCGGTTAAGCCAAGGCAAACGTGTGGAAAAAAATTACCCAAGTCGGCAAGAACCACATACGCACATAAAAATATATATAAAATATATAAAAATATATTGCACTTACCTATATAGGAATAATAAAAACATTTTATGCGATATCTTTCTCAAACATATATCTAGGTAACAGCACAAACCATACCGACTGGCGCCACGTATGTTTTGTTATTTTTTGCGCAAGATGCGCACGGGTCCGGCTAGTATTTTAGTTAAACCCAAAGTACAAGTAAAGAAACTACGCCAATTTCATCAATATAGTGCGTAGCGTTGCCAACTAACTCTGTGACAGTTCAATTATCGCTCGAAAAAAGTGAAAGAATGTCAATTGTTTACTTTGGTTTTATTAAAAAATAGTATTTATTTGCAACATATTAAATAATTTTGGATGTGATGTAGTAAATATGAAGAATGTATTATCCTATGGTAAAGAAATAAGCTGAATTTGTGTGTTCATGTGTGTGTAATGACCAAGCAAAAAATGATAATGTTTTGCATACAAAAATAACAGGTGTAAAAAAGTAAATAACTCCCACTCCCTTAAAGTGCCCCAAAAATTTTTTTTTGCTAATAGTTACTAATGGAATGCCCAACAACATCATACAAAAGCGCCATGCGACCGTGGTCCAGAACATAAAAATTGCGAATAATGTTTGCAAAAAAAATTATTTGCAAAAATAAGAAATGCAGTTTGGTAGAAGACATCATCTTTTATATATATATCAAAATTTAGCAAAATCGGTTTGACCAATCGTGAGAAAATCGGCAAAAACTGAGGAACTTCGAAAAGTGTTGATAGCCATAACTTTGAAAATAATTCGAATTTTGAAAAACTGGGCCAAACGTATTTTTTTTTTGTTGTTGTGAACCATACAAAAAAGTTTCAGAAAGATAGTACAACTTCGAAAAAAAAGTGGCCCTCTTCAGAAAATTCAACTCATTATCAGCGGATTAAAACTAATCATTATATATAAACGAATTACCAAATATGTAATATAATATTTACATGCCCAAAGATAACTAAATAGAGTCTTAAATTAGAGAGATAAATTGAATTAATGAAGTGCACATATAAATATTTCACTGAGGTATTTAAACTATTCGATTTCTGCGCTCACACCACAAACTCTCTCACTCTCACTATCCCTCAATTTTTCTGCACTCTAGAGTACATATATGTTATACATACATACATCTATTGATTGCATTCCATTTCGTACCACCTTTGAAATGGGTTTGAGAAAATCGAATTTCTCAAATTGAGAATCAGCCCAAAATCCCATACTAAAAATGAGCTTTTTTGTTTGAGAGCGCTATCAGGGGAAATTTGAGGTGCATTTGATAACAAACGTTTGATATTTGACAATAGGGTTACTTCTCAAATGAACCTCATTGAAAATGAAGAAAAATGTTTATTGGGTTATTAAAAAAAGAAAATTTGGAATGAAAAATCGCTGAAGGGTGTACGGTTGGAACTTCATAAGTCGTGACACGATTCCAGGAAAACTGTTTTTTTAAGGGGGCGTGGCACCCCCCGATTCTATATCTGAAGTCCAAACGGCAGGAAAATAAATAGTTTTGGAAATATTAATGTTTTAAGTTGCGTTAATTGTCACACTGAACAACTCTTTTGGGTTGGCTTTCCAATAATGTCACACGCCCCGAGAAAAACGACTTTTACTGGGTTGTAGGGGAGGAGTAGGTTCTGAATCAGTTAAATTTAGGCGCCGGACGTAACTAGGTTTCCCAGAATTTGTTAAAGTTGTTAAATTTTTACCAATCCTCATTTACAAAACAAAATTCACTCTCTATTTTAGTCACAATACGTATATCACTAATATATTTAATAAATTTTACAATATTGCTTTAAAATCACTTTTATTAAAAATGTTGCTAATAGCGACTTCACAGGGTGTACTACGCAGAAGGACATCACCGTGGCGGTAGCCACGGTTAGGGCACACGTCCGGACGGATGGCGTAGCCCAGGGCGCGGCCGAAGGCCGCCAACGCAGGAAAGTGTTCTGCGCAAAAGTTTTTTCTTTATCTATCAAATTTATATGGAGATTACTAAAGTTTAACCATAAATTCCTCGAAAACGAGGTCCGTCCGGCGCCTAAATTTTACGGATTCAGAACACCCTTCCCCTCCCCTACCTACCAGTAGAAGTCGTTTTTTTGGGGCCGTGTGACATTATTGGAAATTTCCCCACCCTTTTTTGTATCCAAATTGATTGGTCTGTTGGTCTAGTGCTGCCACACAACAACAAAAAATCCACAAAAACCAGCAACCAAAAAATGTCTAAAATGGACAAAGAGATGTTTTATAAAAGTTATGCGTATAATTCCCTTATGCGTTGGCGGCCTTCGGCCGCGCTTCAAAAAAATAACCCTCAGCCGGTAGAAATCTCTTTCTGGAGTAGAATCTAAGATGGCTCCACAGTAATTTTGAGTAGAACATCTTTTTGCGTTGGGGGCCTTCGGCCGCGCTTATAAAAAATAACCCTGGGCTACGCCATCCAAGTCCGGTCGTGTGTCATAACCGTGGCTACCGGACTTGGATGGCGTAGCCCAGGGTTATTTTTTATAAGCGCGGCCGAAGGCCGCCAACGCAAAAAGGTGTTCTACTCAAAATTACTGTGGATCCATCTTAGATTCTACTCCAGAAAGAGATTTCGGTAATTATCTAGTTTACGGTGCAACGGCTAAAACTCGTCAATTTTTAACAAGCGGGTCATTAATGGACACGTTTCGATCTCAGGAGCACGAATCAGAAGGCGGAGCTTAACTTTTTTATTTCAATAAAAAGTTATTAACAAAAAACCTTTTCATTTTTCGATTGCTTATTACACCCACACGAACACGCAAATTCAATCTATTTTTTACCATTTGGTAATACATTATTTACATTTACCATTTCACGCCCAAAATGTGCTAATATGTTGCAAATAAATATAATCATATATATTAATTCTAATTGGTGTTTTATAAATATCCCTTTTTCTGCTTACACAGCTTCATTAGATGCGAGATCAGACCTTGACACAAAACAAAACAACAACAAAAAAGGCCCACAGCAGGAAAAAACACCTTTCCATCCAAGATTTGTTAACTTAACAAATCTTCCAATCAACGCCAAGGAAACACAGCTACTACAAAAAGGTTTGAAATACAGCATCGAAAGCTACGATAGGAAAAGACAGGTTGAGGACCTCCGTTAGGAATCTTACTCCCATCTGTCCGAGGTGTTTTAACATCAGCATGGATATTCCGTTTGGTCCGACTGACTTAGACGATTTCGCCTTCCTAATGGCCTCCTGAACCTCTGTGCTGGTGATGTCAAGCTGCGCATCGTTGTTTGGTTGTTTGCGCATTTTTCTGAGTATTCGACGCTTGGCTCTGTCTACCGGAGGATGTAGTAAGAATTGCCGACCAAATTGGTTCGCACATCGCTTCGGGTCCGACTCTGCTTCACCTCCAAAGGTTATGGACACTTTGTCCTTCGGCTTTGTCGGGTTAGACAGGGCTTTCACGGTTGCCCAGAGCTTGGCAACCCCAGCAGAGAGATTGCAAGATTTCAGGTGCTCCCTCCACTTCGACTTTTTGTGTTCGTCCACCAGCGCCCGAATTTCCCGGTTGAGGTCCTTAATGCGGGGGTCTCCCGGGTCAGTGTGGCGGATCTGGTCTCGCTCCCTGGCTAATGTAGCGGCTTCACCCGGAAAGTTGGGTCGGATCTCTGGGATTCGACCCGCCGGAATGAAGCGTGCATTAGCTTTTGCAATGACCTTGCGGAATTTTTTCTCACCGCCGAGCACATCGGTCGGAGCGGGGAGAGCACCGAATATGCTCTCTGTGTATTCTGTCCATCTGTCCCAGTCTGCTTTGTTGTGGTTAGTGTATGTTCTATTGTCAGTTGTTATGAACTCGGCAGGCATATCTATCGAGATGATTATGGGAAGGTGATCTGATGCTAATGTCAACGTAGGTTGCCAGTCTACGTTGTTTATCAAATTTGCGCTTGTCATACCCAATATATGGAAGATGGCAAGGATGGTCCCACTACTGAAACCAGGGAAACCAGCCAACCAAGGGGACTCATATCGCCCGATATCTCTCCTTTCCCCAGTAGTCAAGACACTTGAGGCCGTACTACTCCCTTACTACAACGAACACCTACAACTAGCGACCCACCAACATGGTTTCCGTAAAACATACAGCACAACAACAGCTCTAAACGCCATAAACACACGGATAGTTCAAGGACTCAATCAAAAGCGCCCCTGCGCGAGAACGGTCCTCGTGGCACTTGACCTGTCGAAAGCTTTCGACACGGTCAACCACGCCACCCTTATAGAGGACCTAGCACAATCATCCCTCCCGCCGAGGCTCAAACGATGGTCCGCGAACTACCTGAGTGGTCGACAGGCATCGGTGGACTTTAGTAACGAAAAATCTAAGGCAAGAAGAATTAAACAAGGGGTACCCCAGGGTGGTGTCCTGTCCCCAATGTTGTTTAATTTCTACATATCCAAACTCCCTTCCCCACCAGAAGGAGTTAACATTATTTCCTACGCCGATGACTGTTCGATAATGGCGTCAGGCAATGACATAGACGACCTATGCTCGAAAATCAACAACTATCTCTCCGATCTTTCCGGTTTCTTTAACTCGAGAAATCTGGCTTTGTCCCCAAGTAAGTCCTCCGCGACCCTATTCACGACATGGACGAAGGAGGTAAGACTGGAATTGGATATCCACATTGGCAACACCAGGATACCAACTACGAACAATCCTAAAATTTTAGGTGTTACGTTCGACAGTCTTGTCTCATTCTCCGCGCATACGACCGCAATTGCCAATAAAGTACAAAGTCGCAACAAAATTCTCAAATCGCTTGCCGGCAGTACATGGGGCAAAGACAAGGAAACACTATTAGCGACGTACAAGGCAATTGGCCGGCCGGTCCTAAACTATGCGTCGCCAATATGGTCGCCGGGGACTTGCACAACCCAATGGACGAAACTACAGGCATGCCAAAACACAGCATTGAGGACCGCCACAGGTTGCCTACTGATGACACAACAACACCACCTCCACCTTGAAACCCAAATGCTCCCTGTTAAGAAACACAACACCATGCTAGACAAGCAATTCTTACTGGGATGCTACAGAAGAAACCACCCAAACAGTCATCTAATTGAGCCAGAACCACCCCCCCGTCATGTCAGGAAACACCTTCTTGACTTACGCAGAGAGGTGGAAAATTACATACCACAACCGCTCAACCCGGCAACCTATAGGCAGGCCCTCAATAAAATCCATTCCGACACAGTTGACAGCTATGTGTCCGTCCGTCCGGCATACCTATTAATCAGAGACCAACCACCACCTATAGCAGAAGAAGAGCGCGATCTGCCGCGAGAAACACGAGTTGCACTCGCGCAACTCCGATCGGGATACTGCAGCAGACTGAACTCATACAGGTCCAGAATTGATTCAAGCATACCAAACGTATGCCCAGCTTGTGGAGAGTCACCACACGACACCCAGCACCTCTTCACATGCCCCACAAAACCAACCCATCTAACACCACTGTCCCTTTGGACAAACCCCATAGAGGCTGCAACATTCCTCGGTCTAGATGAAATTGATGATAGTTTATGACAAAGGTGTGTTGCCTAGGCAGGGCTTAGTACTGCTAATACAACAACAACAACAACGATAGGAAAAAAGACGTGGAGAACACCATTGCGGACACGGAGGTGGCCATATCACTAATACCAAACGAGGAACAGGAGCACGCAAGGCATTTATGCAGACGCATAATCGAAAAGAGCATAAAAGCTGATGGAAAGAAAATGGTAGCAAATGAATATAAAACGGTAAAAAAATTGAGGAAAAAACTAAGAGAGAATAAAATAATAGCAACAAAAGCAGACAAAGAAAATACAACGGTGCTAATGGACGAAGAGGTATACACCACAAAAACAGGCCAACTCATCAAAGAAATGGGCTGCCGAGTGATGAGGAAGGACCCAACGGATGAATACCAAATGGCAATAAAGCGTGCAATAAAACAGGCAAAAAATATAATAGACAACAAGATAGCCTACACTCTCACGGCAATGAATCCATCGGCCCCGTCACTGATCGCACTACCTAAAATCCACAAAGCAGGAACACCTATGCGACCAATAGTAAACCATAAATCGGCACCAGGATATAGACTATCAAAACATCTAAATAAGCTACTAACCGAGACACTGGACCTGTCCAATAAATACACAATCAAAAACACGACGGAACTAGTCGAAAAACTGAACAACCTGAACGTACCTAAGGACCCGAAACTGGTATCGTTTGACGTGAAAGACCTATACCCTTCGATACCACTGACAGAAACACTAAAAACTCTAACTAAAATATTGACAGAAAAAACGAACAGAGACATTGCAACAGAGATCGTAAACACACTGAAAGTAACCCTGGACCAGAATTATTTCAAATTTGACAATAAAATATACAGACAAACTCACGGACTGGGAATGGGTAACCCCACATCAGCCATCCTTATGGAAGTATTTATGCAACATTTGGAGGAAAGTTATATGGAAGAACTGGCGAAAAATCTGGGAGTAAATTTTTATGCCAGGTATGTAGACGACATCATCTGCCTCATAACGGAAAATAAAGAAGAAAAAATTTTGGAATACCTCAACGGCCAACACAAAAATATAAAATTCACCATGGATGCAGAGAAAAATGGAAAAATCAACTACTTAGACCTCACAATTAAAATAAACAAAGAGACTAACAAATTTACTTACGAAATATACAGAAAACCCACAGCAACGGATACAGTAATACACAATAAATCTAGCCATCCTCAACAACACAAGAACGCCGCTTTCAGACATTTATTAACACGACTTGAACGGACCCCGTTAGAAAAGGAAGCTTACAACAAGGAACTCAGCACAATATACACAATCGCGGAGAACAACGGATATCAAAAAAGTTTGGTGAAGAAAATACAGAAAAACATAACTTCAAAGAAATCGGAAAACAAAGAAAAGGTAGAGAAGAAATGGGCAGTCTTATCATATACCGGAGCAACATCTTACAAGTTGGCTAAAGTTTTCCAAAATTATAACATTAATGCAGCATTTAAAACGAGGAACAGCATGGAAAAACTTCTACGAAACAACATTAACAAGGAAGACCCCTTTGACAAACAAGGCGTATACAAATTGACTTGCGAATGCCAAAATAGCTATATAGGACAAACAGGACGCCAAGTCAAGACGAGATATCGAGAACACGTAAGAGATTATATATATATATACAATGGCGCGCTATTATAACTCTGACGAGTTTTATGGCCGACCTTCTCTCCCAATTCGAGTGTGCTCCTTTTTGTTTTTCCTATTAATTGGGTGGACCTACAGTTTTATGCCGGCTCCGAACGGCGAATGCATTTTTTGTGAGAAGCTTTTTCATGGCAGAAATACACTCGGAGGGTATGCCGTCCACTGCCGAGAGGTGACCGCTGCTCTTAAAAACCCAATAATTGGATTTTTACTAATTAGAAAAATTGTTGTGCTCGGACCGTGGTTTGAACCCGAGATAGTGATGGGCGAGTCCGAGATGTTTAGACAATCGAGAGAATCGCCATCGTTACAAAATCACAATCGAGTCAAAAGTTGACTCGCTCCTCGACTACACAATCGAGATGTTTTTGCGATTGTTCCGAGTCGGCGAGTCGGAGGCAGTTTCGATGACATCTCGACTACACAAGTGAGATGTTTTTGCGATTGTTCCGAGTCGGCGAGTCGTAGGTTGTTTCGATGACATCTCGACTACACAAGCGAGATGTTTTTGCGATTGTTTCGAGTCGGCGAGCCGGCTGTTGTTTTGATGATATGTTTTAGTTGATAAAATAAACTGAATGAGGTTTGATGATAAAGAAAGTAGGATTTTTAATGGAAGTGAAGCAAATACATAAATAAATTAACCAAATTGAAAAATATGCTATACATAGCCGCTGCATTTTTGCAATCACAACTAAAGAGTGTCGTGCATAATAATAATAATTAATTATTTAAACATTAATAAATTTTCTGAAGTGAGACGCTTATGAAACAAATGAATTTTATGAGTAGCAACAACGGCAATAGCTTTGTACCACTCTGTATGTTTTTTAAAGCAATTTTAATATTCAAGCGGCAACAATAAATGTTATGAATGTTTGCAGCGAGTCCGAGATGTTGTAGGGTTGCTTTGAAAACGAGAGGAATCGTTGGCGAGTCCGAGATGTTTTAGCGATTGTTTCGGCTGACGGCCATTTACGACTTGACTCGAATACGAATGAAAACCATCGAGAGCATTCGAGATGTTTCAACAATCGAGAGAATCGAATAAAACATCTCGGACTCGCCCATCACTAACCCGAGACCTCTGGCATAGCAGGCGAGCACTCTACCCACTACACCACAGCGGCCAGCCGTAAGAGATTACAATAAGAAAATAAGGAAATCATCAACGACAGTGGAATCAAATTTCGCCAACCACATGGCAGAAAACAAATGTACACCAATGAAAATAGGAAAAACAGCTAAAATTCTCCACATACAACATAAGGGAAAACGACTTAACGTATTAGAAAATATGGAGATATACAAACAGAAGACATTCGTAGGTAAAATAATAAATGAACAAATAAACACCGCATCAGATACATTATTTGAACCGCTTAAGCTATTATACCGAAAAGAGGACAAAAAACCTAAAACCGACATAAACAAAACAACACACAAGAGGACAATAACGGACTTTTACCTGCCTGTTTAATGAGGATACAAAAATAGATTTACATACCTAAACGCACAGACTCGCACGCACGCACGTATGCACGTCGCCCGAACGCACGAATGCACGAACACATCACACGAACACGAAGTACGTGACCAACCGATGGAAGTCAGTTACTATAAGTACTATCGAACTTACACAAAATAACTCAGAACGAAAAAAGACACTGAAGATGGCGCATATTAGCCGAAACCGATTTGTCTCCAAACCAAACTTGACAAGGGATGACGGAGGATCGTTCCACAATACATCATAATTCAATCACTAATAAAGCCCGAGTGATGAAATTACGTTATGCAGTTATGAGGAAACGTGCTGAAATATTGAAAAATGGGCCAAGAGGAGCAAATTTTCAAAGATTTATAAGTCAAAACCCAGGAACTGTAGCAGATAAATCGGTTAAGCCAAGGCAAACGTGTGGAAAAAAATTACCCAAGTCGGCAAGAACCACATACGCACATAAAAATATATATAAAATATATAAAAATATATTGCACTTACCTATATAGGAATAATAAAAACATTTTATGCGATATCTTTGTCAAACATATATCTAGGTAACAGCACAAACCATACCGACTGGCGCCACGTATGTTTTGTTATTTTTTGCGCAAGATGCGCACGGGTCCGGCTAGTATTTTAGTTAAACCCAAAGTACAAGTAAAGAAACTACGCCAATTTCATCAATATAGTACGTAGCGTTGCCAACTAACTCTGTGACAGTTCAATTATCGCTCGAAAAAAGTGAAAGAATGTCAATTGTTTACTTTGGTTTTATTAAAAAATAGTATTTATTTGCAACATATTAAATAATTTTGGGTGTGATGTAGTAAATATGAAGAATGTATTATCCTATGGTAAAGAAATAAGCTGAATTTGTGTGTTCATGTGTGTGTAATGACCAAGCAAAAAATGATAATGTTTTGCATACAAAAATAACAGGTGTAAAAAAGTAAATAACTCCCGCTCCCTTAAAGTGCCCCAAAATTTTTTTTTTGCTAATAGTTACTAATGGAATGCCCAACAACATCATACAAAAGCGCCATGCGACCGTGGTCCAGAACATAAAAATTGCGAATAATGTTTGCAAAAAAAATTATTTGCAAAAATAAGAAATGCAGTTTGGTAGAAGACATCATCTTTTATATATATATCAAAATTTAGCAAAATCGGTTTGACCAATCGTGAGAAAATCGGCAAAAACTGAGGAACTTCGAAAAGTGTTGATAGCCATAACTTTGAAAATAATTCGAATTTTGAAAAACTGGGCCAAACGTATTTTTTTTTTGTTGTTGTGAACCATACAAAAAAGTTTCAGAAAGATAGTACAACTTCGAAAAAAAAGTGGCCCTCTTCAGAAAATTCAACTCATTATCAGCGGATTAAAACTAATCATTATATATAAACGAATTACCAAATATGTAATATAATATTTACATGCCCAAAGATAACTAAATAGAGTCTTAAATTAGAGAGATAAATTGAATTAATGAAGTGCACATATAAATATTTCACTGAGGTATTTAAACTATTCGATTTCTGCGCTCACACCACAAACTCTCTCACTCTCACTATCCCTCAATTTTTCTGCACTCTAGAGTACATATATGTTATACATACATACATCTATTGATTGCATTCCATTTCGTACCACCTTTGAAATGGGTTTGAGAAAATCGAATTTCTCAAATTGAGAATCAGCCCAAAATCCCATACTAAAAATGAGCTTTTTTGTTTGAGAGCGCTATCAGGGGAAATTTGAGGTGCATTTGATAACAAACGTTTGATATTTGACAATAGGGTTACTTCTCAAATGAACCTCATTGAAAATGAAGAAAAATGTTTATTGGGTTATTAAAAAAAGAAAATTTGGAATGAAAAATCGCTGAAGGGTGTACGGTTGGAACTTCATAAGTCGTGACACGATTCCAGGAAAACTGTTTTTTTAAGGGGGCGTGGCACCCCCCGATTCTATATCTGAAGTCCAAACGGCAGGAAAATAAATAGTTTTGGAAATATTAATGTTTTAAGTTGCGTTAATTGTCACACTGAACAACTCTTTTGGGTTGGCTTTCCAATAATGTCACACGCCCCGAGAAAAACGACTTTTACTGGGTTGTAGGGGAGGAGTAGGTTCTGAATCAGTTAAATTTAGGCGCCGGACGTAACTAGGTTTCCCAGAATTTGTTAAAGTTGTTAAATTTTTACCAATCCTCATTTACAAAACAAAATTCACTCTCTATTTTAGTCACAATACGTATATCACTAATATATTTAATAAATTTTACAATATTGCTTTAAAATCACTTTTATTAAAAATGTTGCTAATAGCGACTTCACAGGGTGTACTACGCAGAAGGACATCACCGTGGCGGTAGCCACGGTTAGGGCACACGTCCGGACGGATGGCGTAGCCCAGGGCGCGGCCGAAGGCCGCCAACGCAGGAAAGTGTTCTGCGCAAAAGTTTTTTCTTTATCTATCAAATTTATATGGAGATTACTAAAGTTTAACCATAAATTCCTCGAAAACGAGGTCCGTCCGGCGCCTAAATTTTACGGATTCAGAACACCCTTCCCCTCCCCTACCTACCAGTAGAAGTCGTTTTTTTGGGGCCGTGTGACATTATTGGAAATTTCCCCACCCTTTTTTGTATCCAAATTGATTGGTCTGTTGGTCTAGTGCTGCCACACAACAACAAAAAATCCACAAAAACCAGCAACCAAAAAATGTCTAAAATGGACAAAGAGATGTTTTATAAAAGTTATGCGTATAATTCCCTTATGCGTTGGCGGCCTTCGGCCGCGCTTCAAAAAAATAACCCTCAGCCGGTAGAAATCTCTTTCTGGAGTAGAATCTAAGATGGCTCCACAGTAATTTTGAGTAGAACATCTTTTTGCGTTGGGGGCCTTCGGCCGCGCTTATAAAAAATAACCCTGGGCTACGCCATCCAAGTCCGGTCGTGTGTCATAACCGTGGCTACCGGACTTGGATGGCGTAGCCCAGGGTTATTTTTTATAAGCGCGGCCGAAGGCCGCCAACGCAAAAAGGTGTTCTACTCAAAATTACTGTGGATCCATCTTAGATTCTACTCCAGAAAGAGATTTCGGTAATTATCTAGTTTACGGTGCAACGGCTAAAACTCGTCAATTTTTAACAAGCGGGTCATTAATGGACACGTTTCGATCTCAGGAGCACGAATCAGAAGGCGGAGCTTAACTTTTTTATTTCAATAAAAAGTTATTAACAAAAAACCTTTTCATTTTTCGATTGCTTATTACACCCACACGAACACGCAAATTCAATCTATTTTTTACCATTTGGTAATACATTATTTACATTTACCATTTCACGCCCAAAATGTGCTAATATGTTGCAAATAAATATAATCATATATATTAATTCTAATTGGTGTTTTATAAATATCCCTTTTTCTGCTTACACAGCTTCATTAGATGCGAGATCAGACCTTGACACAAAACAAAACAACAACAAAAAAGGCCCACAGCAGGAAAAAACACCTTTCCATCCAAGATTTGTTAACTTAACAAATCTTCCAATCAACGCCAAGGAAACACAGCTACTACAAAAAGGTTTGAAATACAGCATCGAAAGCTACGATAGGAAAAGACAGGTTGAGGACCTCCGTTAGGAATCTTACTCCCATCTGTCCGAGGTGTTTTAACATCAGCATGGATATTCCGTTTGGTCCGACTGACTTAGACGATTTCGCCTTCCTAATGGCCTCCTGAACCTCTGTGCTGGTGATGTCAAGCTGCGCATCGTTGTTTGGTTGTTTGCGCATTTTTCTGAGTATTCGACGCTTGGCTCTGTCTACCGGAGGATGTAGTAAGAATTGCCGACCAAATTGGTTCGCACATCGCTTCGGGTCCGACTCTGCTTCACCTCCAAAGGTTATGGACACTTTGTCCTTCGGCTTTGTCGGGTTAGACAGGGCTTTCACGGTTGCCCAGAGCTTGGCAACCCCAGCAGAGAGATTGCAAGATTTCAGGTGCTCCCTCCACTTCGACTTTTTGTGTTCGTCCACCAGCGCCCGAATTTCCCGGTTGAGGTCCTTAATGCGGGGGTCTCCCGGGTCAGTGTGGCGGATCTGGTCTCGCTCCCTGGCTAATGTAGCGGCTTCGCCCGGAAAGTTGGGTCGGATCTCTGGGATTCGACCCGCCGGAATGAAGCGTGCATTAGCTTTTGCAATGACCTTGCGGAATTTTTTCTCACCGCCGAGCACATCGGTCGGAGCGGGGAGAGCACCGAATATGCTCTCTGTGTATTCTGTCCATCTGTCCCAGTCTGCTTTGTTGTGGTTAGTGTATGTTCTATTGTCAGTTGTTATGAACTCGGCAGGCATATCTATCGAGATGATTATGGGAAGGTGATCTGATGCTAATGTCAACGTAGGTTGCCAGTCTACGTTGTTTATCAAATTTGCGCTTGTCATACCCAATATATGGAAGATGGCAAGGATGGTCCCACTACTGAAACCAGGGAAACCAGCCAACCAAGGGGACTCATATCGCCCGATATCTCTCCTTTCCCCAGTAGTCAAGACACTTGAGGCCGTACTACTCCCTTACTACAACGAACACCTACAACTAGCGACCCACCAACATGGTTTCCGTAAAACATACAGCACAACAACAGCTCTAAACGCCATAAACACACGGATAGTTCAAGGACTCAATCAAAAGCGCCCCTGCGCGAGAACGGTCCTCGTGGCACTTGACCTGTCGAAAGCTTTCGACACGGTCAACCACGCCACCCTTATAGAGGACCTAGCACAATCATCCCTCCCGCCGAGGCTCAAACGATGGTCCGCGAACTACCTGAGTGGTCGACAGGCATCGGTGGACTTTAGTAACGAAAAATCTAAGGCAAGAAGAATTAAACAAGGGGTACCCCAGGGTGGTGTCCTGTCCCCAATGTTGTTTAATTTCTACATATCCAAACTCCCTTCCCCACCAGAAGGAGTTAACATTATTTCCTACGCCGATGACTGTTCGATAATGGCGTCAGGCAATGACATAGACGACCTATGCTCGAAAATCAACAACTATCTCTCCGATCTTTCCGGTTTCTTTAACTCGAGAAATCTGGCTTTGTCCCCAAGTAAGTCCTCCGCGACCCTATTCACGACATGGACGAAGGAGGTAAGACTGGAATTGGATATCCACATTGGCAACACCAGGATACCAACTACGAACAATCCTAAAATTTTAGGTGTTACGTTCGACAGTCTTGTCTCATTCTCCGCGCATACGACCGCAATTGCCAATAAAGTACAAAGTCGCAACAAAATTCTCAAATCGCTTGCCGGCAGTACATGGGGCAAAGACAAGGAAACACTATTAGCGACGTACAAGGCAATTGGCCGGCCGGTCCTAAACTATGCGTCGCCAATATGGTCGCCGGGGACTTGCACAACCCAATGGACGAAACTACAGGCATGCCAAAACACAGCATTGAGGACCGCCACAGGTTGCCTACTGATGACACAACAACACCACCTCCACCTTGAAACCCAAATGCTCCCTGTTAAGAAACACAACACCATGCTAGACAAGCAATTCTTACTGGGATGCTACAGAAGAAACCACCCAAACAGTCATCTAATTGAGCCAGAACCACCCCCCCGTCATGTCAGGAAACACCTTCTTGACTTACGCAGAGAGGTGGAAAATTACATACCACAACCGCTCAACCCGGCAACCTATAGGCAGGCCCTCAATAAAATCCATTCCGACACAGTTGACAGCTATGTGTCCGTCCGTCCGGCATACCTATTAATCAGAGACCAACCACCACCTATAGCAGAAGAAGAGCGCGATCTGCCGCGAGAAACACGAGTTGCACTCGCGCAACTCCGATCGGGATACTGCAGCAGACTGAACTCATACAGGTCCAGAATTGATTCAAGCATACCAAACGTATGCCCAGCTTGTGGAGAGTCACCACACGACACCCAGCACCTCTTCACATGCCCCACAAAACCAACCCATCTAACACCACTGTCCCTTTGGACAAACCCCATAGAGGCTGCAACATTCCTCGGTCTAGATGAAATTGATGATAGTTTATGACAAAGGTGTGTTGCCTAGGCAGGGCTTAGTACTGCTAATACAACAACAACAACAACGATAGGAAAAAAGACGTGGAGAACACCATTGCGGACACGGAGGTGGCCATATCACTAATACCAAACGAGGAACAGGAGCACGCAAGGCATTTATGCAGACGCATAATCGAAAAGAGCATAAAAGCTGATGGAAAGAAAATGGTAGCAAATGAATATAAAACGGTAAAAAAATTGAGGAAAAAACTAAGAGAGAATAAAATAATAGCAACAAAAGCAGACAAAGAAAATACAACGGTGCTAATGGACGAAGAGGTATACACCACAAAAACAGGCCAACTCATCAAAGAAATGGGCTGCCGAGTGATGAGGAAGGACCCAACGGATGAATACCAAATGGCAATAAAGCGTGCAATAAAACAGGCAAAAAATATAATAGACAACAAGATAGCCTACACTCTCACGGCAATGAATCCATCGGCCCCGTCACTGATCGCACTACCTAAAATCCACAAAGCAGGAACACCTATGCGACCAATAGTAAACCATAAATCGGCACCAGGATATAGACTATCAAAACATCTAAATAAGCTACTAACCGAGACACTGGACCTGTCCAATAAATACACAATCAAAAACACGACGGAACTAGTCGAAAAACTGAACAACCTGAACGTACCTAAGGACCCGAAACTGGTATCGTTTGACGTGAAAGACCTATACCCTTCGATACCACTGACAGAAACACTAAAAACTCTAACTAAAATATTGACAGAAAAAACGAACAGAGACATTGCAACAGAGATCGTAAACACACTGAAAGTAACCCTGGACCAGAATTATTTCAAATTTGACAATAAAATATACAGACAAACTCACGGACTGGGAATGGGTAACCCCACATCAGCCATCCTTATGGAAGTATTTATGCAACATTTGGAGGAAAGTTATATGGAAGAACTGGCGAAAAATCTGGGAGTAAATTTTTATGCCAGGTATGTAGACGACATCATCTGCCTCATAACGGAAAATAAAGAAGAAAAAATTTTGGAATACCTCAACGGCCAACACAAAAATATAAAATTCACCATGGATGCAGAGAAAAATGGAAAAATCAACTACTTAGACCTCACAATTAAAATAAACAAAGAGACTAACAAATTTACTTACGAAATATACAGAAAACCCACAGCAACGGATACAGTAATACACAATAAATCTAGCCATCCTCAACAACACAAGAACGCCGCTTTCAGACATTTATTAACACGACTTGAACGGACCCCGTTAGAAAAGGAAGCTTACAACAAGGAACTCAGCACAATATACACAATCGCGGAGAACAACGGATATCAAAAAAGTTTGGTGAAGAAAATACAGAAAAACATAACTTCAAAGAAATCGGAAAACAAAGAAAAGGTAGAGAAGAAATGGGCAGTCTTATCATATACCGGAGCAACATCTTACAAGTTGGCTAAAGTTTTCCAAAATTATAACATTAATGCAGCATTTAAAACGAGGAACAGCATGGAAAAACTTCTACGAAACAACATTAACAAGGAAGACCCCTTTGACAAACAAGGCGTATACAAATTGACTTGCGAATGCCAAAATAGCTATATAGGACAAACAGGACGCCAAGTCAAGACGAGATATCGAGAACACGTAAGAGATTATATATATATATACAATGGCGCGCTATTATAACTCTGACGAGTTTTATGGCCGACCTTCTCTCCCAATTCGAGTGTGCTCCTTTTTGTTTTTCCTATTAATTGGGTGGACCTACAGTTTTATGCCGGCTCCGAACGGCGAATGCATTTTTTGTGAGAAGCTTTTTCATGGCAGAAATACACTCGGAGGGTATGCCGTCCACTGCCGAGAGGTGACCGCTGCTCTTAAAAACCCAATAATTGGATTTTTACTAATTAGAAAAATTGTTGTGCTCGGACCGTGGTTTGAACCCGAGATAGTGATGGGCGAGTCCGAGATGTTTAGACAATCGAGAGAATCGCCATCGTTACAAAATCACAATCGAGTCAAAAGTTGACTCGCTCCTCGACTACACAATCGAGATGTTTTTGCGATTGTTCCGAGTCGGCGAGTCGGAGGCAGTTTCGATGACATCTCGACTACACAAGTGAGATGTTTTTGCGATTGTTCCGAGTCGGCGAGTCGTAGGTTGTTTCGATGACATCTCGACTACACAAGCGAGATGTTTTTGCGATTGTTTCGAGTCGGCGAGCCGGCTGTTGTTTTGATGATATGTTTTAGTTGATAAAATAAACTGAATGAGGTTTGATGATAAAGAAAGTAGGATTTTTAATGGAAGTGAAGCAAATACATAAATAAATTAACCAAATTGAAAAATATGCTATACATAGCCGCTGCATTTTTGCAATCACAACTAAAGAGTGTCGTGCATAATAATAATAATTAATTATTTAAACATTAATAAATTTTCTGAAGTGAGACGCTTATGAAACAAATGAATTTTATGAGTAGCAACAACGGCAATAGCTTTGTACCACTCTGTATGTTTTTTAAAGCAATTTTAATATTCAAGCGGCAACAATAAATGTTATGAATGTTTGCAGCGAGTCCGAGATGTTGTAGGGTTGCTTTGAAAACGAGAGGAATCGTTGGCGAGTCCGAGATGTTTTAGCGATTGTTTCGGCTGACGGCCATTTACGACTTGACTCGAATACGAATGAAAACCATCGAGAGCATTCGAGATGTTTCAACAATCGAGAGAATCGAATAAAACATCTCGGACTCGCCCATCACTAACCCGAGACCTCTGGCATAGCAGGCGAGCACTCTACCCACTACACCACAGCGGCCAGCCGTAAGAGATTACAATAAGAAAATAAGGAAATCATCAACGACAGTGGAATCAAATTTCGCCAACCACATGGCAGAAAACAAATGTACACCAATGAAAATAGGAAAAACAGCTAAAATTCTCCACATACAACATAAGGGAAAACGACTTAACGTATTAGAAAATATGGAGATATACAAACAGAAGACATTCGTAGGTAAAATAATAAATGAACAAATAAACACCGCATCAGATACATTATTTGAACCGCTTAAGCTATTATACCGAAAAGAGGACAAAAAACCTAAAACCGACATAAACAAAACAACACACAAGAGGACAATAACGGACTTTTACCTGCCTGTTTAATGAGGATACAAAAATAGATTTACATACCTAAACGCACAGACTCGCACGCACGCACGTATGCACGTCGCCCGAACGCACGAATGCACGAACACATCACACGAACACGAAGTACGTGACCAACCGATGGAAGTCAGTTACTATAAGTACTATCGAACTTACACAAAATAACTCAGAACGAAAAAAGACACTGAAGATGGCGCATATTAGCCGAAACCGATTTGTCTCCAAACCAAACTTGACAAGGGATGACGGAGGATCGTTCCACAATACATCATAATTCAATCACTAATAAAGCCCGAGTGATGAAATTACGTTATGCAGTTATGAGGAAACGTGCTGAAATATTGAAAAATGGGCCAAGAGGAGCAAATTTTCAAAGATTTATAAGTCAAAACCCAGGAACTGTAGCAGATAAATCGGTTAAGCCAAGGCAAACGTGTGGAAAAAAATTACCCAAGTCGGCAAGAACCACATACGCACATAAAAATATATATAAAATATATAAAAATATATTGCACTTACCTATATAGGAATAATAAAAACATTTTATGCGATATCTTTGTCAAACATATATCTAGGTAACAGCACAAACCATACCGACTGGCGCCACGTATGTTTTGTTATTTTTTGCGCAAGATGCGCACGGGTCCGGCTAGTATTTTAGTTAAACCCAAAGTACAAGTAAAGAAACTACGCCAATTTCATCAATATAGTACGTAGCGTTGCCAACTAACTCTGTGACAGTTCAATTATCGCTCGAAAAAAGTGAAAGAATGTCAATTGTTTACTTTGGTTTTATTAAAAAATAGTATTTATTTGCAACATATTAAATAATTTTGGGTGTGATGTAGTAAATATGAAGAATGTATTATCCTATGGTAAAGAAATAAGCTGAATTTGTGTGTTCATGTGTGTGTAATGACCAAGCAAAAAATGATAATGTTTTGCATACAAAAATAACAGGTGTAAAAAAGTAAATAACTCCCGCTCCCTTAAAGTGCCCCAAAATTTTTTTTTTGCTAATAGTTACTAATGGAATGCCCAACAACATCATACAAAAGCGCCATGCGACCGTGGTCCAGAACATAAAAATTGCGAATAATGTTTGCAAAAAAAATTATTTGCAAAAATAAGAAATGCAGTTTGGTAGAAGACATCATCTTTTATATATATATCAAAATTTAGCAAAATCGGTTTGACCAATCGTGAGAAAATCGGCAAAAACTGAGGAACTTCGAAAAGTGTTGATAGCCATAACTTTGAAAATAATTCGAATTTTGAAAAACTGGGCCAAACGTATTTTTTTTTTGTTGTTGTGAACCATACAAAAAAGTTTCAGAAAGATAGTACAACTTCGAAAAAAAGTGGCCCTCTTCAGAAAATTCAACTCATTATCAGCGGATTAAAACTAATCATTATATATAAACGAATTACCAAATATGTAATATAATATTTACATGCCCAAAGATAACTAAATAGAGTCTTAAATTAGAGAGATAAATTGAATTAATGAAGTGCACATATAAATATTTCACTGAGGTATTTAAACTATTCCATTTCTGCGCTCACACCACAAACTCTCTCACTCTCACTATCCCTCAATTTTTCTGCACTCTAGAGTACATATATGTTATACATACATACATCTATTGATTGCATTCCATTTCGTACCACCTTTGAAATGGGTTTGAGAAAATCGAATTTCTCAAATTGAGAATCAGCCCAAAGTCCCATACTAAAAATGAGCTTTTTTGTTTGAGAGCGCTATCAGGGGAAATTTGAGGTGCATTTGATAACAAACGTTTGATATTTGACAATAGGGTTACTTCTCAAATGAACCTCATTGAAAATGAAGAAAAATGTTTATTGGGTTATTAAAAAAAGAAAATTTGGAATGAAAAATCGCTGAAGGGTGTACGGTTGGAACTTCATAAGTCGTGCCACGATTCCAGGAAAACTGTTTTTTTAAGGGGGCGTGGCACCCCCCGATTCTATATCTGAAGTCCAAATGGCAGGAAAATAAATAGTTTTGGAAATATTAATGTTTAAAGTTGCGTTAATTGTCACACTGAACAACCCTTTTGGGTTGGCTTTCCAATAATGTCACACGCCCCGAGAAAAACGACTTTTACTGGGTTGTAGGGGAGGAGTAGGTTCTGAATCAGTTAAATTTAGGCGCCGGACGTAACTAGGTTTCCCAGAATTTGTTAAAGTTGTTAAATTTTTACCAATAACAACCCCAATTCCTCATTTACAAAACAAAATTCACTCTCTATTTTAGTCACAATACGTATATCACTAATATATTTAATAAATTTTACAATATTGCTTTAAAATCACTTTTATTAAAAATGTTGCTAATAGCGACTTCACAGGGTGTACTACTCAGAAGGACATCACCGTGGCGGTAGCCACGGTTAGGGCACACGTCCGGACGGATGGCGTAGTCCAGGGCGCGGCCGAAGGCCGCCAACGCAGGAAAGTGTTCTGCGCAAAAGTTTTTTCTTTATCTATCAAATTTATATGGAGATTACTAAAGTTTAACCATAAATTCCTCGAAAACGAGGCGCCTAAATTTTACGGATTCAGAACACCCTTCCCCTCCCCTACCTACCAGTAGAAGTCGTTTTTTTGGGGCCGTGTGACATTATTGGAAAGTTTCCCCACCCTTTTTTGTATCCAAATTGATTGGTCTGTTGGTCTAGTGCTGCCACACAACAACAAAAAATCCACAAAAACCAGCAACCAAAAAATGTCTAAAATGGACAAAGAGATGTTTTATAAAAGTTATGCGTATAATTCCCTTATGCGTTGGCGGCCTTCGGCCGCGCTTCAAAAAAATAACCCTCAGCCGGTAGAAATCTCTTTCTGGAGTAGAATCTAAGATGGATCCACAGTAATTTTGAGTAGAACATCTTTTTGCGTTGGGGGCCTTCGGCCGCGCTTATAAAAAATAACCCTGGGCTACGCCATCCAAGTCCGGTCGTGTGTCATAACCGTAGCCCAGGGTTATTTTTTATAAGCGCGGCCGAAGGCCGCCAACGCAAAAAGGTGTTCTACTCAAAATTACTGTGGATCCATCTTAGATTCTACTCCAGAAAGAGATTTCGGTAATTATCTAGTTTACGGTGCAACGGCTAAAACTCGTCAATTTTTAACAAGCGGGTCATTAATGGACACGTTTCGATCTCAGGAGCACGAATCAGAAGGCGGAGCTTAATTTTTTTATTTCAATAAAAAGTTATTAACAAAAAACCTTTTCATTTTTCGATTGCTTATTACACCCACACGAACACGCAAATTCAATCTATTTTTTTACCATTTGGTAATACATTATTTACATTTACCATTTCACGCCCAAAATGTGCCAATATGTTGCAAATAAATATAATCATATATATATTAATTCTAATTGGTGTTTTATAAATATCCCTTTTTCTGCTTACATAATTTACCAAAATTAATAAGTAAGGCATCGTTTTTGAAGGTATTAATTAGCTATGCATGCGACACAGTGTTTTATTGGGCGTGGTACTTTATATGAAAAGTAAGGAGGGTAAAAGGGGGTTTACCCCCGCAGCGGGGAGTGTTATGGAACCTACATAAAATGTATATCACCCCTAAAGGGGTTCAAAATACCTATCGAATGGTATACAAATATTTGAAATCGGTTCAGTAGTTTTTAAGTAATTGCAATTTAAAAAATGCATAATATAAACTCTGACCTTTAATAACTTTGGTTGTTGCTGTTTCCAAAAAAAAAATTCACTTTTATACTCAACTTAGCCTGTTTATCAATCCTCATACTTGGTTTTTTTTTATTTCATAATTGTAGAAATTTCACATTTGTACCAGATCGTGCTATTTTTTCAACTTTGTGGGGCTGAGGGCACCTCTAAACATGCGAGTAGGTCAATAAAATTTTAAAAGCTTATTACTGGGCTAGAAAGGTGCCGTTCTGGCTTTGGAACAAATTGAATTTCCAAAAAAAAATTTTCACTGTTATAAGAGTATATCAAAACGATCAGGATGAAAAGAAAGGTTTAACCATTTCCGTCCATCCGGCCGTATATTTGTGTGTTCATGTGTGTGTAATGACCAAGCAAAAAATGCATCCACTTCCGAAAAGAGTGCTGATGATCGAAAATGGTTTTTCGTGAAATAGCTATACACTCAACCTTCGCTGTAAATAGTTGTTGAATTTTTTTCCACTTACCCCAACAATAATGTTTTTTGTTAATAACTTCTTATTGAAATAAAAAAGTTAAGCTCCGCCTTCTGATTCGTGTTCCTGAGATCGAAACGCATCGATTGGTACCCCATTTGTAAAAATTGAAGCAGTTTTAGTCGATGCACCGTAAACTAGATAATTACCGAGATTTCTACCGGGTGAGGGTTATTTTTTATAAGCGATGCCGAAGGCCGCCAACGGGTCGGCTTTCCATCTCGAACACCATAAGCCCCCGGAAAGTTTGGTTTTCAGATTTGGGATCTGTAAGAGCTCCTCTACACCCCTGTATAAGTAATTTTGGGAAATGTTTCCATTATTCCAGCACGCCCCGAGAAAAATGACTTATACAGGGGTGTAGAGGAGCTCTCACAGATCCCAAATCTGAAAACCAAACTTGCCGGAGGCTTATGGTTTCCGAGATAGGTAAAATTTTAGACGAGTCCCCCACGGCTAGAAAAAAATGGTTTTTTAGGAGGGTAGAGGTGGGCCCCCAGATCACAAAACTGAAGACCTCACCTACCGGAGGCCTATAGTTCCCGAGATATTTGCTGTTAAAGATCCCATACAAATTTCACCACACATGGAGTTTAGCGAAAATTTTGCAAAAAATAAGCCTGGGCTACGCCATCCGTCCGGACGTGTGCCCCAACCGTGGCTACCGCCACGGTGATGTCCTTCTGCATAGTATTTTCACAACTTTAAGAAGGAATATCTCGGGAACTATAAGCCTCCGGAAAGTTTGGTTTTCAGTTTTGAGATCTGTGAGAGCCCCTCTACCGCCCTGCATAAGTCATTTTTCTCAGGGCGTGCTGGAATAATGGAAAGCCGACCCGTAATTTTTCTCTGGGCGTGCCGGAATAATTGAAAGCCGATCCGTCGGGACTTTTGGATTTAGATTCACGAGTTCCGCTACAATCCCCAGTAACTTTTTTTTAACAACGCGTGGTACTGTTAGAAAATTTTTCCCAATTCTGATGTTTCCCTACGCGTGCTTCCTTAATGGAAAGCCGACCTCCATTATTTATTAGTTCCTCTTTTCCGAAATAAAATCCACAAGTTCTCGTTATATAACAAAAAATATATTCGAGGAGCGTCTAGTTTTATGCAAACAGAGGGAACTCTCATCATGTATGTATCTATAACAATTTACACTATTAATCAAAACCTTATTTATACTGAAGAATAGTATTTAAGTTAAACTATTGTATAAACAAATATTTACTTTACCTGAAAACTACAACGGAATCAATTTCAACGAAGTAAAACCGAACTATCTCTGCCAGTAGTGCTGGAAAACCATCGATTGAATCATCGATACTATCGATGGGGCCGATGCCATAGCGATTATCGATGGTTTATTTTAACCATCGATAGTATTTTACTCGGTACATAACTACAACGTCTGTAAAAATAATCAAAAAAACTGAGATTTATAATTTTTAAGGCACTTGATTGAAATATGTGGGCTGTGAATATATAAATAAAAAATTAGTGAATAATTTTCTGAAAAAAACTTGCAAATAAAAGGGTTTTTTTATTGAGAATTGAGCAGTTTAGGTTTTGATTTAGGCTCTCCTATTATTTTGTGGACAACTGTATATGTACAAATGTGTGTATGTAGTATTCTTACTTTGAATAGTTATTGATTTATTTTTTGTACTGAACTTTTTTCATAAACTTTGGTTTTTTAGTAATTTTGTAATATGTTTCTAATAAAAATTTATATTTTTCTTTTAAATATGAGAACGTAAGTACATACATACATATGAATGTATATGTGCATTAAATATTGGAGCACCACTTTGGCAGATGCTACATTATCAATATATATTGACGAAATCCGTGGATCGCGATTCATATTGACAGTGTAGCATCGAGTATTGATCCCAGTTAGAACACTATATGTTATATAATGCGTTAAACCATCCGTAGTACTACACATACTATGCGTTATAAACCTGAAAACTTTCCATGAGTTTGTACAGGCTTGGTGACAAAATATAACGTATTCTGTTCTGTACGTGTGAGTTTTTGTAGTACTACGGATAGTTTAATGCATTATATAACTTATTGGGTTAGTGGACAGCTGATTATTTTGCGTATGTGTTGGTGAATGCGTTAGTCCGTTCTTGCTGGGGATAGATCGCGATCCTGGATCGCGAATTTTTAGAAATTTTGCGATCCGCGATCCGGATCGCAATATTGACAATATGGATTGACTGTGTAGCATGAAAATTTTGCGATCCATCAAAATGCGTGTATATTTAGAAATTTAGAAATCCGCGATCCGGATCGCTATATTGACAATACGGATTGATTGTATAGCATGCAAATTTTGCGATCCATCAAAATGCGTGTATTTTTAGAAATTTTGAAATCCGTGATCTGGATCGCAATATTGGCAATAAGCGAATTGAAAGTGAAAGTGGGAAAAGGACGGAAGTAAAATATTTTGAATCTCAGAGCGAGAAAAATATCGCAGTATTCATATTGAACGTGTAGCACCAGTTTGGAATTCATCAAACCATCAATATGAATCGCGATTCAAATATCGCGATTCATATTGACAGTGTAGCATTTGCCATTTCCCTTTAACATGCCACCTACGTACATATATTAAACCATCGATACTATCGATGGTTGCCTTTAAAACTATCGATGATCAATCGATGGGACCACTATCGATGGTTTTCCAGCACTATCTGACAGATAGGGACCAGAGATGTGATAAGTGGGCTTTTCCTACCAAAACTGGTGGTTTTTTTTCCTGTTGGTCGGATGGTCGGACGATTTGAAATTTGGTAGGTTTTTACCTTCCTTCCAGTAACATCACTGATTTGCTGGATTTTGCCACAACACTGTTGAAAGAACGTTTGAAAGTCCTTTCTCACAGCAACAGTTTGTTTGAATACTTTTTGTGTTTCTCTTCGGCAGAGTTTTGTGCAAAGTGGATAAAAGAAGGTGAACGCATGCGCATGAAAACCCTTTCTTCATTTTCGTTGTCAAAATGCGTTCAAAGCACGCCAATTGCATGCAATTTGACAGCGCAAAAATGAAAAAATGCTTTACTTTGAATTCGTAGGCATCCACCTTTCTTTATCCACTTTGGTTTTGTGTCTCTTTTTACATTGCTAATTCACCAAAGATTTGTAAAAAAGAACGACGCGCCAAATCAGTTTCCCGAAAAATATGGATAGGTAAGTAATTAATATGGTTTAATAATATATTAAGTAATATTAATATATACATATGTACATAACTATTTTATTCAACCGGATTTATCACCAAGAGCCAGAAGCTTCCAGAGCCTGCTGTGTAAGTAATTGCAAAATAATCACATACATAAATACTTGTGGTTGCGCTGAATTGACTACAATTATTAATTTTTTTTAGAGAGCCCCAGAAATCAGGCGAAAAACGCAAATTTCGATCTGAATGGTTGCAGTTATTTAAATGGTTACACGAACAAGATGGTTTTGCCTTTTGTATAGCTTGCTCAAAGCAACTAGCGAGTCACTGCACTCATTTCAAGGCGCATGAAAAAACTACCTTGCATATCCAAAATGTGGAAGCGAAGAAAAAACAAATTCATTGGAAACATTTTTTAGTGCCTAACAGCAAAGTCTACAGCAGCAAGAAAAATATGCAGAACTGAACATGGTTATGTTTTGCATTACCCACAATCTTCCCCTTTCTTTAGTGGACAGCCTTCCTGGATCCAGCTTAAATGACGAATTTTGTGAAAAAAAAAAATTTGGTCGGCTGAAAGCTATTTTGGTAGGTTTTTGAGACGAATTTGGTCGGAAAAAAAATTTCAAAGTGGCAACCCTGATAGGGACACGAATTTCGACACGATGCGATACCATATCGTAGTACTGGAAAACCATCGATTGAACTATCGATACTATGCCATAGCAATTATCGATGGTTTTTTTTTAACCATCGATAGTATTTTACTTGGGATATAACTACTAGGGGTGGAAAACTATCGATAGTCCTGACTATCGATAGGTGTCGATAGTATCGACTGGTACTATCGATATATCGATACTATCGAAACATTTTAATTCATAATAATAACATTTGTTGAACTAAGTTGTGTTTTATTGTAATAATTTGGTATGTTAAACAAAGAATACTGAAAATATGAAATGAAATTGTGTGATTTTAGTCATGTCGCTCTAAGGCATTTCAATATTTTTGTTTAGAAAGATCAGGACGTCTACAGTTTTCGTCTTTAGCCTTGTTCGGCGCTCACTAACAACCAAACCGGCCTTGCTGAAGATTCTTTCTGACTCCACAGACGATGCTGGTATACATAAATATTTCTTTGCAAATGATGGGAGTGAATCAAACTGCATATTATTATTGACCTGAAAAATTAATACAAAACATATTCAATTATATATATATATATATATATATATATATATATATATGTACATCAAACAAACATACTTTCCAAAACATAAGGGGATCCGTGTTTTGGTCACAGTTGAGCTGTTCCAAGTACCGCTGCTTTGTTTGCAATGCAGCCACTGTCGGTGTTTTGAAGCTTGGTAAAATCCGCAACGAGTTAAGTGGTCCCACAGGTTGCTCGTATTACCACTGGACTTAAAGCATTTTTTGCAGTAACAACACACCGCCTTTGGCTTGCTTTGTGAGCTTTTCGTGAAGTGATTCCACACAGCGGAGAGTTTGCACTTTTTTGCGGAAGGACCATCATCCATTTTTGAAAAAGACTATTAAATGACGACTATTAAACGATTAAATTAACTTTTGTATTGCAGATTAACACTTTTACATGTGAACACTTCGCGCTTCTTTTTCGGAAAAAAGTGCTACCAACCGCACAACTACATTTCAGGGTTACCAACACCTGATTTTATTAAATACTAATAGTCGGTATACACGAAATAAACATCAATCACTGCAAGTTTAGTACTTCGTTCAGTGACGATAGTATCATCGATAGTCGAAAACTATCGAAAATACTATCGAGTGGAACAGACTATCGATATATCGATAGTATCGGCGATAGTTTTCCACACCTAATAACTACAACGTCTGTTAAAAAAAATTAATCAAAAAAACTGAGATTATAATTTTTAAGGTACTTAATTGGAATATGTGGGCTGTGAATATATAAAAGTGAATAATTTTATGAAAAAACTTGCAAATAAAGTGGTTTTTTGATGTGTAAACATCTTTGCTGTAGCTACGAGTAATTTCGAAAAACAGGTAAAATTTACGCGTAAACGTAAACCGTAAATGACCTTTGTGTTAGTTCCGCTGCTGTGTCCATGTGAATCGCTTGGCATTGTCAGTGGTAGGTAGGTAGATAGACATGTACTGACAAATGCTTGCATGCATAGCCGTGCAAATGCAAATATCAACAACAACAGCAACGAAGCGAAGTGAAGTTGTTGTTGTTTTCTGCAACAATGCGACAAATAGGCAAAATAAAAAGGACCAATCTGTTTGCACACGTATGCAAATGTATGGATATGCATACCTACATCTACCTATCTAATTTCTGAGCAATATTGGTATCAAATGAAAGGTTTTGAGCAGGACTTCGATATGAAACTCTTTTCATTGTGACCCCTAGGCCGGGTCTCCAGATATGGGTCAAAACGAGGACCCGGATGATCCTTGAATGTTTCTGAGCAATATTGATATCAAACGAAAGGCTTTGAGCAGAGATTCTACAGAGAGCCCTATTCTTTATGATTCCTAGGTCCTGTCCCGAGATATGGGTCAAAACGAGAAGCCGGATGATCCTTGAATGTTTCTGAGCAATACAAAACAAAATAAAAAATTTAAAGTCAAAAACCAAAAACCAAAACAAACAAAAACAACAAAATAGTAGCAGTCACAATGACAATAAAAAATTACAAAACGATAGTCGCCTTTTAATCCATAGAACACCAGGAAAAATGAATAAGGAAAAGGGAATAAATATCCGATTTCAAAACGGTTTACACATCGATGTTCATGAATACCCGTTATTCACGCTTTAATTTTTTTTTACTGAGAATTGAGCAATTTAGGTTTTGATTTCGCCTCTCCTATTATTTTGTGGACCACTTGTTTACATACAAATGTGTGTATGTAGTATTCTTACTTTGAATAGTTATTGATTTATTTTTATTATTGGACTTTTTACATAAACTTTGGTTTTTTATTAATTTTATAATATGTTTCTAATAAAAATTTATATTTTTCTTTGAAATATGAGAACGTAAGTACAGATATGCATACATATGTCTGTATAATAATAATAATACAATGACGCTATTATAACTCTGGCGACTTTTATGGCCGAGCTTCTCTCCCAATTCGAGGTGTGCTCCTTTTTGTTCTTCCTACTAATTGGTGTGGCCGCTGTGGTGTAGTGGGTAGAGTGCTCGCCTGCTATGCCAGAGGTCTCGGGTTCAAACCACGGTCCGAGCAAAACACCAAAACAATTTTTCTAATTAGTAAAAATCCAATTATTGGATTTTTTAAGAACAGCGGTCACCTCTCGGCAGTGGGCGGCATACCCTCCGAGTGTATTTCTGCCATGAAAAAGCTTCTCACAAAAAATGCATTCGCCGTTCGGAGCCGGCATAAAAGGTAGGTCCACCCAATTAGTAGGAAGAACATATGTCTGTATATGTGCATTAAATATTTGAATACCACCTTTCCCTCTAACGGGCCACCTACGTACATATATTAAACCATCGATACTATCGATGGTTGCCTTTAAAACTATCGATGGTCAATCGATGGGACCACTATCGATGGTTTTCCAGCACTACCATATTGATATTTTTTGCAACATTTAAGCCGATTCCACATAAAACTTTTTTCGCTTTGCGTTACGCCGTTTTCTATGTTAAAAAACGCAAAACTGAAAACGAATGCCACAATGAAAAAATATTTAGTTTTTGAAAAATCTATCATTCTCCGTTTTATTTACAAAAAAATAAGCAAGAAAATGAAGATCTATTAAATTATTTTCCAATTGTATGAAATTTAAAGTTGTTTATTTATATTTGAAATAAAAGGAAACTAAAAAAAATTTCAAGGCATCCAAAAGCTGAAGCTGATTCCACATATAACTTTTTTCGCGTTGCGTTACGCCTTTTTCTATGTCAAAATCGCAAAACTGAAAAACTATGCCACAATGAACGTTGTAACATCACTCAAAAAATATTTATTTTCTGAAAAATCTGTCATTCCCCGTTTTATTTATAAAGAAATAAATAAGAAAATAAAAATCTATTAAATTATTTTCCAATTGTATGAAATTTAAATTTGTTTATTTACATTTGAAATAAAGTGGAACTGAAAAAAAAATTTCAACGCACCCAAAAGTTGAGATTTGGGCAACTTTGTGCTTTACGTAACTTCGGCGTTACGTTACTTTTTGTTATGTGGGAAACTTCATATAGATACATGTATTTTATCCCAGCTGTCACGCAGAAAGTGTCACGTAGCGCAACACAAAGTTCTGTGTGGCATCAGCTTTAGAGCCCGTGCACAATCATGATCCACCGTGGTGCACAATTGACTTTTACCTCGCTTTGCTTCGGAGTTTTGCTTTGACAGTTCCGTTCAGCATGTGCTTTTTAAAGGGACATGTTCACAAATGAGGTAAAGAGAGTAAAGCAAAGTATAAAGTTAGCCATGTCTCAACTTTTTAACACTTTGACAAACATCTCCCCTTGTGTGTGTGTGTGTGTGTGTGTGTGTGTGTGTGTGTATAACTACACTTATTTTAGCGGTTTCGTACAAAAAACAGCTGTTTAAAAAAATAAACCAACGAATATATTTGATTTTATTGCTTTTGTAATTTGGCGAATTTTTAAAATAGAAATAATGAAAATGAAATAGCATGGAAATTATTAATGGTGTTCGTGTCGCTCTTTATGTGCGCAATTCCCTCCGTTTTTCTCTTTTCATTTACTTGACAGCTAGTTGCTAGTTTAATGGCAAAGCAACCGCAAAATTTTGTTTTCGAATTCAGGAACATATTTATTAGAAATGAATTTCATTAAATTAAAATTTGTGTTTTTATTCATAACGCATTTCTTTATAAACTTTTGAATACATAAATTATTGCATGTTATGAATTAGATATCATGCCTTGGATATAAAGGTACAAGTTTATGTACATAAGCACCTGTTTTTGCATTTGGTCCAAAGCAAACTTTCCTGATGAAAACAAAAAAATGTAAAAACCATCTAATGAGCTTTTACAATTTTAACTCGCCTATTGATTTTAGCGAAATTGATTTGCAATTTTCCATGGAATCGCGCACAAAACAAAGATCAATATGTGAAAGTTGCCAATGTTTGTTTAGATGGTCGATAAGTATTGCCACTGTGGCAGAATTGTAAGAAGTAAACAATAACGATGCAAGATTGTAATTTTCTGCATACAAAATTGAAAGTAGCAATTTCTGCATATACACAGTTGATTAAAAATTTCTGAATTATTTCATAATTGAAAAAAAGGAGTAATTTACTGAAAGAAAGAGTGACGGAGTGATGAGGTCAAAATCGCAGTGTAATCTTCCAATTGGAGTGACGGCAGCATCGCTGTTTGCAAGTGATCCATCTCATCGAAAATCGTTAAAAAAAAGTCGATATGTCATCGGCAAATTTCAAAATCCGGGACAGATTGGAATGGCGGCGACTTCCGGGGTTACAGATATGTATGGCGGCCGGATGTGGTTGTTGTAAGAAAAGGAACCATAATGACATGGCCATAGCAATCAAGACAGAAACGCAATTCCGTAATTGGGAATTGAAAAAACCAATTCATAATTCCGAAAAGGAATTAAGGCTGAGTTCCTAAAACGCAATTGCCAGATATTCTACGAATAACATATGCAAGAATGCAAAATCAACAGCCTACAAAAGAGAAAGAAGAAGAGCAACTTATATTGCATTCACGATCGTCATTGGGCCATAACAACTTCAAAATCAGCTGAGCACAGCTGTTCGACCTCTTTGACACACATACTAGTCAAATCACTTGTATCCATTCACAATGATTGATACCGATACTTTTTACTCGATTATTTTGAACGATATTGTTTGGTATCGAGTACGTCAACCACGGTATCGAATCGAATAAGTACATCCAGTGATGGAAAATTAATGCCACAATCACGACCACCGTCGGCGGTACCGAAATGACGTTTTCGCCAAATCGGCATTATGACAACCGACGGAGCGCCGATTCCTTCGAAGTTCGGTAAATCGGCATTATGAACACCGAATGAACGAACATTTTGACAGTTTTTCGTGCTGAAATTTGCCGCAAGTATTTGGTTGCGGCGATATTAACAAAATATCACAAAATTACAATAAACGTTTAAGTAAATTGTGTAAATACATGTATGAAGTTGGAATAATGTGTTAAGTGTGAATATATGTAAATATATTAATCAATCGGTCGCGAGAAGCCACAAACATGGCGTGGGTCCATTGCATTTTCCACCGAGATTGAATTGCTGTTATATGCACAGAAAAACTTCAGAGAAAAAATTGTGAAATAATAACAGTGATTTAAATACTTGTGTATGTAGGTTTTGGAAATTAAAATATATTTTCACCAAAGAATAATAATGCATTTTCTGAAGTTGATAACTATTGTTTGACTACTATAAAAAACAACCAACAAATTATGAATGTGTATTACCAACAATTTACCATTTCAGTAAAAACTTTCCTCTCAATAAAGACGCATTAAAATAAATATTGCAGGTGTTGGAAGGTCGGCTTCGGTATAATGCGCCCGCCATATTTATTTTCAAACCACTAAGAATGTTTCAATGAATCCTTCAGGAAAAGTTCTGTGAATGATAATTTTACTAGTTATAACACTCCCGACTACGCAAAATTACTGTAAATCTCTCCAGATCTAACTCCAGAACGGGAGTTCTGTCGGCTGAGGGTTACTTTTCAAAGCGCGGCGCAGTGCATAAGGGTGATCTACGCAAAGATACTGTGTTATTAATAAATTATAAGTTTCCGCAAGATTTCGTTTGCATTTTAGTGATCTATCGCAAAAAAAAAGAAACGAAAATACCGGTGCCGGGTATATTGTTATTGAAATTTGCCCCTGTTTTTGTATATAATTTGATTTTACGTAGTTCAAAATAATTCTATGAAAAACAGAAAAAAGGACAAGGTAAAGGTTTCTTTCACCCAAAATTAAGACTATTTTTTTTATTTTCAGCCTCTAATTAAATTTACGCTTGTTTACTTAATGTAAAAGGATTGCTACTATCCCTTAATAACTTTCTCTCGTTTATCAGATTCCTTTGCTCTTCTTCCTCCACTAAAATAGCTGCTATCGTAATAGAATCCATTATTTTATTATTTAAATAAGTAGTTTTTAGCAAAATAAACTAACGATGTATTTGCTTTTATCAAAAAGATAAGAAACGTCAGAGAATCCCGCTCAATTCCGCCACCAGATTTAGAAAGGTAGGCGCATACGTGAATTCAGAACTTTAATATTGTAATTGGTATAGTTTAATGTCAAAATAATGTTTCGCCTTGGTTAAAATCTGTATTCGCTTGGGACTCGCCCATTCCTGTTGGCCATAGTGTGAATTTGCTTTGATTTTGACATTACACTGTACCTTTCTAAATAAAAAAAAGTAGTTTCTGAATTCGCCGCTGCGCCTACCTGTCTTGAATTTCGCATCAGTACTTGGCAACACTGATTCGAACACAGTTCACATATTTGGCTACACTGAACTTCGAACCGTCGGGGTTGCTGATGCCATTTTCGATGAGTTCGGCGCCGTGGCTTTCGGCATTTCAGTGCCGCCGACGGCGTTGGTGAAACACACATAAAATTGTGTCAGATTTGTTAAAAAAAATTGTGCAACGCAGAATAGTGGAGAAGACACAGTGGAACAAGATTCTACGTAATTGATGAAACCAAAAGAAACTGAAACTTTATCCCTCTCATATCAAAACCTCATGCTGGATTTTTGGCCTATAGGTCTGGTTTCATTTTTATTTGTATTTAAAGCTTGTATCGCTATGTAAACAAAAAGCTTGAAAAATGAAAGAATTGCTTACGAAATGTGTTTGAATTAATGGTTTTCGGGTCAGGAATTCAATTTTGATGTTTATTTTAAATAAAATGGCGCTTTGGTACAATTGCATGTGTATTTTAAAGCATAGTACTGAGTTCGAGTTTCACGTGAAACTGCTGTCAAAATCCATACAAGAAACTGGTTGAGACACATTTGTGAAATTTCACAGATGTTTCACGACAAAGTTGTACTGATTTCCTGCTCGAGAAAACGTTGCGCAACATGTTAGCAACATCATACCAGCAACATTTTTTCATGCCAATTTAAAATTTTAAAGTTGGTTCTGAGGCGATTCTCCAAATTTTTTCTTTTTACATTTGCTCAGTTTTCGTTTTGGCATTTATTCTCATTTGACAAATAATTTTTTTTGAAATATTCCACGGCAAAATAAATGCATGTTGCTGGCGAAATTTCACGGCGGTGAACGCAGTACTAGGCTTAAGCAGCAGAAAAATAATGTTGCTAAAGCATAGTACTGAGTTCGAGTTTCACGTGAAACTGCTGTCAAAATCCATACAAAAAAACTGGCTTTGAAACATGTGTGAAATTTCACAGATTTAAATATACAATGCCATTTATTTTCGAGTGAAAAGTGACATTTGTTGAAATTGAGATGTATATTTTGTGTAAAAATTTTTTTATTGGCCAAAATTTGAAAGTTGGTTCTGAGGCGATGCTCCAATTTTTTTCTTTTTACATTTGCTCAATTTTCGTTTTGGCATTTAGTCTCATTTGACAAAAAATTTTTCTTGAAACATTTCACGGCAAAATAAATGCATGTTGCTGGCGAAATTTCACGGCGGTGAACTCAGTACTAGGCTTAAGACATCATAATATTGCTAGCAACATGTTGCGCCGTGATTTTACTGTTCAATTTTGCGGGCGTATTTTTGAAGGATTTTTGGCTTTGATTGAGCAAAAAAAAAAATACAAAACGAGTATTACATAATAAATGTTGTTGATTTTTCTGCCACCTTAAAGGCAAAGGCATATACACGGGCAAATAATAATGAAACCAGACCTACAGTCCAAAAATTCATTACAGGGCTTTGTTACTAGAGGGGTAAGCTTTTAATTCTTTTGGTTTCTTCAATTACAGAGAGATGAACCCTCATTTTGAAGCACAGTGAAATCAGTCGAGTGTGCATAAGTGCCAATCTGCTTCCTAAATTTCCGAAAAATGCACAAGCACTAGTAATTTTCGATCACTGGTACATTGGCGCGCTCCACAAGAGAAAAAATAGTAAATGATTACGTTCAGAAGGCGCAACGGTTGAGCACAACTGTTGGGTAGATATCACTAATCGGAAAGTGATACAATTTGCGCCTTCTGAACGAGCTGACACATTAAATAAACAAATTATTATTTTAATTATCCCCAATGTAATCGCCAATAATTTCGCGGCTTTGAAACATTTTTATTACATTCCAAACTTCATAAATACTATTTATATTTTTGTACATATGTCAAAATCGTAAGCTCAACATGTCGCCTAAAGCGAGCGTAAAAAATTTATGATGGAAAAAATTTTCCAAACTCACAACATGTTGTGTTGATCCATGATCCAATTAAAAGGTCATGCCAGTTCGCCATATTTCTTTCGGTTTTAGAAAAAAGTATCAGGTCCTCATACGTCATTTCCTTTTGCAATTGGCACAGCTGTTTGTTTGGTTGTTCGCGGCTTTATTGGTGCTGTGACGTAAGCAGTATTTGACATTTCTGCCTACTGGCATTACCGTCTCAAAATATATATACCGTGGTGTTGATCAGAAATACTCAACGTTGCGTTCAAAAGATAAAACACAACAGTTGCGCAACTGTTGCGCCACGGTTACGCCTTATGAACGTAACCAATGTTTGTCTAACATTTTCTTGTCTAAAAAACATTTTTTGATGCGCGTGGGCAGGTCAATCATTTGTAAAATGACGCCGACTATTACTACGTTTATACGGCAGAATTCGTGAACTCTTAATTTCATGAATTCGAAAATGGTCTCGTTTATGCAGAATTTATGAACTCATAAAATTCAGCTTTTTTAAGAAGCGGCAACGTTCTAACGACATCAGCTGTCAAGGCAGATTTACCAGGTAGACTCGGCGGCGAATTCTAAAACTACTTTTTTTATTTACAAAGTAGTGTGTAATGTCAAAATCTAAGCGAATTCATATCATGGCCAATGGGACTGCGCGAGTAAGAAGCGAATTCACAATTTAACCACGGCGAAATATAATTTTGACATTACACTACCAATTACAATAACAAAATTCATTGGACATTTCTGAATTCGCCACCGAGCCTACCTGTTAAATCTGCCTTGACTGAATGAACAGCTGTTGGTTTGGCGTTGCCGGACTTGTACTTCATAATTTCATGAAATGATGGCGAAATTCATGAATAATTTTCGTGAACAATTGAATTCATGAAAATTCGTTAATGCTGCGAAAATTCATGAAATGATTTCATGAATTTGCCAACGTATAAACGTAGTATATAAATGCTGTGTTGAAATGAAAAATTAGCTGTCAAATCATCAAACTGACAGCTCATGTTAAGGCGTTCATGTTAAAACAATTGGTTTGACATCGATGTTATACCAGGAAACAGAAGCGGTCTCCATTTGACTTATATGTATGTTAAAACGGCGCTGATTAAGACAAAATTTCGCTTTATGGAGACGGGTTACAAACATAATTAGAGATTTCTTGATTTTCGCATTAAACGAGCTGCACACTTACCACCGAAACTTACTAGAACGGTGCCACTTTTATCCCGTTTTAATAAATATATTTTAAAAATGGAAAACTAATTTATTTCTGCTTTCGGATTCGTAATCTACACCTTTTTCAGTTAAAAGTTCCAATTGATATTCAGAAAATTACAATTGAAATTCAGAAAATTGCATTTTAAATTCAGAAAATTACAATTGAAATTCGGAAAGTTATATTTGAAATTCAGAAAATTACATTTGAATTTCAGAAAATTACAATTGAAATTCAGCAAACTTCTTGAGCTAGGTAAAATTATGACGCTAGAATTCACCACGAATACTGTCAAAATTTTACTCGCGTATGTCAAAATTTAATTTTTTCTACCGATTGGCACACAGCCAAAGAGTAATTTTCATATGGAGAACTGTAATTTTTTAGGAGAATTTCGTAATAGTTTTTTGTTATGGAACATGTACTACGTTTATACGGCAGAATTCGTGAACTCTTAATTTCATGAATTCGAAAATGGTCTCGTTTATGCAGCATTTATGAACTCATGAAATTCAGCTTTTTTAAAAAGTGGCAACGTTTAAGGCTGGTATCGACCTCTCAAGAAACAGCTCAAGAAATTTTTAGCTTTATTTCTTGAGTGAAAAATAGTAGTAGGCAAGGAATTTTGACGTTTAGTAATCCACCGTGAATACAACAAAATAAACCTTTTTGTAAACATAAGCAATTAGTAAGTTCTTAAAAAAATATTAAATAAAAACTTTAAATATATGTTTTCAATAGTTTTATTTTGTTGTTATTTTAGGAAATCATCGAAAGCGACGAGGATGACCTTATATTACTGGTAAACTGTGGTATATTGATGGCCGGAATGGAATAAAATATGATAAATCGATACCAGCTATGCCCATGCATCATTAGAAAAATTGTGCATTCTATTTTTCGTTTCTTTTTTGCCATTTTCACTAACGATTTCCACGATTTTTTTTCAACACGCAAGAAACGTCAAAATTTCTTTAAGAAATAAATGCTCGTTGATATATTTCTTGGCAAAACCTGTGTTGCTGTGTTCGCATAACGTTCAAAAATAGTATTAAAAAAGTGTACTAAATTTCTTGAGAGGTCGATACTCGCTCAAGAAAGTTTCACAAGAAAAATTTCTTGAGTATTTCTTGTACGTCATTTTATATGAAACTTTTGCGTTTCTTGAGAGGTCGATACTAAGCTTTAACGAGATCAGTTGTCAAGACAGATTTACCAGGTAGACTCGGTGGCGAATTCTGAAACTACTTTTCTTATTTACAAAGGTAGAGTGAATGTCAAAATCTAACCGAATTCACATCATGACCATGCGCGAGTCCTAAGAGAATTCAGAATTTAACCACGGCGAAATATAACTTTGACATTACATTATGAATTACAATAACAAAATACATTGGACATTTCTGAATTCGCCACCGAGCCTACATGTTAAATCTGCCTTGACTGAAAGAACAGCTGTTGGTTTGGCGTTGCCGGACTTGTACTTCATAAATTCATGAAATGATGGCGAAATTCATGGATAGCTTTCCTGAACAATTAAATTCATGAACATTCGTTTATGCAGCGAAAATTCATGAAATGATTTCATGAATTTGCACACGAATAAACGTAGTAATAGTAAGTTTGACAAATATAAAGTAAATAAAATTTTATTAGCCGATGTGCTAGGTACATTTTTTACAACACAATAGAAATTTTTGACATATCGGAAGAAGAGTGTATCGCCAAATTAGCGCTAAATTTTTCTTAAATAAAACTGGCTAATAGCTCTATAAAAATACACATAAAGTAATTATTAGAAATAAATGACCTTGTAAAAACAAACATGAAGTTGCAGTCATTTGTTTTCTAAAAGAATTACGGTCAATAATTGTATATATTTCATAAAATATTAATTTCGGTGGAGTTATAAAATTTTATACGTCAAAATATACTGCTGTGAAAAACGTTTTAATTTCACACAGCAAATTGGTAAAATTTTCCAACCTCGGTAGCCCAACATAGAATTTCAGGGTTCTGTGGTCGTGATTTTTAATCGCCATTCCTTCATTCTCGCGCTGTGCGAGTGGTTTTCAATAGCTAGAAGTGGTTGTCAAACGGCCGCTTATCGATAACTCGATATACAAGTTTGCATACTATATAGTGTGGCGAATATAATCGGTTCCACTCTCACATCACTAAATGACTGAACATATCTCTAAGGAAACTGCCAGAACTAGAAGAAGAGACCAGATAATTTCCAGTGTTGCCAGAATTTTCCAGATTGCGTTTGACAGACTATAGCTTTGTTCAATAACTCAAAATTTTTAATTGCTTTTACAAATAGTTGCGAATTTTATGTTCAATAACCCAAAAAATTTGCAAAAGAGACCCAAATTGGGAGAGTAAGACTTCGAGAGAGTTGAAAATAGTTGCAAGTAAAATTTTCACTTGCAACTACTTGCAACTTTAAAAAAAATAGAAGCGTCAAAAACATATGATCACAAAAATTTCAATTGGAAATATGCAAACATTTTAATCGCAAATTTCTAATTGCATACTAAATAAATTAGCCCAAAAAGGAATCTTGACGATGTTGTGGAATATCCAAAGTAGATTTTCGTCTTCCTAATTCACTTATTTTTATTCATTTTCAATTTCAAAGATTTGAATTACAACCTAACCTAAAAATCAAATTGTGAAAACAGCGCATCAGCTGTTTACTTGCAAATGTTTACGATTTTGTGTTCAATAACTTTGTTTGATAATTTTCTCTTTTTCTCGTTTTTACTCTTAATTTGTCACTGACGCTCTTCTTGCAAGTAAAGTTGTTGAACAAAGCTTATATAAGGCGGCGAGCAGGCGCTCCGCAGTCAGTCGTAACTTAACCGTAGAAGCGTTAACATCAAGTGAAGTAAAACAACTGTAGACTTTTTAGTCGTGAAATAAAGCGGTGTGAATTAAGAAGTAAATAATGTTACGTATTTGTCGATAGCTCGATTATTTCTATAGGGTTCGTATCGCTGAATTGTTAAATAAAAGTCTTTATTTACTTCTTAATTCACACTGCTTTATTTCACGACTAAAAAGTCTACACTTGTTTTACTTGACTTGATGTTAACACTTCTACGGTTAAATTACGACTGACTCTGGAGCGTCTGCTCGCCGCCTTATATAGTCTGTCAAACGCAATCTGGAAAATTCTGGCAACACTGGAAATTATCTGGTATCTTCTTCTAGTTCTGGCACTTTCCCTAGAGATGTGCTCAATCATTTTAGTGATGTAAGTGGAGAACCGATTATATTCGCCACACTGCCCTCCACCTAAGTCTGATCGTCCCGATCTGACACATTACTTGTCCCAAATGCTGCTAGCCTTTCCAGATGAACCACTTTCATTTTATTCCTTGGTCTTCCAATCGTTTGTATGCGATACACAACATCGTTGAGCCGTTTAATCACTTTGTAGGGCCCTTCCCAAGTACACTGCAATTTCGGGGACAAACCTTTCTTTCGCTGCGGGTTGTATAGCAAAACTAGATCTCCCTCAACAAAACCTTCTGAGTTCATTGCCTTGTCGTATCTGGCCTTCATCTTGTCACTCATGATCTTTGTTCGCTGTCTTACAAGTTCATGTATTTCTCTCATTTCCTCTTCCAGTACGTTGTTAGATTGTCTGGCATTTATTCCCGCATCAGCACTTATCCCAAATTTCAAGTCAGCTGGCAGTCGAAGATCACTACCAAAGATTACTTTTGCAGGAGTCTGACCTGTTGTATCGTGTACGGCCGATCGATATGCCATCAGGAACAGAGGAATATGAGTGTCCCAATCTCTCTGGAACTTATCCACCACTTTTCGTAAATGTTCCTCTAATGTTCTGTTAAATCTTTCTACCATGCCGTCTGATTGTGGATGCAACGCAGTTGTTCGGGTTTTCCTAATACCCAGTGTTTTGCACAGCTCCTGAAACACAACTGATTCGAAGTTCCTTCCTTGGTCAGAATGTAGCTCTATAGGTGCACCATATCTCGCCACCCAATTGTTGGTGAATACTTCGGCTATAGTTTCTGCTTCTTGATTTGGAATCGGGTACACCTCCGGCCATTTGCTGAAGTAATCCATGACTACCAGTACATATTTGTTTCCAAGTTTGCTAGTAGGAAATGGCCCAGCTACATCCATGGCAATTCTCTCAAATGGTGCTCCTGAGTTGTATTGTTTCATCAGCCCATGACTCCTGGATTTGGGACCCTTAGCCTTTATGCACACGTCGCAGTTCGCAATCCACTCAACAACTGTCTGACGGCAGCCGACCCAATAAAACCTCTTCTTGATTTTCTCTACCGTCTTTGTTACTCCAAGATGACCTCCACTTGGACCATTGTGTAGTTCATTTAACACATCCGGTATTCTTTTCCTTGGAACAACTATCAATGTTTTAGAACTTTGACCATCTTCACTCTCCCAAACACGATGTAGGCAACCATTTACCAATTGCAAACTATTCCACTGTGCCCAATATGATTTGGCAACAGGACTTTCTGCTGACATCTCTTCTTTTGATGGTCGTTCGTTTTGCTCCAAACCAATCATTACACGTGCCAGATCTGGATCTTCTATCTGACACTTCCTTAATTGTTCCGCATTCCATTCGTCTGTAGATGTTATTGTCATTAGCCGAACATCTATGATGTCTTCCTTCTCCTCAGCTTTAGAGCAATGCTTGCATTCAAGATTACATGGTCGCCGCGACATTGCATCAGCATTTCCATGGGTACTGCCTTTGCGATGGTCTATAGAAAAGTCATAATTTTGTAGTCGCTCAATCCACCTTGCTAACTGACCCTCCGGATTTCGGAATTTCAAAAGCCATTTTAACGCTGCATGATCAGTCCTGACGTGGAATCGTTGACCATAGAGGTACTTATGGAAGTGTTTGATGCATTCTACCAATGCCAATAGTTCTCTTCGTGTTACACAGTAATTTCTTTCCGGTTTCCCAATTGATCGGCTGTAGTATGCAATAACCTTCTCCTGTCCGTCGATTTCCTGTGACAAAACACCTCCTATAGCATAACCACTCGCATCAGTATCCAAAATAAACCTCGCTCCTGGAACCGGGTATGCTAGCATTGGAGCAGTACAAAGCCGATCTTTTAACGTTTGGAAAGCCATTTCTTGTTCCTTCCTCCACTCAAAAGTCTTATTTTTCCTCATAAGCTCCGTGAGACTATTTGCTACGCTGGCAAAATTTGGTACAAATCGGCGATAGTATGTGCACAGCCCAAGAAAGCTTCGCAATTCATGTAGATTCCGAGGTCTTGGCCAATCTTTTACTGCTTCTATTTTTTCGTTATCAGTGCAGATGCCCTTTGTAGTCACTTTATGTCCCAAGTATTTTACTTCTTTCTTGAATAATGCACATTTCTTAGGACTTAACTTGAGACCAGCGCCAGCTATTCTTCGGAAAACTTCCTCCAAATTTTTGAGATGTTCATCAAAGCCTTTTCCCAATACAATGATATCGTCCAGGTACACAAGACATGTTTTCCAGTGCAATCCTTTCAGTACCTGATCCATAAGTCTCTCAAAGGTAGCTGGAGCATTACATAATCCAAATGGCATCACCGTAAATTGCCAAAGACCATCGCCAACACTGAAGGCTGTTTTCTCCTTGTCTTCCTCTTTTACTTCGACTTGCCAATAGCCGCTTTTCAAGTCCAGTGTTGAAAACCATTCCGTTCCAGATAGCGAGTCCAGAGTGTCGTCAATTCTTGGCAATGGGTAACTATCCTTTTTCGTTACATCATTCAGTTTCCGGTAGTCAACGCAGAATCTCATCTTGCCATCTTTCTTTTTAACAAGTACTACCGGAGAACTCCATGGACTGACTGATGGCTCAATTACCCCACTGTCGCTCATTTCTTGTATAATCTGGCTCACCATTTGACGTTTCGCTAATGGAACGCTGCGAGGAGCCTGACGGATTGGCCTTGCATCACCGGTGTCAATGTGATGCTTCACAATATTTGTCCTGCCTGGTTTTGTACCATCCTTATCAAATATGCTAGAATACTTGGCAAGTAATTCTTTCGCCTTTCTTTTGTGATTCTCCTGCAGTTCTTCTGTCCAAGCATTTATTTCATCTGAAAGATCTGTATTGCTAGTAGAAACTTCTCCTTGGGATTGTTCGCAATTCATGATGATGTCAACCTCTTCGCATTTTCCCAATATAGCACCTTTGGAGAGTTTGATTGGTGACTTGAACTCATTAAGTACTCTTACTGGTAGTCGTCCATCTTCTTTTGTCATAGCCAGGGTTTTTCCAACAAGTACATCGGATTTAGTTTCTGTTTCTGCTTCGACAACCCACAATTTGTTTGTCCCACAATCTCCATCAATCTTTGCCCAAATAATTGCCTCGGACTTTGGCGGTATCTGCTGATTCTCTTCCACGAGCACTTTCTTACTGCTGCATCTCTTATCGTAGCCAAAATTTAGCGGCACCTCCAAGTTTTTGTAACTCATAACCTTGTTTTTCATGTCAATCTTAATGCCTTGGTCGATTAGGAAGTCCACACCAATTATGACTTCATCAACAATTTCCGCCACTATGAAGGTGTGTAGTACGACAACATTTCCAATTACAACTTCGCATGTAACTTCCCCTAGGACTTGGGTATCCTCGCCTGTTGCCGTACGCAATTTTGCTCCATACAATGGCCTTATTTCCTTCTTTACCAAGTCAGATCGAATGATGGAATGAGATGCTCCCGTATCCACAGTCAACATTCGCTCCATTCCGTCCACCAAACCACCAATAGTAACATTACTCGTGCTTCTTCCCAACTGAGAGACAGAGATTATGGGGCATTCCATTGTGGGGACCAGCCCACGCCCCTTTTGGCTGGCCCGCTTTAGTTTAACGACTCAGTTGATTTGGGCGCTTGTTCATACCCATCAATATTCCGCTTGCGCCCATCGGCAGTGCTGAACTTACTGGAACTATTGCTGCAGTGGCGTGCTATATGTCCTATTTTTCCGCATCTGAAGCATTTCACAGCATTACTTTTCTTTTTCTGCATTTCATTCAACGCCTCCCATATTTTGCTTAGTAAGTCTGGCGTTTCCACTTCCACACGATGAGCCTTGTAAGTGGGCTTGCTTAATAGAGATGCCGTTTCCTGTGTCAAAGCATATGAGACCGTTTCAGCGAAAGTTCCTTTTGGGTTTGCATAGGTAGCCCGCTTCGTTTCAATATCTCGTATTCCATTGATGAAGCTTTGAATTTTCATTCTTTCGATGAATTCTTGAGGTGCTCCTGCATTTGCCAAATGAGCTAGCCTCTCAATCTCAGAAGAAAATTCTTGTAACGTCTCATTTGGTTTCTGGAAGCGATTCTGCAACTCCATTTGATATATCTGCTTCCTGTGCTCGCTACCATAACGTCTTTCAATGGCACCCATAATTGCGTCATAGCTGTTCCTTTCGCCCTCGCTAACAGTCTGTAATATTTCTGCTGCAGGTCCTTTCAATGCTACGAACAGGGCAGCGACTTTGTCCTCCGCACTCCAATTATTTACAACTGCCGTTTTCTCAAATTGTAGCTTGAATACTTGAAATGGACCACTTCCATCAAACGACGGAGGTTTTATCTTCTGTGTAGCAGTTGAAGCGACTGGACGACTTAGTTGAATATCCTGGAGACGGGCTTTCAATGCTTTTACATCGTCCTCTAATTTTTCTTGTCTTTCTTCAAGGACCTCCTTAACTTGTATAATTTTTGCATCCTGTGCCTTGAATTGTAAGGACATGCGTTCTTCTTGTGCCTCCAACTGAGCCGCAATGCCGGACACCTGTGATGAAAGTACTGACTGTTGCAATTCCATTTTTGACGTTATCTGTGCCTGTTGTTCTTCGATTTTTGTCGACATCTGTGCCTGTTGATCTTCCATTTTTGCCGATATCTGTGTCAGCACAGCCAATATCGAGTTCATGTCTACGTTTGCTACTGACCGTGGAGCCTCTTCCTTCTGAGTTTCTTCCTTTTGGGCCTCTTCCACATCATCGTTGAAATCAAACTCATCTACATTAATGTTATATGCTTCCATAGCTACTCTTAACCTTGCCTGTAGTTCAATTTTATTGCCGGTGGTACTCAGGTTTCTCTTTTCTAACTCCCTTTTAAGTTCTTGGATTTTCAGATCATTTAACTTTGCCATTATTCTTATTTCGTTATCCTTGTCCCGTTATCCTTGTTTCCTTATCCTTGATTCGTTATCCTTGATTCGTTATCCTTGCTTCGTTATCCTTGGTCCTGGAATTTATTTAACAATTCCAATTCTGACACCAATTGTTACGTATTTGTCGATAGCTCGATTATTTCTATAGGGTTCGTATCGCTGAATTGTTAAATAAAAGTCTTTATTTACTTCTTAATTCACACTGCTTTATTTCACGACTAAAAAGTCTACACTTGTTTTACTTGACTTGATGTTAACACTTCTACGGTTAAATTACGACTGACTCTGGAGCGTCTGCTCGCCGCCTTATATAGTCTGTCAAACGCAATCTGGAAAATTCTGGCAACACTGGAAATTATCTGGTATCTTCTTCTAGTTCTGGCACTTTCCCTAGAGATGTGCTCAATCATTTTAGTGATGTAAGTGGAGAACCGATTATATTCGCCACAATAAAGACTTTTATTTAACAATTTAGTGATACGAATCCGATAGAAATAATCGAGCTATCGACAAATACGTAACAATTGGTGTCAGAATTGGAATTGTTAAATAAATTCCAGGACCAAGGATAACGAAACAAGGATAACGAGACAAGGATAACGAGACAAGGATAACGAAATAAGGATAATGACAAAGTTAAACGAACTGAAAATCCAAGAGCTTAAAAAGGAGTTAGAAAAGAGAAACCTGAGTACAAGCGGCAATAAAATTGAACTACAGGCAAGGTTACAAGAAGCTATGGAAGCAACTAACATTGATGTAGATGAGTTTGATTTCAACGATGATGTGGACGAGGCCCAAAAGGAAGAAACTCAGAAGGAAGAGGCTCCACGGTCAGTAGCAAACGTAGACATGAACTCGATATTGGCTGTACTGACACAGATATCGGCAAAAATGGAAGATCAACAGGCACAGATGTCGAGAAAAATGGAAGAACAACAGGCACAGATAACGTCCAAAATGGAATTGCAACAGTCAGTACTTTCATCACAGGTGTCCGGCATTGTGGCTCAGTTGGAGGCACAAGAAGAACGCATGTCCTTACAATTCAAGGCGCAGGATGCAAAAATTATACAAGTTAAGGAAGTCCTTGAAGAAAGACAAGAAAAATTAGAGGACGATGTAAAAGCATTGAAAGCCCGTCTTCAGGATATTCAACTAAGGTCCTTTTCACATTACTCGGTACGACATCGGATCGACATTTTTTGCTCGGTATTTTCGGCTTACCGAAACGACTCCGCGTTGCTGTGTTTTCCACACTTGTGGGAATACTTTCGGTGCGTAATCGGCAGAAAATAGGAAAACAAACATCGAAATTTGCAAAACAAAATTTTTAACTTCAACAATTCACTCAATAATAACAATAATGTCTTCTAGCGAAGACGAAGACATTATAACTTGCTACATTCATTACCGAAACGAGTTTTTCACTGATTTCTTCTTTTATCACGCCGCAAAAATGTATGCAGTAATTCCTCAAATTTTACTGACCGGTCTTACCGCGTTGCGGTATACCGAAATTAATCCGCTCCGATTTCATGTATGCAACACTAATGTGAAAGTGCCAATTGAAATACATGTGGTCAGTAAGGTTTCGGTATACTTTCGGTAAAAACCAAAAATGTCGATCCGATACCGCACCGAGTAATGTGAAAGCGCTCTAAGTCGTCCAGTCGCTTTAACTGCTACACAGAAGATAAAACCTCCGTCGTTTGATGGAAGTGGTCCATTTCAAGTATTCAAGCTACAATTTGAGAAAACGGCAGTTGTAAATAATTGGAGTGCGGAGGACAAAGTCGCTGCCCTGTTCGTAGCATTGAAAGGACCTGCAGCAGAAATATTACAGACTGTTAGCGAGGGCGAAAGAAACAGCTATGACGCAATTATGGGTGCCGTTGAAAGACGTTATGGTAGCGAGCACAGGAAGCAGATATATCAAATGGAGTTGCAGAATCGCTTCCAGAAACCAAATGAGACGTTACAAGAATTTTCTTCTGAGATTGAGAGGCTAGCTCATTTGGCAAACGCAGGAGCACCTCAAGAATTCATCGAAAGAATGAAAATTCAAAGCTTCATCAATGGAATACGAGCATGATTCAAATAAAGAAGATTGTGCACTCAGCCATATTCAGCAAAATATTCATCCGTGAGACTGGGTTCATTTTGGTTAGTACGTCATCAACTACGTTATCGACGAGAAAGAAAATTTGTTAACACGCAAAAACTACCTTTATTGGACTATTATTCACACAAATAAATACGCGGCACTTCATTTTTCTTTATTTAAAATAGTATTTTAATATAAATTTCACATTTATCGCACACAATCTTTAGTTATTAGAAAACCGGAAACGAAACTGGGTGAAAGAGAATTTATGTTACTACGTCACTAAATCAGCTGATTCTGTCAAATTTTGGATGAACGCATAGCGGGACCGCTGAATACACAATCTTCTTTATTTGAATCATGGAATACGAGATATTGAAACGAAGCGGGCTACCTATGCAAATCCAAAAGGAAATTTTGCTGAAACGGTATCATATGCCTTGACGCAGGAAACAGCATCTCTATTGAGCAAGCCCACCTACAAGGCTCATCGTGTGGAAGTGGAAACGCCAGACTTACTAAGCAAAATATGGGAGGCGTTGAATGAAATGCAGAAAAAGAAAAGTAATGCTGTGAAATGCTTCAGATGCAGGAAAACAGGACACATAGCACGTCATTGTAGCAAGGGCTCCAGTAATTTCAGCACTATGGACGAGCGAAAGCGCAAGGCTGACGGGCATGAGCAGATGTCCAAATCAATAGATCGCCAAAAAGGGACCATACAAGGAAATACTGATGCAATATTGCGAAAACCATGTAACCTCGAACGAAAGAATTCCTCCAGAGCTGAGCGGAAGGAAGTCATCGTAAATGTTCGGCGAATGACAATAACATCCACAGACGAATGGGATGCGGAACAGCTAAGGAAGTGTCAGCTTGAAGATCCAGATCTGGCACGTGTAATGATCGGTTTGGAGCAAAATGAACGACCATCAAAAGAACAGATGTCATCAGAGAGTCCTGTTGCCAAATCATATTGGGCACAGTGGAATAGTTTGCAATTGGTAAATGGTTGTCTACATCGTGTTTGGGAGAGTGAAGATGGCCAAAGTTCTAAAACATTGATAGTTGTTCCAAAGAAAATAATACCCGATGTGCTAAATGAATTACACAATGGTCCAAGTGGAGGTCATCTTGGAGTAACAAAGACGGTAGAGAAAATCAAGAAGAGGTTTTATTGGGTCGGATGCCGTCAGACAGTTGTTGAGTGGATTGCGAAATGCGATGTATGCATAAAGGCTAAGGGTCCCAAATCCAGGAGTCATGGGTCGATGAAACAATACAACTCAAGAGCACCATTTGAGAGAATTGCCATGGATGTAGCTGGGCCATTTCCTACTAGCAAACTTGGAAACAAATATGTTCTGGTGGTCATGGATTACTTCAGCAAATGGCCGGAAGTGTACCCGATTATGCTGCACTATATGGTGCACCTATAGAGCTACATTCTGACCAAGGGAGGAACTTCGAATCAGTAGTGTTTCAGGAGATGTGCAAGACACAGGGTACTAGGAAAACCCGAACAACTGCGTTGCATCCACAATCAGACGGCATGGGAGAAAGATTTAACAGAACATTAGAGGAACATTTACGAAAAGTGGTGGACAAGTTCCAGAGAGATTGGGACACTCATATTCCTCTGTTCCTGATGGCATATCGATCGGCCGTACACGATATAACAGGTCAGACTCCTGCAAAAGTAATTTTTGGTAGTGATCTTCGATTACCAGCTGACTTGAAATTTGGGATAAATGCCGATACGGGAATAAATACCACACAGTCTAACAACGTTCTGGAAGAGGAAATGAGAGAAATACATGAACTTGTAAGACAGCGAACAAAGATCATGAGTGACAAGATGAAGGCCAGATACGACAAGGCGATGAACTCGGAAGGTTTTGTTGAGGGAGATCTAGTTTTTCTATACAACCCGCAGCGAAAGAAAGGTTTGTCCCCGAAATTGCAGTGTACTCGGGAAGGGCCATACAAAGTGATTAAACGGCTCAACGATGTTGCGTATCGCAGAAGACCGAGGAATAAAATGAAGGTGGTTCATCTGGAAAGGCTAGCAGCATTTGGAACGAGTAATGTGTCAGATCGGGACGATCAGACTTAGAGCCTATACACACTTGCGACTCAATCGATTTAGTCGAATGTTGATTTGCATGGGAATGTATGGAAGCATTCACACTACATTCAATTAGTTGTACAACTGAAACAGTTGGATTTGCAGCCCAATTTCATTCCAACTGAAACAGTTGTACAACTGCTTGATCAGCAAGGCGCCCTTCTACGTATTCACACTTGAGACAATTTAGTCGAACGACTACAACAACAACAGTGATATTCGTAGTGGAAAGAGTTGCCATACTGACAGCACTACTTTTATTTCACTTTTGGTAAATTGTAGAGATTGAATATTTCAATTAATATTTTCAAAATGTTTAAAAACAAAAGGTTCGTTTCTTATTAACTACACCATTTCCAGATGGATTTTAGAAAGCGTTAACTGGATTTTAGAAAGGGGAAATTGGATTTTAGAAGGCGTTAACTGGATTTTAGAAAGGGGAAATTGGATTTTAGAAATGTCAATTGGATTTTAGAAAGGGGAAATTGGATTTTAGAAATGTCAATTGGATTTTAGAAAGCGTTAAAAGGATTTTAGAAAACAAAATTGGATTTTTGAAAGCGTGAATTGGATTTCAGAATGTGCGTTTAAAATAAATTTTACACAGAATTTTTCGAATAGAAATTCTTTATTGCGTATGAAAGTATAAATTAATAATTATTATTTCTAAAGTCCAATTTCCCTTTTCTAAAATCAAATCGACATTTCTAAAATCCAATTTTCCCTTTCTAAAATCCATTTGGCTATTCTAAAATCTAATTTCCCCTTTCTAAAATCCAATTGACATTTCTAAAATCTCATTTCCCCTTTCTAAAATCCAATTGACATTTCTAAAATCCAATTTCCCCTTTCTAAAATCCAATTGACATTTCTAAGATCCAATTTCCCCTTTCTAAAATCCAGTTGACGCTTTCTAAAATCCATCTCGAAATGGTGTAGTTATAGACAAGAATTATCTAACTAAGGATATTTACTTCCGTTTTCATATGTTTCTTGATATTGTTGTTCTCTTCAAATGTCATTAATCGCATTTTAAAATAGAAATAATGAAAATGAAATTTCATGAAAATTATTAATGGCTGATTTTTACTATTTTTCCGTTTCTTGTACTTCTGTTCGTTTCGCCTTTATGAGCGTAATTCCTTCCGTTTTTCTCTTTTCATTTACTTGACAGCTAGTTGCTAGTTTAATAAGAAACAAAGCCAAATAATGTATGCACTTTTTGTTTATTTTATTGTTTTTTATTTATTAATCAAGTTGACAGCTGACAAGAAGGTGCTTTCATGTAAGAATGCAGATAAACTTTAACAATTTAATACTTCATCACTTTATATGAAGACCACTAATGTAAAATTTGCTGAGTAAAATGTGAACATTGGCAACACTATGTCATTGTCAATCGCACGACTATTTAGTCTCAAGTGTGAATAGCTGCCACCGATTCGACTAAATAGTTGGAGTAGTGTGAATACAACAGTCCAATTCGACCAAATCGATTGAGTCGCAAGTGTGTATAGGCTCTTAGGTGGAGGGCAGTGTGGCGAATATAATCGGTTCCACTCTCACATCACTAAATGACTGAACACATCTCTAAGGAAACTGCCAGAACTAGAAGAAGAGACCAGATAATTTCCAGTGTTGCCAGAATTTTCCAGACTGCGTTTGACAGACTATATAAGGCGGCGAGCAGGCGCTCCGCAGTCAGTCGTAACTTAACCGTAGAAGCGTTAACATCAAGTGAAGTAAAACAACTGTAGACTTTTTAGTCGTGAAATAAAGCGGTGTGAATTAAGAAGTAAGTAAAAACTTTTATTTAACAATTTAGTGATACGAACCCGATAGAAATAATCGAGCTATCGACAAATACGTAACAATAGAGTATACTTTGTTATCGGGTTCGCGATTCTTTTTAAACGATATTTTAAATAAGTACCAGATCGATGTTTTTAATTCGATATCGTATCCCTACTGACATATAAGTCGTGTTTCGAATTGTCCCGAGAAGCAAAGAACACGAAACTGTTTAATGAACTTTGGCAGCACTGGTATAAACTGTCAGAAAAGCCATCAAAACAAACGAAAAAATGAATAGCTCTATTGGAAATTTGGTAATTATGAAAAGAAAAACAAATTAATTATTTTTAAACAAATTAATTATTTTTATAGGTTTCGAAAATTTTGGCACAAGACCATATCGATTTGCGCCGCATCAGAGACCAGCGGGATGTCCAAGAAGCAATGGACGCCGTCAACAACGTGCGCATCCTTCCCTCTAAACACAGGGCAGAGATGTTAAGTATTGCAATCATCGTGTCTTTCAGCCCTTGAAGTCCCATTCTTTTTCTTGAAGTCATGAATGCAGCCTTTCAGTCCTTTTTTTGAATGATGATTAAAAATTTGAAGTCCACAGTTTTTTTGGCAAGTATGACTGACCATTCATTTTTTTCATTCATTGATGACTGGCGATATTTTTTAAGCAGTAATTTAGTAAACTACACCTTTTCCAACTGTATTTCGGAAAAGTGAAAATGTATTTCAGAAAAGCTCAAATTAATATCAGAAAACACCAAATGGTTTTCAGAAAACCCCAAATGTATTTAAGAAGTTTCAATTGTATTTCAGAATACCTCAATTTAATTTCCGAATAGCTCAAATGTATTTCAGATTTTGCAAATCTATTTCAGAAAACCACAAATGTATTTCAGAATAACACAAATGTTTTCAGAAGAAGTCAAATGTATTTCAGAAAAGCTCAAATTAATATCAGAAAACATCAAATGGTTTTCAGAAAACCCCAAATGTATTTAAGAAGTTTCAATTGTATTTCAGAATACCTCAATTTAATTTCCGAATAGCTCAAATGTATTTCAGATTTTGCAAATCTATTTCAGAAAACCACAAATCTATTTCAGAAAACCACAAATGTATTTCAGAATAACACAAATGTTTTCAGAAGAAGTCAAATGTATTTAAGAAAAGCTCAAATTAATATCAGAAAACATCAAATGGTTTTCAGAAAACCTCAAATGTATTTAAGAAGTTTCAACTGTGTTTCAGAATACCTCAATTTAATTTCCGAATAGCTCAAATGTATTTCAGATTTTGCAAATCTATTTCAGAAAACCACAAATCTATTTCAGAAAACCACAAATGTATTTCAGAAGAAGTCAAATGTATTTCAGAAAAACTCAAATGTTTTTCAGAACATCCAAATATATTTCAGAAAATATGATGGTCGGTAAAAATTACCTTTTGATATGAATGAAAAGCAGCAAAAATGAAATAAGAATCAAATTAATTTAAAGAATGACATATACTTTTATTAACCCTTTCGCCCCTGAGTTTTTTTCCCACAACAGGTGGATTTTTCTAAATTTTGAAGGCACATACCGTAATAAGACAAAAATATAAGATGTTCGGCATTCAAAAAATGCCGGATATCCTTACGTTATCCTGGGATATATAATCCCAATAAGGGGTTTCCCTATATAAAACCACAAAAAAGTTATTGATTTAACGTTATATTGGGATAATATATCCCACTCTCAAAATTCTTATTGGGACAATATATCCCATTGACAAAAAAAACTTGCTAAAGTCTTACATTATCAGTTTTCGCCACATATTTTTCAAATACCCCATAGGTAATGCCTAAAACTTTATTGGGATGTCTAATATGTAAAAATATTGAAGGAAGAAAAGAACTTATATGAATGGAGTGTTGCTGGGACACATAATCCCAGTAGGGGCGACAGGGTTAAACACCAACTGGAATGTCACGCAATGCCAAAGCTTCCGAGAAAAAGGAAGATGCATGCTGCATAGAGCGAACACAATCAGCCGTTCGAACGGTCTGCTTTGCTTGTACAATAACACCGCCTTTCGATTACGCCTGGTCCATTCATGTTTGGAAGTGCTATATTCGTTTTTACAAAGGATTGTATTTTGGACAAAATACTCTCAATCGGATTAAGAATCGGAGAGTACGGTCCGAGACGTACAAGTGTAGCTCCTCTGTTATTACACACTTCCTCCAATCCGGCATGACACGGCGCATTATCGCATACCATGACTAAATCTGTCAAACATGGAAGCAATCTGAGAACCGGTTGCCTGCGCATGTCAACCATGCAAATTGCACAATTATCCTTTAGTTCCATTTAAGCGCTAATTTATATAACTCGGGATACGAAAATTTACTCAAAAATTATTCACTTTTTCAATCCCAAATAAATTTTTTTGTTTGACATCTTTCTACACGCATGCTATATTTCTGGGTTTTTTGAAGAACAACTTGTTCAACATTTCTTTCATAACAAAATGTAATTTTTACCGACTTTGATATATTCTGAAATATATTTGGGTGTTCTGAAAAAATTTGAGTTTTTCTGAAATACATTTGCGTTATTCTGAAATACATTTGTGGTTTTCTGAAATAGATTTGTAGTTTTCTGAAATATATTTGGAAAATCTGAAATACATTTGATCTATTCGGAAATGAAATTGAGGTTTTCTGAAATACAATTGGAACTTCTTAAATACATTTGAGGTTTTCTGAAAACCATTTGGTGTTTTCTGATATTAATTTGAGCTTTTCTGAAATACATTTTCACTTTTCCGAAATACAGTTGGAAAAGGTGTAGTACCAAAAATATGCTCTCTATGTATTTTAGCTGTAATAGTATTTATTTTGCATATACCTAAAATGGTCAGTTTATAAAATCTTTGAAATACATATCGCTAGCTTAGAGTACAAACTGTGTAAGTCCATTTATATGAAAAAGTGTATTTTTATGTACAACGCTAGAAAAATCAAATACGCACCGCACTAAACAAGTCTGTGACCAAAGAACGTAAATTGTATAAGAAGTGAGAATCCGCTCACGAAAAATGTAGCGAGTAAATTACGAAATTGGCTGAAATTTCAATCCAGGTTGAATTTCTGTTTTGATTCTTTCATCCGTAATTTCGTGGCGAAATAAAGTTAACGCCATTTTTGTTTCAATTTTGTCTTTGTCATTTGCTTTCCTACCCAATGCGAAATTTGAAGAGCCATAACATATGTATGTTCAAAATCAAAATATTTAGCTTATTATTTATATTAAGTATTATTTAAATAAGAACTAAATATATGTTTTAAGTGGTTCTACAATATATATATAATTAATAATAACATGTTTATCTCTATACATTGCCTGTTGTTATACATATATTGTTTATGACAATATGCAAATTTATTGATCATATAAATTTTTTGAACATTCTAACAATGGATGTTATCGAAATCAGAATTTATGGTGTTTAAATTTCGCAATATATCAAATAATTATGATTTCCATTTTTATTTTGTCTTTCCAAATGCTGATTATGCGCACAGGGCATTCTGGCTGCACAAAGAAGAAAATGCGATAGAGCTACGCACACAATCTTACGTAGGCCACATATGTATACAGACAATTTTAATTGGATTGGTGTCAGCGGTTTTTTTTCGCGATGTTGACAAATAACATGGGCTTCGATTGCCTGCTTTTGTTTTTGTATCACCACACATATCTGCTTCTTCGCTGTTCTGTTCTAGTGACATATACCCAATGCCAAGATGCCTAACACATTACACCTTTTGAACGACCAATACCACAATTTGTACACAATGCAAACTGATTTACAATGTGCATAAAGAAGTGTATAGAGTTCACAAATATTAATTTTGTTATTTTTTGAGTTTGGTTTTGTTTGTGAGGTTTGTATATGTACATATATGCAAACATCATCTATTCTATAATCTACATTTTCGCTGTTGGGTATATTCGTAAATGCTTTGCATTTTTGGTTCTAATGATGACGATCTTACTTCTTTGGCAAACCAGTTTTGCCTATGATTATTTATGTATGCATGTACGTAAGTTTCTATATCCAACTGGCAGACTCGAATTTAACATTTTGTATGAAAGAAATGCGATTAATTCGGGACGTGTTCGGGATCAATCGCTTACATCCCGAAGGTTGCAAACGTAGTTTAATCTCCTTCATTCAAAGCTATAAGGCTATTTTTTGGTATGAAAATTTCTAAAAATGGTTAATTGTTATATGTATATGTATATTAGAACAAAGTTTATTCGATTCGGTTCCATCTTGTAGTGAAATCTTTTAAATTAAAATTAAGTATTTTCTCCAAATATTTTTATAAATCAGTCATGAAGATTTAAATAAAGATTATACAATAAGTTTTAAATAATATAATATAATATAATATAATATAATATAATATAATATAATATAATATAATATAATATAATATAATATAATATAATATAATATAATATAATATAATATAATATAATATAATATAATATAAATATAATATAATATAATATAATATAATATAATATAATATAATATAATATAATATAATATAATATAATATAATATAATATAATATAATATAATATAATATAATATAATATAATATAATATAATATAATATAATATAATATAATATAATATAATATAATATAATATAATATAATATAATATAATATAATATAATATAATATAATATAATATAATATAATATAATATAATATAATATAATATAATATAATATAATATAATATAATATAATATAATATAATATAATTTAATTTAATATAATGTAATAAGTTTTACTTTTGAAAAAATTTGCCTACATTTATACCGGGACAAACCCTTTCGGGATTAATCGCATATTTTATGGAGGTGAATCTAAAATCCTGAAACTTATTAAACTTATTTGAAGTTAGGCTTCTAGATGACGAAAAGGCGTTGTTTGAGGGAAGAAGTCCCAAACAAACCTTGATTCATAATTTTGATGCACCAGGCGCATATCAAAAATAAAAATAAGCGCCGAATTAATTTTTCATACGTATATATGTATGTACATATGTACACATATTTGCATGTCCATACATACATATGTACATATGTATGCCAAATGTATGCATGCATAAGTCAGAAAGGGTATTCATTTAAGAGTATAACTTTATAAAGTGTAAATTTCTATCAGTTTACACACACTTTTATATGAACGCACCTAATAATTTTTTTTCGCATCAGCTGTGCTATTGTAAAAATTTATTTAAAACTATATCTACATATATTAAAGACATATATTAAAATATGCCAAAAATAAGTGAGAAATCCAAATTAAAACGACTTTACAAGGAAATTTTTGTAAATGACTTACTGATGCTAGAGGTTTCTGTTGCGCAAGGTTGCTTTTTCGAGTTTACAGCGTTTACACACTGAAATGTGAGCGTAAATTTCTCAACCATGCGTAAATGATTTTCCATACAAAATTTGACAGTTCGTTTACAAACTTTATAAATTTACAAGTTTACACACTTTACGAGGCATTTATAAGGTTAAATGAATACCCTTAGAGATTTCTATTTTCTATTCTTATTCGTTCTTATTACTTATTCGCGTCGAAAAACCAAAATAAAAAAGTCAAGTGAATTCGGGACGCGAAAAATAGTGTGAGGCAACTCGCGCATACTGGATTGAAATTTCAGAGCAGATTTTATCGAACTCGTCCAAAATAACGAACATTCCCTTCTTATAAAATTTACGTTCTTTGCTGTGACTCTTGTCATATTTCTACTCGTTGTTATTCAGTGATACGCAAATTGTGTAAGTCCAAAAAGCGAAGAAAATTGTGTAAGTCCAAAATATTTAAATGAACAGAAATTTTTTTTCATTTCGAAATTTTCTTATTTTTTGTTTTTTACCTCTCCTACAAAGTTTGAAAAAAAAGGACTTACACAATTTGCACTCTAAGCTACCGATACGTACACTAGAGCGTATCGATAAAAAAAAAGTTGGCCGTACGCCCCTATATCGACGCTTCCAAACAAAACTGTACTAAGTCTGAAAACTGTGTTTTGCTGGAGAAGCTCTCAAAGTTTAACTCGATATGAAACTTCAGTTGTATGCTAAGTTTATTTTCACTTGTAACTTCTGTTTGGATTGAACGATCAACACCAAAACTCGACAATATCAAAGTTACGGTACGCTTTATAGAAGACCGTAAGAAAAAATAAAAATTTGCTACGTGGTTTTTCATGGCAAGCTCTCAAAGTTTTTATTCTGTAAAAATCTCGAGTTGTATTATATGTACACTTTTGTTTATAACTTTTGATTGGATTGTCCGATTGATACCAAAATTAGACAGCATCTCAATTAAGACACTTAATACTTGAAAACGCCAAAAACGGGAAAATTTACTAAGTCGACTTAGTATAGTATTGTTTGAAAGCGTCGATATGATCTCTTTTTCGAAAACATATCAGCAAATTTTTTTTTTGGACGCCGCTACATGTCGCTTAAATTCAATTTTTCATATCTTCGGTTTTATGGAGGGTTCCTTCTTTATAATTGTATTAACCCTCTGTGCGCCATTGGAGTCACTTCCACCCAGTACGTAATTTATACCACCTTAATGTAACTTTTTTGCCGGTATGTTAAATGTCGTAAAAAAAAATTAACCTTTTGCGAAAGAAGTATTTCGATCGATGCCGTAGAACCGCAAATAAAACACCTTTAACTTTCCGAGGAATATGCGTTTTTCGCTTCCTGTGGTCTTTTAGGTTAATTTTATAAAGTTTTTTTCTGAAGAGACTCCTATTGAAATTCTATGCCGAATAATTTTCTAGAACTGTTTAGCCTCTTATATTCCTCGGAATGTTACATGTGTTTATTTGCGGTTCTATTGCATCGATCAAAAAACCTCTTTTGAAAAAATGAATGCTTATTGACGACGTTTAACATGCCGACACAAAAAGTTACATTAAGGTGCTATAAACTCAGTACTGGGTGGAAGTGACCCCAATGACGCACATAGGGTTAATACAATTATAAAGTAGGAACCCTCCTATCATGCCAAAGAGATTGGTTTATCAAACTTAGGCATCGAATCTTTAAAAACCTAGTAACCCCCATGAGAAGAATGCAAAAGACTGTAGCTGCAATCATTTGATGATTGCAATTAAATGGTTGCAGTAATGTGGTGGATTGCAGCCAGGTGACTGCACAGTTAAAAATTACCAGTCAGAATGAAGGCTTACTTTTTTAATTCCCAGTCATGACTGCCAAAAATGAATAGCAGTCATTTTGACCCCAATCAAAAGACTGCGTAGTCACAAAGTACTGCATTACTTAACATCTCTGACACAGGGGCGTTTTTCCAGAATCCTGAGAGAGAAATTATAATAAATTATATTTTAATTGAATTTAAAAAGCATCTAAACATACCGTGATTCCTAGAGAAATCATGCCTTCCAGGACATTGCTATATGCCTGCCTTTTTTATTTGGGTGGCCAAACTCCTCCTTCCACGATATGTAGCATCGTAGGAAGCACTCCGTCTCTTCTCGCGTCCACCACCGTTTCGGCATTTTCACAATACTTGAAATAAACCAAGATTCTAATTAATTTATAAAATAAAATAAAATTTTACTTACCGTTCATCCTTTTTTGCCTTCCCTTCGTTTTAACTTTCGTAAATAATTATGACATTTAAAATTAAATCCATTCACAATAGAGCTGTAATTGAACTAGATACCACTCGAATTCAACTCGGATTGCGCTATCCGCGTTGAAATCAGCTCGGATTGTAGTCCGCGTTGAGTTTTTGCTTTTTCATATAGATGTTGCAGTAATCCGGTATTTTTTTTTTGATTCTCCCGGACAATTCGAAACGCGACTATATTTGACGGTAGAGGTCGGAAACTATCTATGGCAGTATCGATAGTATTGTTATTTTATTTTTTTCAACACTATCGAAGACCATCGATGGCCTTTTCAAAACTGTCAACAACTATCGATATTAATATCTACTATCGATAGTTTTACAACTTTTACATCTCCATATTGCTCATTACTATTTCGGATTCTGTTAAAGTTTTATATTCGTCTATGTACAAAATAATAGACGACATTATAGAAGGCTTTGAAGATTTTTTTTTGTTTCGACTTCAAACTTTCGCATAGGTAGATTTTCAAACTTTATGCGGCCAAAAATATTTTATTGTCTACATATATTCCAAATTGCTTGTTTAATGCAAAATTTTAATAATTTGTGTTAAAAGTCGATTTTATTGAAAAATAAATACAGTGACTCAAAAAAAAATCATACGTCAGTTTTTAAATTTATTTCAAAGAATTCTGTCGAAAATTTGACTTTCTTATTTTCGTTTAAAATCATAGAAATTTTTTCAATAAAATCGATTTAAGCAGGATTCCTAACCTTATGGAAAAAATCCGAAAAATCGTAGAAATTTCTAAAAGTGTATAAAATTTCAAAGCGGGGCCAGAATTTATAGAAGATTTTGAGGAGATTTTTAAGTGTACTGTTATGTAGCCAACCAATTTTAGTGTAAAAAGTGAAATTCTCAATGCTGTGAAAAATTCCGTCGATTTTAGAATTTTTTCTGTAGGGTGTTTGCCTTATATGTACGTGAGACCGTTCCAATTAAAATTTCCGAAAAGCCAATGAAAATTTTCAAAAAGTTGAATGTTGCATATGATTATATTAAAATTAAATGAGATACAAAATTTCATACTTAAAAATCTTCTAAAAAATGTGGCTTTATAATTGTTTCTCTTTGTAATAAATAATTAAATAAATAAAAATTTCCTTGACTTTGAAAAATTGGAAATACTAAAAATACTGCCTAAAAAGTTAACAATAATCGCTGATAAATATCTCGGGTACTTTCGAATATTACCTACATTAACCAAGATATGCGTTAGAAATATAAATATTAAAATCAAATATAAAACAAAAAAAAAAAATAAAATTATTGTAGGTACATATGAAAAACCCTGTATCCAGTAGTGAAAAGCGGCTTTGTCGGACGCTCATCGTTCCAGTCCTCATGTACGGCGCAGAAGCATGGACATGGATGGAGCAATGTTGCCTCCCTAGCTGTTCCCAAGTGCACCATGCTGCACGAAACAGAAGCATTTGGCGCGCTCTGTTGGACTCGGCCAGAATCGTCTAGACGGTTAAGCGCCAATCAAGAAGAAGAAGAATTTTTTGTCGGCAAAGCTTCATATCGAAGTCTTGCTAAAAACCTTTCATTTGATACCAATTTTGCTCAGAAACATTCAAGGATCATCCGGTCCTCTTTTTGACCCATATCTGGGCCCTCACTCTGTAGTTCGATTCGAAAGCGATATTCGATTCGAAAGTACATTCGTACTGTATAGAATATATGGAATAGAATTCGAAAACGAACGAATTTTCTTTCGAATCGAACTACAGAGTGAGGGCCCTGGAGACCCGGCCTAGGGGTAACAATTAAAAGAGCTTCATATCGAAATCCTGCTCAAAACATTTCATTTGATGCCAATATTGCTCAAAAATGATATAGGTAGATGTAGGTATGCATATCCATACATTTGCATACATGCTCAAACAGGTTGGTCCCTTCGCTTCACTTCGTTGCTGTTGTTGTTGATATTTGAATTTTCACGGTTAGGCATGCAATCATTTGTAAGTACGGACACAGCAGCGCACTAACACAAAAGTAAGTAGGTAAAGATGTTTTCAGATCAAAAAGCAGTTTCAGATTTCGCCACCGAGTCTACCTGGTAAATCATAAATGCTGCATAACCGAGACCATTTTCGAATTCATAAGAGTTCACGAATTCTGCCGTATAAACGTAGTATAAGGGCCGTTTACTCAACCTCTGATTAACGCTAACCGGAGGACAAAGGTCCGGTTAACTTATGGACTGCATTATCGACCACATGATAAATACATGGTTTGATGAAATCGATAATGATGTTTAACCGGACTTTTACCGTGATTAGCATTAATCAGAGGTTGAGTAAACGGCCCTAAGACAGTTTCGTGGGCTTTGCGAAATGAAAATATTAACCCTTTCGACCCGCTTGGTACAATATATCCCAAAAATGTTTAAGGACACCTACAGGTAATATTTGCTTAACAATTTGAATGAAACGGAGTAGTTTCTGTTTTTTGGGATATTCAGTATATACTGGTGACATTTGTATCCATTTAAACAGCTGTAGTTGGTTGTGAACAGTGAATAAGTCATATATATAATACTTCTATATTGCTACTATTCAATTGTTTTGTTGGTCAAACTTCACAGTAACGATATACTGTAAGAAAGGGAAGCAAGATTCTATGGGCGTCGTTAAACATTTCTTTTCAAAGACAAGGGGGACTACAGAAAAATTTGATAATATGAAATAAATAGGTATTTTATTTAACAAAGATAGGTATTCAGATAATTTTGATTGAAAACTAGATTTCAACAATTGGGCATGAGTTCAAAAAAGTATCAACTTCGTAAAGAAGTAGGAACATATTGAATTATTGGCAAATTTTATTTTTGGCATAAGTGCCGCTTAGGCGGTTAGCAATTTCACTTAGGCGGTTATGAAATTTAAACGACGATATATATATTGTGACTTTATTTAATTTAGGAAAATATAAATTATGTGCCTTATTTTTAGCATGTAGGTATGCATACATAGGTCATTTGGTTGTGAACTACGTTGAAATAATAAATACATGCGGTAGCCACGGTTAGGTTGTATATCCGGACTTTGGTGGCGTAGCCCAGGGTTATTTTAAATAAACGCGGCCGAACGTGGTTTCCAATTCACACAAATTTTCTTATTAATTATACACATTTATATAACATTTTATATATCAAATTAAAGGTAATAGAATTCTCTTTTTGATTTCAGTAACAAAAATATATGTTTATAATATTTTTTTTTTTTTAATAAAATTTGTTTTTTACAAAAAAACTTTATTTTTTTTTATTTTCTCAATTTTCTAACAAACTATTTACTATAAGCATATACATATACATATCATAAAAAAGTGTTTTTAATTACCTTTCCAACAGTGCTTTGTATTTTAAAATCGGTAAAGAACTTTTCGAGATATTCGCATTTCAAAATTTCGAAAATTTTACCTTCAACCCCCTCTAACTCTCCTCATATCAGCGAGCCCCAAAAAAAAATTACACCACTGAAATCAGGAAAAAAGGGCGGACCACGCCCACTTTTTTGTTTTTTTCTAGCTAAACGGTCGGTATTCTGCACTTGTTCCGCAGAGCGTTCATAAACGTAAATTTTTCATCACAATCAGCAAAAAATTTTGTACTGCCGCTGTTGCGTTTCATGCTGCGTTTCTGAACATACCCATAGCTTTGGAGGCGAATTGTCAAACTACCCCATCCGGAGTCCTCGTTCATTGAACAATCAAAATTGGCCGGAGAAAGCAGAAAAGATGGGTCGGCTTTCCATTATTACAGCACGCCCTGAGGAAAATGACTTATACAGGGGTGTAGAGGGGCTCTCACAGTTCCAAAATCTTAAAACCAATCTAGCCGGAGGCTTGTAATTTCCGAGATATTTGTTGTTAAAGTTGCTAATTTTACTATGTATAAACACTATACGCACACAAACGTGCGCAAAAGGTGTTATATACAAAACCACTGTGGTCCATGGATTTTAATCCAGAAAGAGAATTCTGCCGGCTGAGGGTTATTTTTTTTTGAAGCGCGGCCGAATGCCGCCAACGCAAAAAGGTGTTCCGGCAAGTTTGGTTTTCACATTTGGGATCTGTGAGAGCCCTCTTACACCCCTGTATAAGTCATTTTTCTCGAGGCGTGCTGGAATAATGGAAAGTTTCCCTTTTTGAGTACTTAAAGTGAATTAATATCTGAGATTTATTTTTTAATATTAAATACATTGAATGTACGTACACACGTAATTAATATATGTATGCAATTCTAGTGCAAGATAAATATGTTAATGAATATATTACTTTCTAATTAGTTTTAAGATTTCATAAAAATTGTTACTTTCTAATTAATTTAATGATACAATAAAATCTATATCCTAAATCTATATTCTAAACATGTAATTTTACAAAAAAGTAGATTTTTCTGTTCTCAGGCTACTTTAAGGGCACGTACATTAGACGGTCACGCCTTATATGGACCGAAAAAAGTCCCCCACCCCCTTTATTTTGTCTTTTTGCAAATGAGTTTATAATGAGTCCAGGGGCGGATTTACCTCTAGAAGCGCCCTGGGCAAACAAATCAAGCCGCGCCCCAATATTTCCAAAAAAAAAAAAACCGTACTTGCCATCGTGTGGTGACATTTCATTACTGATATATTTTACGGATTGAAAAAATTTGATTGGATTCTTATATAGGTACCACATTTTTTCCATTTTCTAACCTTCAAAATGATCTGATCTTAAACCCTAATTATTAGGTGGCACAGATTTCGCAATATCATTAAATTGCAGTTCATCATACGAATCTGAAAAACAATTTTATAGTGAAAATGTTTCGTCCTGAAACTAAACTCACTCTTTTCGAGGAGTTTGAAAAAAAAAACAATCAAGTTTAGGGATTTTCGACAGTTTTTTTTTGAAAAATCTTTCATTCTTGTTGTAATATTGAAAAAAAAAAAAAACATTTTTTAGTAAATAAAAAAAAAATTTGTCTGTCTTAGTTTTGGCGCCCCTATTGAAACGGCGCCCTGGGCAGCTGCCCATGTTGCCCCTATGTAAATCCGCTCCTGAATGAGTCTATATCAAAATCGCCTAAGTTCACGCACCGAATTAAATTTTACCGAATTAATAGCTAATTTTCTTTTATTTTTCTACCAAAAATAAAATTTACTAGTCTCAAGCAACGAGGTTTGTGGGAAAGTGACATTTGCTCTCAATGAGTTATGTTAGCAAAAAGTAAGGATACACGAAGTTATCAAAATTTGCTGGTTTTCCATGTTTTTGGGATAAATTGGATTGCTACTTCCATTTTCACCTTTTTTTTTTTTTAATAAAAGCATATAGCTAATTTGATTTACGTTTACTTTTTTGATTGACATATTTTTGTTTTGTTCTTATTATCGCTAGTAAAATTTGCTAGTTGAAATTTGATCAACAAAAATTAGCAAGGAGAGTTAGTGGAACTGTAATTTTTGCTCTCTCAATTTTCTGACATTTCGCTTTCTTTGACCAGTTAGTGTATAAAGAAATGGACCTATTAATAACTTTTATTTTCTGAGGGAAAAATAAAACTAAAAAAATAACTTTTATTTTCAGAAAATAAAACTCAGAAAATAATGATTAAAAAACAACTTTTTGGATATAACTCATAACCGTTACAGTCCCTGCATGAAATTCATTAGAAAAATAATTTGGCAATAAAAACAGTTTGTATTCAAGCAAAGCTTGAGAAATAGATATGTACTTAGCATGAACAAACTCACTCAAAAATTTTGTTCGATGTTCAAAATTACTATAAACTAAAATAAAGCTTAAAGAGTTGTTGCGTTTTGATATTAAAAGCAACTTTATTTATTTCAATATTTGTTCATATTGTAATACAATAATATGGAAAAAAAAATTTGCGAAAGTTTTGAAACACGGTAACACTTCCTCAGATTTCATCAGGGTTTATGAGGTGCAGAATCTCCACGAAACCCTGAATTAGACAAAAACGAGAGCAGCAACCCTAAATTTTTGAGAAATATATATGTATTTTTACAACAACCACCTCCGGCCGCCATGCTGAACTGCCCTTCAAAAATTGACGCCATGCTGGTCTGCCCTTCAATGGCGATGGCACATCGACCATATATCGACTTTTTTAATCGATTTTCGATGAGCTAAGTCACTGTACGTTATACACTATGGGTACGACGATATGTACTTATACGCTCTTTGGTTTTACATGTATTCCTTACGGCAAAGTTGAAATACTGAATATGTCGATCGCTATTGAAATACATGTAATTTAACTATGTTGCCAACGGATTGCTAAATTGACGGAAAAGTATTCATTCTGACGGCCCTATTAGCAACACAAAAATAGTCATTTACCCGGCGTCTCCACAAAAGAGAATTCCGTCATAACAAGTATAATAATAATAATAATAATACAATGGCGCTATTATAACTCTGACGAGTTTTATGGCCGAGCTTCTCTCCCAATTCGAGGTGTGCTCCTTTTTGTTTTTCCTACTAATTGGGTGGACCTACAGTTTTATGCCGGCTCCGAACGGCGAATGCATTTTTTGTGAGAAGCTTTTTCATGGCAGAAATACTCTCGGAGGGTATGCCGCCCACTGCCGAGAGGTGACCGCTGCTCTTAAAAAACCCAATAATTGGATTTTTACTAATTAGAAAAATTTGTTTGGCTCGGACCGTGGTTTGAACCCGAGACCTCTGGCATAGCAGGCGAGCACTCTACCCACTGCACCACAGCGGCCACATAACAAGTATAGTAATTAAAATTACATATATATTAATTTTTTTTTTTTTAATTTTATTTAAAATTATACGTTAACAAAATTCTTTGTTTATTTTTTAAGTTTCAAAAATTCTCTGAGGAAAATTTTTGAAGTTATGTATTTCAAATTTCACAATAGAAATCATGATCAACAAGATCAATAAAAAACAAAGTTAAATTAACCCTACATTTACTCCCCCTCCAGTAAAACATACATACATATATAAATACGTATTTATAAATATTGAATACCTTAAGTAAAGATATGCGATGTAATGCAATCACAACAGTGAAATAAATGAGAAAACTTCAAGAAAGCGGTTGTGATACGTTGCTGAGAATGTCAATAGCAAATGAAGAGAACATTCAAAAGACGAACAAAATCTGGTAATTCTACATATGTATCAATGCAAATGTGATTTCACCATATAAGTAGTATAGAATGAGCCGATTGATTGAAGTTGTGAATCGAAATTGAATGTATTTGTTGCTAAATTGTTCGGAATTGATCAATATTATACAGCAGCGGGTGATCGTCAATATTTATTGAATTGCATAAAAAAATCGTTAAAATGTTTAGTTGCAGAATATTTATTTTGTTGTAGGTAGTTGATTTTGATTGAAGATAAGCAGGATCGCCAAATATGGTAATTAAAATTCCATATATATTTATTTTTTTTTTTAATTTTATTTAAAATTATACGTTAACAAAATTCGTTGTTTATTTTTTAAGTTTCAAAAATTCTCTGAGGAAAATTTTTGAAGTTATGTATTTCAAATTTCACAATAGAAATCATGATCAACAAGATCAATAAAAAACAAAGTTAAATTAACCTTACAATAAGTACCATTATAATATAGATACCAAATGAAGACCGCCTCTGTCTTCTGTTATAACAGAAATGCCAAAGCAATTGCTTTAACATGATTGCCTTAACATGAGCTGTCAGTTTGATGATTTGACAACTAATTTTCATTTCAACGAAAAATTCACAGTGGCAACATCTCCACATTGAACGTGAAATTTCGCACGGCGTCCATTTTGCTTGAGTGATTTGGTTTAAAAAATAAATAAAAAGAACATTAAGTGCATATATACAGTTTGTGAGCATCATCGCCAATTTTAAACAATTTTTGTTTTAACTTTCTAAGTGCTTCTGCGTACACGGCATGCCAATTCGCCATTTTGCAAATGATGTTATAACATAATGAAGTGCCCACGCATATGAAAACATGGATGTTAGACATGATAATGGTAGACAAAATTAACATAAAGGTTGTTCTCTCTGTGTGATTTTGGCCTGGCAAATTTGCCGAGATGACATAAGTGTGATAAATTTGCCGATCACAACAACAAAATACACGTTTTGTCAAATTTGGAGCTTCCGCAAATTTCTCATACCCCAACCCGTGATATTTGATATCATGAGAAAAATATCACGGGAAATGCAACCATGTTATTACAAGGGCGTAGCCAGGATTTTATCCAGGGGGGGGCGGGGGGGAAAGCACATCAAATATTTGAAAAAATCAATTTTTTTGCGACTACAGCAACACTGCTAATATAAAAATGACAACAACAACTGTCAAATAAACTGGGTTGCGCAAAGTCAAAAAGTAGGAAAAAAACTACTAAAATACTACTATGTATAAAACAGCTGATCGGGTTGTTGTGTGCAAAATTATTCAAGTCGCTCATTTGGTGAAACCCAAAAGTAAGTTAACCTCAAATCTGGGTTAACTTAAGTCAAAACTTAGTTTTATACTGTTTTCAGACAGAAAATTAATGTAGTACATTACATTTATAATATAACAATAAATTCTTGTGTTTCGCACACACTCAATTAACAAGGAGATGTCACTTTTCAATAAATAATTTGTTATTATTGACAAGAATTTTTTAATAAATAATCCCAGTAAAAATTCGGAGTCATAAAAAAGTCAGAAAGGAATCGTAAACTGGAGCATTCACACTCATTATGAGCTAATTTTGGAGTCCGAAATGTATGTATTTCTGTTCTTAAGGTGGTCCCCTGATATGACCCTAATTTCATACATTTTATGAGCCTGAATATGTAGTGAAACCAAAAAAAAATTTCTTTTGTTTTTGCATTTTCCTTCCCCTAACCCAATTCTCTTCATCCCCTCTCTCCATTCCCCCAGCTTATTCTCCTCTTCTTTCATTGGTTGCGTTCAGAAGTCGGAACTGTTGAGCAAAACTGTTGTGTAGATATCACTGAGCGGAAAGGGATATAATTTGCTCCTTCTGAACGAGCTGATACAGAAAATAAACAAACTATTATTATAATTACCTATCCACAACATAATCGGCAATAATTTCGCTACTTTGAAACATTTTTATCACATTAAAAAATTCATAAATATAGGTATTTATATATTTGTACATATGTCAAAATCGTAAGCACAAATGTTCTCCGAAGTGAGCCTAAAAAATTTATGATGAAAAAAAGTCCAAACTCACGTGTTAATCAGAAATACTCAACTTTGCGTTCAGAAGATAAAAACACAACTGTTGCGCAACCGTTGTGATTCTGAACACAACCATTGTGGGACATTCATTCCTTGCTTTATAGTGTTGTCTATTTGTATTTTCCTCCTTATGAACTTTAGTGATACTTTTATACCTACTTCCCATTTTTCGAATTACAATTATCATTTAAAAAAAACAAGAAAAAAAATTATAAAAAAATTTCTCCTAAGCTCATACATATTTCACACATGTTTGTGATTCATATCCGACTCCAAATTATGAGTGCTCTGAGAATGTTTGTTGGGATAATAAATTCATGCCAAAACGAATTGACGGTTGAACTTCAAAATTAATAAAACCGAACTTACCTCCGAGAGTTGTATTGGATTTTTATTCGATTAAAAATTCAATTAATTAGTAAAGGATCCATTAATAAATTGAACTTCTGGATGGAAGATAGAGCTTCATTATCAACTTAATGAAGAAAATGTGGATAATTACTCCATTAACCGCCTGTGTGAAATCAGTATTAGCTTTAGTCACGCTGGTGAAACCGGGCCTTAGATTCTGCTTATCAATGCTAATGCTAAAATATTTAGTGAACTGTAGACACGAATTGAAACAAATCTCACTGTTTTATTTTGACATGTAAATTTCTGTACTATTCTCTGATGCCATTATAATGTTAAGCAGTACCTAGCCAGGGGGGTGGCAGCTGCCCCCCTGCCCCTACCTGCCTACGCCCTTGTGTTATTACATTTACAATAGTCTTCTATGAGAAGTGAGTTTGAATTTATGTTTCTAGTTCTTTTTTTTTTAATATTTTATTTTATTCAGATAAAAAATTAATTAATTCGAAACAAGCAAAACAAAGCGACACAATCGTATAAAGAGTGGAAAGAATATCGCTAACATGGTAGTTCACAATGAAGTCAGTTCAAATTTTATTTTCTTAAAGGTGCGCTCTCTCTATGTGAGAAATATCTCAAGATATCATGATATCTCGGCAAAAAGATTAGACAGAGAGCACAACCTTATAATTTTTCTCTTGTGGAGTTTCGGCGTTATACGCAATGCTGCGAAAATTTCTGTTACATAAGAAAAAATATTAAGTACTAGCTGGGCCCGTGCGCATCTTGCGCAAAAAATAATAAAACATACGGCGCCAGTCGATATAATTTCTGCTCTCACGCCCATTTTAAAAAACTTATATTTATTTGGTTTTATGTCTACAGTGGAACTTATGGAATTTTCAATGAATTACTTATGTATATGTTTGACAAACATATCACATAAAATGTTCTATTATACCTACATATATATATGTATGTGTATTATATTTTTATATATTTTACATATATTTTTATATATACATATGTACATACGTGGTCCCTGCCGACTTGGGTAATTTTTTTCCACACGTTTGCCTTGGCAAGCAAATCAGTGGTCCAAGCTTACTCGATTTAACTGTTACAGTTCTTGAGTTTTTACTTATAAATCTTTGAAAATTTGCTCCTCTTGGCCAATTTTTCAAAATTTCAGCACGTTTCCTCATAACGGCATAACGTCATTTCATCACTCGGGCTTTATTAGTGACTGAATTATCATGTTTTACGTGTTTTTCGAAATACATACATATGCCTTATTTTCAACCCCAACTTCTTCTGTTCCCATTAGAATCTGTGTACCAAATTTCATTAAAATATTTCTATTTTTGTGCAAGTTAGAGTGTATACGGCCGGACGGACGGACATGGTTCAATCATTTTTTTCATCCTGATCGTTTTGATATCTATATATATAAAAATGATTTGGTTTTTAATTGTAACGCTAAAACTTGAAAACGGCTGAACCAAATCAAATACTTCCTTAGGAGGGTTTGTTTGTTGTAACCCCGCCAAGGTTTAGTCGAAGAAAAAATTAAAAAATGTTAGGGGGGCGTGGCACCTCCCATACAACCTTAATTTTTAAAGCTGATTATCTCTAAAACAGTTCAAGGTAGGGAGCTGAAAATTGGTATAGAGGTAGGTGATATCAAAACCCTTCTCACTCAGAAAAGTGGGGGTTATCGGAAAAGGGGGCGTGGCACCTCCCATACAACCTTAATTTTTAAAGCTGATTATCTCTAAAACAGTTCAAGATAGGGAGCTCAAAATTGGTATAGAGGTAGGTGATATCAAAACCCTTCTCACTCAGAAAATTGGGGGTTATCAGAAAAGGGGGCTTGGCACCTCCCATACAACCTTAATTTTTAAAGCTGATTATCTCTAAAACAGTTCAAGGTAGGGAGCTGAAAATTGGTATAGAGGTAGGTGATATCAAAACCCTTCTCACTCTGAAAATTGGGGGTTATCGGAAAAGGGGGCTTGGCACCTCCCATACAAACTTAATTTTTAAAGCTGATTATCTCTAAAAGAGTTCAAGGTAGGGAGCTGAAAATTGGTATAGAGGTAGGTGATATCAAAACCATTCCCAACCATAAAAGTGGGGGTTATCGGAAAAAGGGGCGTGGCATCTCCCATACAAACTTAATTTTTCATGCTGAATATCTCTAAAATAGTTTAAGTCAGGGACCTGGAAATTGGTACAGAGCTAAATGATATCAAAACCATTCCCACGCATAAAAGTGGGGGTTATCGGAAAAGGGGGCGTGGCACCTCCCATACAAACTTAATTTTTCAAGCTGAATATCTATAAAAGCGTTTAAGGTTGGGACCTGAAAATTGATCAGGAGATTAACGATATCAATAGCATGCTTATGAAAAAAAACAGTAGTTTTGGGAAAAGGGGGCGTGGCACCTCCCATGCGTTCTTAATTTTTAAGGCTAAATATCCCTAAAAGCGTTCATGGCATGTACATAGAAATCACTATACGATATACGATATCAATACCATGTTCACCCAAAAAAAAAAAAAAAGATTTATCGAAAAATAGGGCATTGCACCTCCCATGCGTACTAAAATTTTGAGGCTGAATATATCTCAAAGGGTTGGAGGAGGGGCCGGAAAACCATTATGGAGGTATACTACATATATCAATACTCTTACTTATTTAGTTAAAATAGCCAATACTCAGTGAAAATAAATATCCGGAACAGAAAACTAAAAATGTTGTGTATCGTGCAGCCTTAAACTGAATACTAAAATTATATATTTTTGAAGTTGTATACACAGTGAAGTAATGAAAAATCGTTAATTTTCTATTAAAAACAATACCGGTGTAATAACAATTTTTGAAATGAAATTAATAAAAAAATCTATTTTGGGCAGAACGAAGTTTGCCGGGTCAGCTAGTACTCGTATATGTATATTAAGGTGGAGTGAAAATTTTTTTTTTGGAAATTCAATTTGTTCCAAAGCCAGAACGGCACCTTTCTAGCCCAGAAATAAGCCTGTAAAATTTTTTTCACCTACTCGCATGTTTAGAGGTGCCCCCAGCCCCACAAAGTTGAAAAAAATAGCACGATCTGGTACAAATGTGAAATTTCTACAATTATGAAATCAAAAAAACGAAGTATGAGGATTGATAAACAGGCTAAGTTGAGTATAAAAGTGAATTTTTTTTTTTGAAACAACAACAACCAAAGTTATTAAAGGTCAAAGTTTGTATTATGCATTTTTTAAATTGCAATTACTTAAAAACTCTTGAACCGATTTCAAATATTTTTATACCATTCGATAGGTATTTTGAATCCCTTTAATTTGATATACATTTTATGTGGGTTCCATAACACTCCCCGCTGCGGGGGTCAACCCCCCTTTTACCCCTCTTACTTTTCATATAAAGTACTACGCCGAATAAAACACCGTTTCGCATGCATAGCTAATTAATACCTTTAAAACGATGCCTAACTTATTAATTTTGGTAAATTATGTGAGCAGAAAAAGGGATATTTATAAAACACCAATTAGAAATAATATATAATGATTTTGAACTGATCATACGGGCATGTTAGGACTATTACAATATTTCGCACCAGACCTAGGCACCCTCAATTACATTTTGTAATTGATTACACCTTCATAATTGTAATTGGAAAACCTCAATTACAAATACAAATAATTGTAATTCAAAAATCTCAATTACCAATTATATGTAATTGTAATTGAAAACCCTCAATTACAATTACATTTAATTGTAATTTAACACTTCAGAGGAATAATAGAAACAACAAGGAACAAATAATTACACGTAATTGTAATTGCAAAATCTCAATTACCAATGAATTTAATTTGAATTGAAAAAAAAAATGTAATTGAGGATGCCCAGGTCTGTTTCACACCAAAATCGGCCTAATACTGATTTCACACAGGCGGTTAATGGAATAATTATCCACATTTTCTTCATTAAGTTGATAATGAAACTCGATTTTCCATACAAAAGTTCTATAATAATTAAAAGATGTTTATGCTTTGAGTGCGAAAAACGAATTAATTTTATTATATCAAATTTGCTTCTTTTATACAATATTTGTTCTTATGTACTATTTATTTACTACGATACATATTTACTCTAAGTGTGTAATAATAATGGGACTCTTTCCCACGGTATATTGTATATATATGTATGTACCTACGTACATGTACATTAAGCCGTATCACGAAAATAAAGTTTGCGTGTGTCAGTTTTATTTGAACACTTATGTCGAAAAAATATTTTTGGCGTAAAAATTTTTTTTTAAGCCCGCGTTAAAAACAGCTAAATCGCGTTTTTTGTAATAACTTCCTTATTTGATGTCGGATCTCTATGATCTTAATGTCGCAAAAAAGGTCTCGCTCAGCACTATATTTGGCCCATATAAAGTTTCGACCTCAAAGGTTGTTCTGAGTTTTACCTTTAAAAATTTTGGTGTTACTATCCCTAGATTTTTTTATTTTTATCACTAATACAAAGCTCTCAAAAAACCATGAGGACTCCGCTAAAAAAGTTGTAGCCTTTATTCACAAACAAAAAAGTTATACCGTTTTAAAATAAGGGAACCTGTGTTTTTTGAAAAATTATCCAAAGTTCTTATTTATATGAGGCAGTAACGCCATATAGTATGAGTTTTTGATTAAAAAGTATTCTAAGTCCTCGCTTGACTTGAGAATGTTGTACCGCGGTGGAACAGCTACCAATACTGGACACATGATATGCAAAAAATTATTGATGATTGGACTATTCGTGCTGATCAACGTTATTTATATTGAATGATAATGGCTGTAGTGAAGATTTGGTAAGTATTCAAGTGGGATCTCTAAGCACAGCGAGCTGGCTTACAACGGCTTCACGATTTCTGCATCCGTGCGTATCGTAAAATCATCCAAGTTATTTAGAAAAACTGCTAGAGTTCGTTGTAAAATTATACGCGCCTAAAGAGACAACGGAAGTCTAAATGTATTATCAATACTTACGCTGGATGCGTCTCTGCCCCTAGAAATGCAGTTAATTATTCAGCCTACAATTGAAAACAACGCACTTTACTTTAATTCCGAAAATATCTTCTTATCTATGATAACCGAGACCGAAAATGACGATGTCCTCCAAATTTTGAGATATTTATGAAAGAAGTTTCAGAGCTCTGAAAGTGAGTTCTTCGTCGCTTATACTACTTTGCTCACACTCAAAAAAAAAATTACTCAGATTATGGAAAAATGGAAATGATTCGCCGCTAAAGACATATTTTCATTGTTTTGAATACAATTTTCTTTAAAACGTGGTTTTTATTCCTTGATTGAAAGAAAATTGTACATCAAAACAATGAAAATATGTCTTTAGCGCCGAAACATTCCCATTTTTCCATAATCTGAGTAAGTTCTGTGGTCACAAGCAATAATCGCTTAAGTCGACTTAGGAAGATTTCGAGTTATATATAACACGTTATTCTCCTTTTAAAACTCTACATTTCTGTAAAACCCCCATGCTTATAACTTAATTCAATCAAAAGATATAAATAAAAACATTTAGGCTTAACTTACTATAGAGGTACATTAAACTTGCTATAACAGCCAAAGTAGACGTATATACTTAATCAAATTTCTTCATGACATTTTGTTTTATTTACTTAATTTGATCGTAACATTGTGGATGGTTCAGTGATTTTGCGCCCATAGTTTTTAATCGACTTTTATGATTTGTTAAGAAACGCTTTCGAATATAAAAATCAATTTATCTCGAAATCATTTTTTAAGACTTAAGCGATTATTGCAAATTGCCACAGAGTTGTTTTTTCAGTGCAGGTTTCGAACGTTTAAAACAAATTAAAATTTATGTGCAGGGTATTCTCTTCCCTCTTATATGCACTTTATAGACATATATGTACGTATAGTTTTTTTCCCTTTTCTTTATTTTTATTAGCTCAACAATAGTTACTCATACGCCCCCCCATCGGATCGCTTTGTATGTGAAAACTGAAAATGTTTTCTTAAATATCTCGAAAATGGGAGCTAATCCGGATTTTCTAAAAACGCGATCGTAATCTGGAGCCAAAAATTAAGCTCACGTGTTTCGTCGTATCTCTGTGGTAATTTTTTATAAAAAATAACAAGTGTTTCATTTTACAACGTTATAACTTTTTTGTTTGTGAATAAAGGCTAGACTTTTTTTGGGGGATTCCTCATGGTTTTTTGAGAGCTTTGTATTAGTGATGAAAATAAAAAAATCTAGGGATAGTAACTCCAAAATTTTTAAAGGTAAAACTCAGGACAACCTTTGAGGACGAAACTTTATATGGGCCAAATATAGTGCTGCGCGAGACCTTTTCTGCGACATTAAGATCATAGAGATCCGACATCAAATAAGGAAGTTATTACAAAAAACGCGATTTAGCTGTTTTTAACGCGGGCCTAAAAAAAAAATTTTTACACCAAAAATATTTTTTCGACATAATTGTTCAAATAAAACTGACACACACCCAACTTTTTTTTTGTCCATATAACGTGATACGGCTTAATGTACATATTTGTGAATTCAATGAAGCGAGTATTTCATTTCAATAAAAATTAAAATTGAACTTGTATATTTATTTTGATGTAAAAGTGGAAATATCCTATTCTATTGCCTTAAGTATATTTTTATGCACTATGATTTTCTTTTCTAAATGATTATTATTTTTACCTATACTTTCTACCTTATAGGGAGTTAAACTATAATTATTCTGCTTATGAATATCTGTTACTCTATAGGGCCCTTTATATCTACTGTCTAACTTATGTCCTGCTTCATCTCTGACTAACACTAAATCTCCTAGTTTTATTTCCTTAAGTTGTACGTTTTTATCGTAAAAAATTTTATGTTTTTCCTGAGCCTACCTTATTAACCTATTAGCTCTTTCTTGTGCTATTTGTAACCTAAATTTAACTTCTTTATCGTACGCCTCATAATTATATAATGGGCTAATTGTATTTTCTTGTAAAAAATCGAATGTCGGCGCCGGTTTTCCAAATATTAGTTCAAAAGGGCAGTAACCATGAGCTGTTGAAGGTGTTGTGTTATAACAATAGGTAAAGTACTTGAGGTACTCATCCCAATCGTCTTTGTCAATGGATATGTATGAACGTACATATTCACTGAATGTTCTATGGCTGCGTTCAACAGTGCCTAACGTTTGATGATGTGTTATGAAACTGCTTAGGGTAGGTAAAGGCCACGTGGAGGGTCGACACGCTTGCAACCCAGGCTAGCTCGTCGGTGGGTGGATCCTTTTCCACCTGCCTTTACCCACAGTTACATAAACAAATAAGTTTCATGCCTATGAGTGAGATAGTGTCGAAAGAAAAGATAGTTGAAAAAGAAAATAGCCAAACAGAAATGAAACCTGTCCCTGTCACGTCCGGTGGAGTCGGCCCTCCCTCTTCAGCATGAACATGCGAAGCCATGGGCGCTGTGTAGACTCCTAACTCCTTACAGCGCCCCCAAGCTCAGTAATCCTTGGTCGGAGAAAGTCAGTTGCTGTCCATCTAACCTGTTCCTACTTCACCCTGTGGCACCAAAGCAACACCCACACCAAAACACTAATGACTTAACCCTGCATCATTTTTATAAACCGTTCAACCCATATACGAAAAAGAAAGATATTGGTTTCGAATTCATTCAACCTTTTGACAACTGATTTATTTATAATATCCTTATTTCTAACATTCAGTAAAAAAAACTTATGTTAAAATTTCTTTTATTTAGCTTATCTATAAATTCATTCGTATGGCCATTCAAAAAAAAAGGAAAAGGGACCATAATAAAGAAACTGAACAATTTACAAATTTTCAATAATTAACTGCTTTCTACTAGTTTGATTTAATATATATACATACGTATAAGTATATTACTCATGCACATATGTATGTGTGTATCGATAAAAAAAATCTTTAATATCCCTGCAAAAAAATGTGCGATCAATCCCAAAAGAGATTTGTCCTCGGTTGATCTCTTTCGAGAACAATCGGTCCACAATTAGTCCCCGATTGTTCCCGTACGGGTATAAATGTAGACTAATTGTAGACCAATTGTCCCCTAACGGGTATAAATATAGATTAATCGCTTTTATCCCCAACGGATATAAATGTAGATTAATCGCTTTCGTTCCGAAGTGGTACAATCTTAAATGTAGAAATTTTACAAAAATATGCAATGTATTTAAAAATTTGTAGAACAACCGGTAAAACGAATTGAACACCCTTTCTTTTAATAACAATGATGAATAATAATTTTAACAAAATGTTGCCTAAAATGTTCTATGAAAAATTAATAACAATGATGAATAATAATTTTAACAAAATGTTGCCTAAAATGTTCTATGAAAAATTCCTTTTTTTTCAAAAGTAAAACATTATATAATCTTTATTTATATATGCATGAACATTTACAATTTTTTAAAGATTGTTATTAAAAATTGTCTTGGCGAACAACTTGGAAAAACCTACATTTGTACCCGTTCGTGCTGGAAGCGATTGATCTACATTTGTACCCGTTGGGGATGAAAGCGATTAATCTACATTTTTACCCGTTCGGGATGAAAGCGATTGATCTACATTTGTACCCGTTCGGTATGTTAGTGATTAATCTACATTGGTACCCGTTCGGGTATACAAGTTGAACAATTGGTCTCTTCATAGGATATGCTCGAACAAATGCGATCAATTCACTCCATATAAAGGGATGTAAAATTGTATTAGTCGCATGCTCCCTTGCGATTGATCCCGGACACGTCCCGGATTAATCGCATTTGTTGCAGGGATTCATCTTTGAATGCCCATACTACTATATATTTATATATATATCTATATATATCTATGCGCATATTAACTTTTATGTGTACCACAAAAAAATTTTTATATTCTAATTCAAAATCAACTCCAAATCAAAAGAATAAAATTAAAAAAATATAAAGGCTACTAATTGACTTGTGGGCATGTAGATAAGTATCTTCATGATTATACACAACCAAACATAAATTATAAAATATAATAAAAATCGAACTCACCTGGTTACTCTAACGATGTTGGTACCAACAACGAATAGAAGCTAAACAGGGAAAGAAGCAATATTATGATATATGGTATATACATACCTATTTACATGCCTATAAGCGAAAGAAGATGAGTATAGGACAAGTGTCAGAAATTTTAATTACTCGCTCGTGGTTGGGAACGGCGGGCGAGTAATTTCTGGGAAATAATTATAAAGAAAAGAATCTGATGATAAGAGGATGTGCAACTACTAAATAATTAAAATTTAGAAAAATAAATGCCCGAAGCAATCTAGGGCTGAATAAAAAGATATAACAAAAAAGCAAAGGTTTTGTGTGAAACTTAAAGTTACAGGTATCTATCTAATTGCAATTTAACGAGTATAGTTGTCGGCAGCCCGCCGCAACAACAAAAAATACATGCATATGGCGGGTTGCTTTAGTTGGTAAATTTACAAGATTTATGTCCCAATCAACTGATCTGTAGTCTTCTCCAAGGCCGTATTTAGGGGGGGGGGGTGTTTGAACCCCCCACGAAATTCTGGTAGATAAATTTTACTTCTATCATATTCAAAGCTATATGTTGAAAACACTAGTTTACGAATAATTAATTTGAGAAAATACCAAGAATTTCAGGTATAGGGGAGGGCTGGTATGAACCTGCTGAGATCAAAACCATTTTCTTATGGTTAGGGTTTTGAGATAACGTAATTTTGAGTTTTTTTGGTTACAACTTCAATCAAAAATTCTTTTCGCTGAAGTTACAAATACCCGCAAACCGTATCTACTCCGTTCGAAAGATAATTAAAGTACGCTTCTAACGACATACCACTTATAAATTAAATTATGTTACATTTCTAAAATTTTAGCATATTTCCTTATAACTTCATAAAGTCATGGCTGAAAATTCATTACTCGGGTTATATTAGTTTCTGAATTATAACATTTTGTGTGTTTTTCGAAAGATCCCATATATGGGATGCGTGCGTTTTTATAGTCCGATTTCACCTACATATCTTCAATACTAACTTTGGAAAGTCACCATTTTTTGATTTTTTACGATTATTGAAAAAGATTGGTTTTTATTGGTGTTTTTATAAGAAGTTGTAAAAATCAGGAAAGTTTTATTCTTTTTAAAATTATTCTGTTTTATTGCAAACATTTTAAGCGTAATATTAAAAAGATGCGATAAATACTTTATTTTTGGCGATTTTTTTCAAGTGAAACAAAAAGGATGTTTTATGGTCGAAAAACTCGGTTAGGTGACCCAACTATATGAAAACGACTTCACAGATAAAAGGACATTAGGAGGAAATATAAAGCTTCCCAAGCACTGTTTGCCAGCATAACACCAACAGTCTCAAAAATAAGCTGTTGCTGTTTTGCGAAAGTTATCATAATTTTTTGAGAACTTTTGAATTTCGATTTCCTTTGAAAATATCTTAAGTCGAAGCACAGAACAGTCGAATATATTTGTTTGTTTTTTGTGCTGTTGCTTTACTGTGTAATTTAAAACAGATCAGTCGTCAGTAAAACACAGATAAACAGAATTTTAGTTTTAAGTGCGACTTTTTGAAATTGGTTTTTTTGTACATTACAATTTCGATTGTGTTCCCATAAATTAAAAAAAAAAAAAAAACTATAACAACAGTGCTGTAAAAACTCGAAATTATGTTTGCCCTTTGCTGTGCTGTACAAATTTCCACAATACAGCAACAGTCGACTATAATTTTTTGAAACTTAAGGCTGCGCAGATGCAGTACAGTAGAACTTTTTATTTTTTATACTTCTGCTGCGCTGTTAATTTTTTAATTTTCAAATGAAAATGAAATTCAATGGAAATGAAAAAAAAAGTTGAAAATAATTTCAAACCCTGCTCAAAAGACTAAAATAATGACTTATCTATCAATTTTAAAAATCGGATGTCAAATAACAAAGTTTCAAAAAAAACAAGTTAGAGTCTCAACATAAGCTAAAAACCTTGAGGCGGACTTTTACAGCTGAAAAAAGCTGGGTAATCTAACCGAGTTTTTCGTCCATAAAATATTATTTTTTTTTTACTTGGATAAAATCTCCAAAAATAAAGTATTCATCGTATTTGTAATAAAACAGTCTAATTTTTATACCTTTCATGAGAATGAAATGGTGTTATAACTTAGTGCCAAAAAATTTTTGTCGAAAGTACCAGAAGGAAGCGTGGGGGACCCACCAAAATATATACCGATATGATCAGAATCACGAGCTGAGTCGATTGTGAACGCAAACTAGTCCCTCAGTTTTTGAGATATCTGAATGAAATTCGGAATACAGGTATGTTGTTATATGCAGCTGATCATTTGTCGGAACCGGCCGAATCGGACCACTATAACATATAGAAAACAACCGATTATTCAGATATACATGCAATTTTTGGATGTAATTTGTGCATAACTTCCCCATTTAAACAGCTAAGGACATGAAACTTTGAAGTAGACGTGCCCATTTTAGCCCAAACAAGGTTACCGAAAATTGTCAACATCGGACCACTATAACATATAGTTCCACAATATCCGATTATTCAGATATACAAATTTTGGTGTATAACTCCTCCATTTTAACAGCTAACGGCCTGAAATTTTGAAGTATTTGTACCCATATGGGCCCAAACAGGGTTACCGAAAATTGTCAAGATCGGACCACTATAACATATTGCTCCCCTACAACCGATTGTTCAGATATGGACATTTTGGTGTATAACTCCTCCATTTTAACAGCTAACGGCGTGAAATTTTTAAGTATTTGTACCCATATGGTCCCAAACGGGGTTATCGAAAATTGTCAAGATCGGACCATTATAACATATAGCTCCCATACAACCGATTGTTCAGATATGGACATTTTGGTGTATAACTTCTCCATTTAAATAGCCAAGACACCATTTTTTCTAATAAATCTTTCCATAAATAACCCACAGAATTAAAATTATAAATTAAACTTAATCCGGCTATGTACATACATAGGTAACTTTTCATTTCCCCACTCTGAAGTCTTCGGTACGGCCGAAGACAGCCGCGCTTTTACTTGTTAAATGAATAAAAGTTTCCTGATTTTTAAAACTTCTTATAAAAATCCTAATTTGAAAATCAAAAGTTTCGTAAAAAAAATTTCTTCTAAATAGCACTTGAGAAACCAGAATTTTTTTTTTATTATTTTTATTTAGTGCACGAAATAAGTTATAAATTTTTCTCAAAAAAAAAAAAAAAAAAAAAATCCACAACGATGGAACCCCCCACGAATCAAATGAAAAGCATTTGACTCAGCAACCTTTTTGTTGTTTTTTTTCTTTTGTAAGTCACATACGTATGTACATACATAGATTTATGTAATACTTTGACTTACCTCCAACTTCCTCTTAATCTTGGCGTTACTTGTCCTGCTCCAACAGTGTTAGTGATACAGATGCTCCTTGCGGTGGAAAATATTGTTCACTTCACTTGACATATCGTCGCCCGGATAAATTGTGAATGTATGTGAATTTTGGGCCGAATTGAGTTAATAATACAGTTATACTAAGCTAATCAAGATCTTTCGAATGACGTTATCCGTTTTTTGCTATCTCCTTTAGTTTAAGAGATATTGAGCAGAATTTTTTCGTTTGTTGAAGGTCGCAAGCGATTTCGTCTAATTTCCAATGTGCTTTTAATTGCTGTCAATTATTTAATTTATTTACTTTTATGAGAAATCAAATACAATATTTAACTAATTTTAAAAATCTTTAATTTAGTTCAAATTGAGAACACATTTTGTTGTACGTCATACAAATTTCCTGCAAAAATGTTGCTAAAGGTAACATACGACAAAATTTTACTGAAGAAAATCCTTTATAAATTCCAAAATAATAAACAATATATAACAAAATTACAATAATTTAAGAATTTTGTGGCCTAGTAGTGTCAGACTTTGGAGAAAAACTAATCAGAAGTTTTGGAGAAATACAATTCCAAACTTCAAACCTGTTTTCCCAAAAGTCTTCAAATGCAACATACGACATTAATTTATCCGGGCGACGATATATATTCTATCACTGTTGGATAGATTAAATTAAGGATAAGTTTTGTTTAAAAAAAATGTTTTTTTTTTCACTTTGAATTTTGCACTTCACCATAAACTATCGCGCACTGACCGTAACTTTTGCTGATCTGCACCGTTTTCCAGGCTCAGCACCTCTTTATACCCTCAAGTAAATAGCGAAAAGGATTAACGGGCTTATGTATTTAATAAAATATAACTATCTACCAATGAGAGTTAACTGGACACACATACGTACAAATACAGATATATAAATTAGTATCTGACTTCGTGTTCGATCACAAGTTTGACGATCACCGAAGTTAACATAAATAGATAAAGCCCACTGTTACTAACATTGACTTGTACATACATATTTTACACGAATACATACATTGACATTAAGATACCCTGCAAAAAAATGTGCGATTAATACCGAAAGATATTTGTCCCGGATTGATCTCTTTCGAGAACAATCGGTCCACAATTAGTCCCCGATTGTTCCCGTACGGGTATAAATGTAGACCAATTGTAGTCCAATTGTTCCCGAACGGGTATAAATGTAGACTAATTGTAGACCAATTGTTCCCGAACGGCTATAAATGCAGATTAATCGCTTTCATTCCGGACGGGTACAAATCTAGATTCCTTAAATGTAGAAATTTTACAAAAATATGCAATGTACTTAAAAAATTGTAGAACAACCGGTAAAACGAATTGAACACCCTTTCTTTTAATAACAATGATGAATAATAATTTTAACAAAATGTTGCCTAAAATATTCTATGAAAAAATCCTTTACATTACGCTCATATAATGCATACTCAAAACTTACAATTTTTTTTATTTATTTATTGAGATTTTTTTTCAAAACTAAAACATTATATAATCTTTATTTAAATATGCATGTGAAATTGATCTAATTGATGTAGAAATTTAATTATTTAAGATAATAATGAATAAAACTTAAACTTAAAACTTAAAAAAAAAAAACATTTAAAATTTTTTAAAGATTGTTATTAAAAATTGCCTTTGCTAACAACTTGGAAAAATCTACATTTGTACTCGTTGGGGATGAAAGCGATTGATCTACACTTGTACCCGTTCGGGATGAAAGCGATTAAGGCCTGGCAAATTTGCCGAGATGACATAAGTGTGATAAATTTGCCGAGCACAACAACAAAATACACGTCTTGTCAAATTTGGAGCTTCGGCAAATTTCTCATACCCCAATCGGTGATGGAGGATGGCTACGTGTGTAGAAGTCCACGTAAGTGGGGAAAGCTTCTGACTGCCATCCACCTGGGGGTGGCCAGAGCGATTCTTCTGCATGCGGAGCAAGCAGCTCACGACTTCCGCGCAGTGTCCTCTGGATAGCCACCGAACACCCGTTTGGTGGTGAACTAAAGTGAGAAGGCGACAACTCGACAAGGCCACTCCGACATATTCGGTTCAAGGGCTTGTTGAGGGGAATAACTGCAGCGTCTGTTCACCAGAAGGTGCGGCTGCGAGCGGGCGTCTGTCTTGGAGCAATCGGCTCGCTATATAAACGTATAACAATATACAACTCCCGCAGGGCGGGTTGTGCGTCGGGCTTGGGACCCACCACGTAAAAAATCCTATCCAATGAAAAATCCAACAATGCCTCGGATGAGACCACCTCTTTTTATTGACGACCATGGCAAACGTTTAAAGGACTATGATTTGAGGGTATGCACCTGGAACGTCCGGACCCTTAATTGGGAAGGTGCCTCTGCCCAACTGGTTGATGTCCTCGGAAGAGTGAAAGCTGACATAACCGCCATACAAGAGATGCGGTGGAAGGGGCAAGGCAAGAAGAAATGCGGGCCTTGCGCTATATATTACAGTGGCCATGCAGAGGAGCGTATATTTGGTGTTGGTTTTGTGGTGGGAAAGAGACTCAGCCGCCGAGTACTGTCGTTCACGCCAGTGAACGAGCGTCTAGCCACGATCCGCATCAAAGCGAGATTTTTCAACATATCTCTCATCTGCGCCCACGTCCCGACGGAAGAGAAGGACGATGCGATCAAAGACACTTTTTATGAGCAGTTAGAGCATGCCTACGACCGCTGCCCCCGTCACGACATTAAGATTGTGCTTGGCGACTTTAATGCCAGGGTGGGTAAGGAAGGTATCTTTGGCAGCACAGTCGGAAAATTCAGTCTCCACGACGTAACCAGTCCCAATGGGACGAGACTGATCGACTTCGCCGGGTCACGAAACATGGTAATTAGCAGTACCAGATTCCAGCACAAAAAAAATACACCAAGCCACATGGCTGTCCCCTGATCGAAAAACGCGAAATCAAATCGATGGCAGACACAGCTCCAGCATCCTAGATGTGCGCACAATCCGTGGTCCCAATGTCGACTCCGACCACTATCTTGTAGCAGCCAAGGTACGCACCCCTACAGGGCTACATTGTGTGCGGGCGCAACGCGAAGTGTATGGGAGCGTTATCGAACGGCGAGGAAGGAAGAGAGGCGCCTTTTTCGAAAGAAGAAAAGGGAGGCTGAAAGGCGCGAGTGTGAAGAGCTTGAGATGCTGGCGGGTAGGAACGATGCTCGAAAATTCTATCAAAAAATCAGGCGGATGACTGAAGGTTTCAAAACCGGGGCAAATTCCTGCCGGAATGATAACGGCGATCTGGTAACTGATGTCCAGAGCATACTTAAGTTGTGGAGGGATCACTTCTCCTCCTTGCTAGATAATGGCAACAGTGAAATTGCTGAAGGAGAAGATGTACGACCCGAATCCCCAATAGCAGATGATGGTAGGCATGTTCCACCACCCGATCATGACGAAGTGCGAATAGCAATGTCTCGGCTTAAAAATTACAAAGCCCCGGGCGCTGACGGTTTGCCAGCCGAGCTATTCAAACATGGTGGCGAAGAGTTGATAAGGAGCATGCATCAACTCCTATGCAGAATATGGTCGGACGGTTATCGTGGGATAAGCCTCCTGAATATCGCATATAAGGTCTTAGCAAGTGTATTGTGCGAAAGACTGAAGCCCACCGTCAACAAGCTGATTGGATCTTATCAGTGTGGCTTCAGACCTGGCAAATCTACCATCGACCAGATCTTCACAATACGCCAAATACTGGAAAAAACCCATGAAAAAGGAACCGACACACACCATCTCTTTGTCGATTTTAAAGCCGCTTTTGATAGCACGAATAGGAATTGCCTATATGCCGCAATGTCTGAATTTGGTTTCCCCGCAAAACTTATACGGCTATGCCAAATGACGCTGACTAACACCACCAGCTCCGTCAGAATTGGGAAGGACCTTTCCGAACCGTTCGAGACCAAACGAGGTTTCAGACAAGGTGATTCCCTTTCGTGTGACTTCTTCAATTTGATGCTGGAAAAGATAATACGAGCTGCAGAACTTAACCATACAGGAAGCATTCTATACCACAAGAGGGTACAACTGCTGGCGTACGCCGATGATATCGACATCATTGGCACTAACACTCGCGCCGTATGTTCTGCCTTCTCCAAGCTGGATAAAGAGGCTAAGAAAATGGGTTTGGCGGTTAACGAGGACAAGACGAAGTACCTCCTGTCATCACACAAAGAAACAGCACGCCTTGGCAGCCACGTCAATGTTGATAGCTACAAATTCGAAACTGTTAAGGACTTCGTCTATTTGGGAACCAGCATTAACACCAAGAATGATGTCAGCACGGAGATCCAACGAAGAATCACGCTTGCCAATAAATGCTACTTCGGACTAAGTAGGCAACTGAAAAGTAAAGTCCTCTCTCGACAAACAAAAATCACACTACAGGACGCTCGTCGTTCCAGTCCTCATGTACGGCGCAGAAGCATGGACAATTTCAAAATCAGATGAGCTGGCACTTGGAGTATTCGAGAGAAAAGTTCTTCGTAAGATTTATGGACCTTTGCGCATTGGCGTGGGCGAGTATCGACGGAGATTTAACGATGAGCTGTACGAGCTTTACACAGGCATCGACATTGTTCAGCGAATAAAGATCCAGCGGCTGCGTTGGGCAGGTCATGTCGTGAGAATGGACGAAGGCGCTCCGGCCAAGAAAGCATTTCTCTCGAAACCCGCTGAACGCAAGAGAAAAGCGAGACCTCCACTGCGTTGGGAAAATCAGGTGTTCCCAAGTGGCGCCATGCTGCACGAAACAGAAGCAATTGGCGCGCGCTGTTGGACTCGGCCAGAATCGTCTAGACGGTTAAGCGCCAATCAAGAAGAAGAGAGAATCGGTGATATTTGATATCATGAGAAAAATATCACGGGAAATGCAACCATGTTATTACATTCACAATAGTCTTCTATGAGAAGTGAGTTTAAATTTATGTTTCTGGTTCTTTTTTTAAGTATTTTATTTTATTCAGATAAAAAATTAATTAATTCAAAACTGAAGCAAGCAAAGCAAAGCGACAACAGTCGTATAAAGAGTGGAAAGAATATGGCTAACATGCTAGTTCACTATGAAGTCAGTTCGAATTTTATTTTCTTGAAGGTGCGCTCTCTCTGTGTGAGAAATTTCTCAAGATATCATGATATCTCGGCAAAAAGATAAGCCAGAGAGAACAACCTTATTGATATACATTTGTACCCGTTGGGTATGTAAGCGATTGATCTACATTTGTACCCGTTCGGGATGAAAGCGATTGATCTACATTTGTACCCGTTCGGTATGTTAGTGATTAATCTACATTGGTACCCGTTCGGGTATACAAGTTGAACAATTAGTCTCTTCATAGGACATGCTCGAACAAATGCGATCAATTCACTCCATATAAAGGGATGTAAAATTGTATTAGTCGCATGCTCCCTTGCGATTGATCCCAGATACGTCCCGGATTAATCGCATTTTTTGCAGGGCACCTTCAACATTTAGGGCCGTTTACTCAACCTCTGATTAACGCTAACCGGAGGATAAAGGTATGGTTAAATTGTGAACTGCATTATCGACCACACGCTAAATGTATGGTTGGATGAAGTCGATAATGATGTTTAACCGGACTTTAACCGTGGTTAGCGTTAATCAGAGGTTGAGTAAACGGCCCTTAACCTATGTGGCAAAGGCTGTCGTAACAGGCCCGCAACCGCCGATGGGGCATGCCTCATGGAACGAGTGCGTAAAGAAAGTAATACGCAGCCTTTCCTCTTTTGGTACCTAACGTGTGGCCTCGACCCACGACCTAAAGCCGGGTATTTTATTTCCTAATTATACTGTTAATCTACCATTTACTTTTGACATTTCACTGGGATGTTAAGTTACTCTTAGATACACATATACATGTAAACACCTATTTTACAGATACTTAATCCTATATCACAGTGTGTTCATGTTAGAATGGTCTGGTAAAAAAACAAAAAAAAATCAATAAATAAATGAATAACCAATCTAAAAATAAATAAATGAATAACTAAATAAATAATAAATAACTAATTAAAAAAATAAGTATCACAGCTAAAGATAATGAATAAAAGCCCGTCTCCACATAACTTGATTCACCAGAGAAACATGTAGCAAAATATCTCGCTCAATAACCCGTCTCCACGTGGCTAATCGTGATTCAGTTTGACATTTCTCTTTCTTGTTCTTCTCAAAATTTTGTATGTTTGCTTATTTTTGCGTCTCTGTTTTGGTCTGTGTGAGATTTCGATAGATTTTCGATACAAAATTAGAGAAGACATCGATATCATCGAGGTTGGCAAGATGATTCAGAATGAAACAGTGTTTCAATCTTCACTCGCTCTCAGAAATTTGTATGGAAATTGGCAGGTTTCGGCACTGGTTTCCGTGTCGAAACAAGATTGAGAGAGAAAATGCAGAAAAAAGAGCGAAACACGTTATGTGGAGACATGGTATAAGATACGTCACTTCCTATAAAAAAAATATCACAGATAAAATTTAAAGTAAAAAAAAATTGAAAATATCACAGTAGTAGCTTAAGGATAAAATAAAATATCACCCATGGAATATGAATTAATAAAATAGTCCGAAATTAATGTAAGATATGACTAGCAGGTACACAAAAAAACATATGGATATACACACACATGCGACAAATACTATGTGGTAAATACCTTTATACCTAACACTAATACAATACATTTAATTTGTTTAGGCCCTAATATAGCATTATAATTTTCAATCTGGCTACTCTGCTTGAAGTTACGGCGGTATACCACTTGCCCTACGTTAAACTTCACTTCTCTAGCTCTTGTGTTATATACCTTTGCGCTGCGCTCGTGCGCTAATTTTAATTCTTTTATAATTTTCTCTCTAATCGTCAGAATATTATCCTTTCCTGAAAGTACCTCACAGTCGCTATCTCTAAGCGCGCCTAGCTTCCTATATAACTCATATGTTGGATCATTGGCAGTCCAAATAGAGCAGAATATGGCGATCTGCCAATCGCAGAATGGGTTGCGCTACGCAACGCAAATGCTGCATCACTAACATAGTGATCCCATTTTCTCTGGTGGTCCTTAATATGCGACCTTAGCATTTGTAGAACTGACCGATTTACTCGTTCAGCGACATTAGCCTGGGGTGAATAAAAGGCTGTTTTAATATGGTTTGATCCATATTTGGCGATAAACATTCTAAATGATTCGCCCACGTTGGGCGCCATTGTTATGAAACAGCTTAGGGTAGGTAAAGGCCAGGTGGAGGGTCGGCACGCTTGCAACCCAGGCTAGCTCGTCGGTGGGTGGATCCTTTTCCACCTGCCTTTACCCACAGTTACATAAACAAAAAAATTTCATGCCTATGAGTGAGATAGTGTCGAAAGAAAGGATAGCTGAAAAAGAAAATAGCCAAACAGAAATGAAACCTGTCCCTGTCACGTCCGGTGGAGTCGGCCCTCCCTCTTCAGCATGAACATGCGAAGCCATGGGCGCTGTGTTGACTCCTAACTCCTTACAGCGCCCCCAAGCTCAGTAATCCTTGGTAGGAGAAAGTCAGTTGCTGTCCATCTAACCTGTTCCTACTTCACCCTGTGGCACCAAAGCAACACCCAGACCAAAACACTAATGACTTAACCCTGTTTCATTTTTATAAACCGTTCAACCTATATACGAAAAAGAAAGATATTGGTTTCGAATTCATTCAACCTTTTGACAACTGATTTATTTATAATATCCTTATTTCTAACATTCAGTAAAAAAAAAACTTATGTTAAAATTTCTTTTATTTAGCTTATCTATAAATTCATTCGTATGGCCATTCAAAAAAAAGGAAAAGGGACCATAATAAAGAAAATGAACAATTTACAAATTTTCAATAATTAACTGCTTTCTATTAGTTTGATTTAATATACATACATACGTATAAGTATATTACTCATGCACATATGTATGTGTGTATCGATAAAAATAAAATGATGTATTGTGGAACGATCGTCCGTCATCCCTTGTCAAGTTTGGTTTGGAGACAAACCGGTTTCGGCTAATATGCGCCATCTTCAGTGTCTTTTTTCGTTCTGAGTTATTTTGTGTAAGTTCGATAGTACTTTAGTAACTAACTTCCATCGTTTGGTCACGTATTTCGTGTTCGTGTGATGTGTTCGTGCATTCGTGCGTTCGGGCGACGTGCATGCGTATGAGTCTGTGCGTTTAGGTATGTAAATCTATTTTTGTATCCTCATTAAACAGGCAGGTAAAAGTCCGTTATTGTCCTCTTGTGTGTTGTTTTGTTTATGTCGGTTTTAGGTTTTCTGTTCTCTTTTCGGTATAATAGCTTAAGCGGTTCAAATAATGTATCTGATGCGGTGTTTATTTGTTCATTTATTATTTTACCTACGAATGTCTTCTGTTTGTATATCTCCATATTTTCTAATACGTTAAGTCGTTTTCCCTTGTGTTGTATGTGGAGAATTTTAGCTGTTTTTCCTATGTTCATGGGTGTACATTTGTTTTCTGCCATGTGGTTGGCGAAATTTGATTCCACTGTCGTTGATGGTTTCCTTATTTTCTTATTGTAATCTCTTACGTGTTCTCGATATCTCGTCTTGATTTGGCGTCCTGTTTGTCCTATATAGCTATTTTGGCATTCGCAAGTCAATTTGTATACGCCTTGTTTGTCAAAGGGGTCTTCCTTGTTAATGTTGTTTCGTAGAAGTTTTTGCATGCTGTTCCTCGTTTTAAATGCTGCATTAATGTTATATTTTTGGAAAACTTTAGCCAACTTGTAAGATGTTGCTCCGGTATATGATAAGACTGCCCATTTCTTCTCTACCTTTTCTTTGTTCTCCGATTTCCTTGAAGTTATGTTTTTCTGTATTTTCTTCACCAAACTTTTTTGATATCCGTTGTTCTCCGCGATTGTGTATATTGTGCTGAGTTTCTTGTTGTAAGCTTCCTTTTCTAACGGGGTCCGTTCAAGTCGTGTTAATAAATGTCTGAAAGCGGCATTCTTGTGTTGTTAAGGATGGCTAGATTTATTGTGTATTACTGTATCCGCTGCTGTGGGTTTTCTGTATATTTCGTAAGTAAATTTGTTAGTCTCTTTGTTTATTTTAATTGTGAGGTCTAAGTAGTTGATTTTTCCATTTTTCTCTGCATCCATGGTGAATTTTATATTTTTGTGTTGGACGTTGAGGTATTCCAAAATTTTTTCTTCTTTATTTTCCGTTATGAGGCAGATGATGTCGTCTACATACCTGGCATAAAAATTTACCCCCAGATTTTTCGCCAGTTCTTCCATGTAACTTTCCTCCAAATGTTGCATAAATACTTCCATAAGGATGGCTGATGTGGGGTTACCCATTCCCAGTCCGTGAGTTTGTCTGTATATTTTATTGTCAAATTTGAAATAATTCTGGTCCAGGGTTACTTTCAGTGTGTTTACGATCTCTGTTGCAATGTCTCTGTTCGTTTTTTCTGTCAATATTTTAGTTAGAGTTTTTAGTGTTTCTGTCAGTGGGTATAGGTCTTTCACGTCAAACGATACCAGTCTCGAGTCCTTAGGTACGTTCAGGTTGTTCAGTTTTTCGACCAGTTCCGTCGTGTTCTTGATTGTGTATTTATTGGACAGGTCCAGTTTCTCGGTTAGTAGCTTATTTAGATGTTTTGATAGTCTATATCCTGGTGCCGATTTATGGTTTACTATTGGTCGCATAGGTGTTCCTGCTTTGTGGATTTTAGGTAGTGCGATCAGTGACGGGGCCGATGGATTCATTGTCGTGAGAGTGTAGGCTATCTTGTTGTCTACTATATTTTTTGCCTGTTTTATTGCACGCTTTATTGCCATTTGGTATTCCTCCGTTGGGTCCTTCCTCATCACTCGGCAGCCCATTTCTTTGATGGGTTGGCCTGTTTTTGTGGTGTATTCCTCTTCGTCCATTAGCACCGTTGTATTTCCTTTGTCTGCTTTTGTTGCTATTATTTTATTCTCTCTTAGTTTTTTCCTCAATTCTTTTACCGTTTTATATTCATTTGCTACCATTTTCTTTCCATCAGCTTTTATGCTCTTTTCGATTATGCGTCTGCATAAATGCCTTGCGTGCTCCTGTTCTTCGTTTGGTATTAGTGATATGGCCACCTCCGTGTCCGCAATGGTGTTCTCCACGTCTTTTTTCCTATCGTAGCTTTCGATGTTGTATTTTAAACCTTTTTGTAGTAGCTGTGTTTCCTTGGCGTTGATTGGAAGATTTGTTAAGTTAACAAATCTTGGATGGAAAGATGTTTTTTCCTGCTGTGGGCCTTTTTTGTTGTTGTTTTGTTTTGTGCCAACCATATGTTGGCTTTGGTGTTTTGTATTTTCTGTAGTCGCCTTTTGTATGCTATCAGTTTAATAAACAATGTTTAATGGGCAAACTCATTCCAAAATACGCGCAAATAGGACACAAAATGAAAAACGATGATAAACGCAAAATTATAAGTAAAGCGGAAAACAGCTTCATTAGATGCGAAATCAGGAACCAACACGCAAAGAAGGAGCGCATGAATCAGGAATTACTACGCATCCATCTGGAGCTGATGGGAATCATTCCAGTCAGTTCCCTTCTGGAAACGTTAGATGCAATAAAGGAAGAGATCAAAGGAGCCATGGAAAACAAGTATAAAAAACTCAACAAAAAACTGGACGACCTTGACACAAAACAAAACAACAACAAAAAAGGCCCACAGCAGGAAAAAACATCTTTCCATCCAAGATTTGTTAACTTAACAAATCTTCCAATCAACGCCAAGGAAACACAGCTACTACAAAAAGGTTTAAAATACAACATCGAAAGCTACGATAGGAAAAAAGACGTGGAGAACACCATTGCGGACACGGAGGTGGCCATATCACTAATACCAAACGAAGAACAGGAGCACGCAAGGCATTTATGCAGACGCATAATCGAAAAGAGCATAAAAGCTGATGGAAAGAAAATGGTAGCAAATGAATATAAAACGGTAAAAGAATTGAGGAAAAAACTAAGAGAGAATAAAATAATAGCAACAAAAGCAGACAAAGGAAATACAACGGTGCTAATGGACGAAGAGGAATACACCACAAAAACAGGCCAACTCATCAAAGAAATGGGCTGCCGAGTGATGAGGAAGGACCCAACGGAGGAATACCAAATGGCAATAAAGCGTGCAATAAAACAGGCAAAAAATATAGTAGACAACAAGATAGCCTACACTCTCACGACAATGAATCCATCGGCCCCGTCACTGATCGCACTACCTAAAATCCACAAAGCAGGAACACCTATGCGACCAATAGTAAACCATAAATCGGCACCAGGATATAGACTATCAAAACATCTAAATAAGCTACTAACCGAGAAACTGGACCTGTCCAATAAATACACAATCAAGAACACGACGGAACTGGTCGAAAAACTGAACAACCTGAACGCACCTAAGGACTCGAGACTGGTATCGTTTGACGTGAAAGACCTATACCCACTGACAGAAACACTAAAAACTCTAACTAAAATATTGACAGAAAAAACGAACAGAGACATTGCAACAGAGATCGTAAACACACTGAAAGTAACCCTGGACCAGAATTATTTCAAATTTGACAATAAAATATACAGACAAACTCACGGACTGGGAATGGGTAACCCCACATCAGCCATCCTTATGGAAGTATTTATGCAACATTTGGAGGAAAGTTACATGGAAGAACTGGCGAAAAATCTGGGGGTAAATTTTTATGCCAGGTATGTAGACGACATCATCTGCCTCATAACGGAAAATAAAGAAGAAAAAATTTTGGAATACCTCAACGTCCAACACAAAAATATAAAATTCACCATGGATGCAGAGAAAAATGGAAAAATCAACTACTTAGACCTCACAATTAAAATAAACAAAGAGACTAACAAATTTACTTACGAAATATACAGAAAACCCACAGCAACGGATACAGTAATACACAATAAATCTAGCCATCCTCAACAACACAAGAATGCCGCTTTCAGACATTTATTAACACGACTTGAACGGACCCCGTTAGAAAAGGAAGCTTACAACAAGGAACTCAGCACAATATACACAATCGCGGAGAACAACGGATATCAAAAAAGTTTGGTGAAGAAAATACAGAAAAACATAACTTCAAGGAAATCGGAGAACAAAGAAAAGGTAGAGAAGAAATGGGCAGTCTTATCATATACCGGAGCAACATCTTACAAGTTGGCTAAAGTTTTCCAAAAATACAAGGAAGACCCCTTTGACAACCAAGGCGTATAAAAATTGACTTGCGAATGCCAAAATAACTATATAGGACAAACAGGACGCCAAATCAAGACGAGATATCGAGAACACGCAAGAGATTACAATAAGAAAATAAGGAAACCATCAACGACAGTGGAATCAAATTTCGCCAACCACATGGCAGAAAACAAATGTACACCCATGAAAATAGGAAAAACAGCTACAATTCTCCACATACAACACAAGGGAAAACGACTTAACGTATTAGAAAATATGGAGATATACAAACAGAAGACATTCGTAGGTAAAATAATAAATGAACAAATAAACACCGCATCAGATACATTATTTGAACCGCTTAAGCTATTATACCGAAAAGAGGACAGAAAACCTAAAACCGACATAAACAAAACAACACAAAAGACGACAATAACGGACTTTTACCTGCCTGTTTAATGAGGATACAAAAATAGATTTACATACCTAAATGCACAGACTCACACGCACACACGCATGCACGTCGCCCGAACGCACGAATGCACGAACACATCACACGAACACGAAATACGTGACCAAACGATGGAAGTTAGTTACTATAAGTACTATCGAACTTACACAAAATAACTCAGAACGAAAAAAGACACTGAAGATGGCGCATATTAGCCGAAACCGGTTTGTCTCCAAACCAAACTTGACAAGGGATGACGGAGGATCGTTCCACAATACATTTAATATTCATCTTTGAATGCCAATACTACTATATATTTATATATATATCTATATATATCTATGCGCATATTAACTTTTATGTGTACCACAAAAAAAATTCTATATTCTAATTCAAAATCAACTCCAAATCAAAAGAATAAAATTTAAAAAAAATATAAAGGCTACTAATTGACTTGTGGGCATGTAGATAAGTATCTTCATGATTATACGCAACCAAACATAAATTATAAAATATAATAAAAAAATCGAACTCACCTGGTTACTCTAACGATGATGGTACCAACAACGAATAGAAGCTAAACAGGGAAAGAAGCAATATTATGATATATGGTATATACATACCTATTTACATGCCTATAAGCGAAAGAAGATGAGTATAGGACAAGTGTCAGAAATTTTAATTACTCGCTCGTGTTTGGGCACGGCGGGCGAGTAATTTCTGGGAAATAATTATAAAGAAAAGAATCTGATGATAAGAGGATGTGCAACTACTAAATAACTAAAATTTAGAAAAATAAATGCCCGAAGTAGGGCTGAATAAAAAGATATAACAAAAAAAAAAAACAAAGGTTTTGTGTGAAACTTAAAGTTACAGGTATCTATCTAATTGCAATTTAACGAGTATAGTTGTCGGCAGCCCGCCGCAACAACAAAAAATACATGCATATGGCGGGTTGCTTTAGTTGGTAAATTTACAAGAATCGAAACGAGTGAATTATAATGGCTCGGAATAAAAAAAATCAAAAGATATATCAGCTTTTAGTGATAAGCATTTCAAATATTTAAAATTACAAACAAAAAAAAAACAAGGTTAATAAATATCCTAAAGTGCATGCAAAAAAAAATGTATTGGGTTCCCCCCTCTCGTGATCCCCTTCTCTTTGACTCGCTGTCCCCTTTGCTTATTCTTCTTCTTCGCCTGTGCTCTTTCTTTCGGTAGGTATATTCGTATATATGTATGTATGCCTGGAGAAACTCTCCAAACCCACTGTTTCTTGGTGTCCCAAATGTTATTAACATATGTAGGTCAAAAACCTGGTGGCTCAGCCCATATGTCCCAATCAGCTGATCTGTAGTCTTCTCAATCTTATTTCTTTGCAAATATGTTAAGTGTATGTTTGTATGCACGCATATGCCGGTGTACCAGTTTTAGCCAACATCAAACAAACGCAAGCAAACATTGAAAGCATACAGCTGAGTATCTAATGTTCGATTCCACTCGAACTTAGGCTTCCTTACTTGTTAATAATTGATATATCTGCTCCTGTGTCTACTAGGAGAGTAGAAAATTAGTTATTTAATGTTGACTTGGAAGATATGTAGCTATTCAAATGTAAATTGAATACAAAAATTTTTCTCTCTACTGTTGAAGTGGATTCTGCTGGTTTTCCTGTTGGTTATAGCTACCAGAGCTGTAAAAAGCTGCAATCATTCGTCCCAGCAATCATTGATTGTTCTTCCAATTTTATTGCAATGAAAATTTATTGCAGTTTTTTGATTGTAAAAATTGCAATTTGAAATAATTTGTGTTTTATAGATTGCAATAAACATTTATATAAATTTTTTTATTGTAAAATAACTACAATCAGCAATAATTTACCTTCCATTTATTGCAATAAATGCTTATTGAAATTTTTGTGGATCAAGTTCATTGCAATAAAATTTATTGAAATTTTTTGATTGTACAAATTTTCAATACAATAATTTACAAAAATTTCATTGCAATAAACATTTCTCATAAATCACTTTCATTGTAAAAATTACAATAGCAATAATTGTATTGTAATAAATTTTCATCGTAAATCATATTGATTGAAAAATGTTTGATTGCAAGGCTTGCAATAGCAATCATTTTCCTCATAACTTTATACGAATGTATTGGGACTGATGAAAGGCAAGCGCTTGGGTAATTCGAGCAATACCCGGCATTCATATAACACGGTTTGCGCGTAATAACCCATTTCCCGGGTACATATGCATGTATGTACATTAGGGTGTCCTTAAAATCAGATTAGCGATTTTATTCGATCTCACCCCCTACATCGTTGACAGCATGATCAAAGATACCATAAATAAATTTTGGTCCCAATCGGAGACAGTTAAGCGGTGTCGCAAAGGGGTAAAAGTTTAGATAACCATATGGGACCCCGGGCGACACTCTTTAACCATCTCCGATCAGGACCAAAATTTATATTTTGTATCCTTGAGTACAATACTATCGACTTTGGCCATTAGATAAAAAAAATTAATTACATTTTTTGGTCTTTATATGGTAGTCTGAACTTTGACCCCTCTGCGACAACCCTTAACCACCTCCGATCGGGATCAAAATTTGAATTTAGTATTTTTGAGTACAGGACAATCGATTTGCGCATTAGATATGCAAAAAACTAAACTTAAATTTTTGAGCCTCGATAGAGTTTTCTGGAGTTTGGCACTTGTGCGACACCCCTTAACGGTTTTCGATCGGGACGAAAATTTATATGTGGTATCTTAGACTATATTAGCATCGACCTAGGGGGTGAGGTTGAGAAAATATGCTATGTACCCTAATGTGCATATTGACACACCGGTAATATTTGCAGTCGTCAATTTGTATAAAGTCTAGATGATAAGATGATGAGAAAGAGGTTGAGGGTGCGGATGGGTATAAGGATAAATATATGGATAAAATTGAACATGAGGATGGGGATAAGTATATATATATTTATTTTAAACAACCATACATACATATGTAAGACAGTAATGAGATATCCGGGAGTAAATGAAAAAGCAAATGGTACAAAAATAAATATATATCCTTATCCCCATCCACACCCTCTTCCTCTTTCTCATCATCTTATCATCCAGACTTTATTTGTACATATTGAAGACTGCAAATATTGCCAGTACCATGTGTCCGGCAGCATCCAATATGTACATAACTACGTACATATTTATGTATGTACCCAGGACATGGGTTACTACGCGACTACGCGTGTGATATAAGAGCCGGGTATTACTCGCATTACCCAGGCGCTTGCCTTTCATCAGTCCCAATTCATGCGTATAAAGTTATGAGGAAAATGATTGCTATTGCAAGCCTTGCAATCAAACATTTTTCAATCAAATTTGATTTACGATGAAAATTTATTACAATACAATTATTGCTATTGTAATTTTTACAATGAAAATGATTTACGTTTGAAGTTCATTGCAATGAAAAATTTTGTAAATTATTATAATGAAATTATTTACGAGAAAAGTGTATTGCAATGAAATTTTTTTAAATTATTGTAATTGTAATTTTTACAATTAAAATGATTTACGGTCAAAGTTGATTGCAATGAAACTTTTGTAATTCTAATTTCTGAAATCAAAATGATTGATGGTGAAGGTCGATTGCAATAACATACTTCTAAATTTTTGAAATATGATTTACAATCAAAGCTGCTTACAATAATATACACTTTTTATGATTGCAATACAATCTGATTGCAGCTTTTTACAGCTCTGGTAGCTACGTATGTTTCGTGTGTTGTTTGTGTTGTTATTGTTATTGCGAGCATTTGAGCGTGTTTGGTTTCTTAAGTCTCGCCTTTGCATGTTATTGTTATTGTTATAATTGTGGCGCGTGGGAAACGCGCGTCTATGGTTACTTCTGTTATTATTACTTTGATAACTTCTACGGAAGTTACCGCGGTAATAGTTTTGTTGACGAATGTGAAGCAATGAGTTTGGGTTTCCAGTTACTTCAGTGCAGATATTTGTGAATTTTGACACAGCTTCGTTCATCGAGGTGAACGTTCCAGCTTGCATAATTGTTTTCACCTTTTCGATGGAGCAGTTTTTACACATAGCTTTCACAGCTGATTGTGTAGCATACTTGGTTGCTAACTCTGGAATTAGTCCGTCAGATATGTATGCTCCTTCTAACGATTTTGTGAGATTTTCAATTTCTGAAGTATACTGATTTGCAGTTTTGCTGCGTTGTTGTATGTTCATTAATTTTGCTGTCAAAACTTCCACTGATTCGCCTTTGATTCTTGATTTTAAACTTTGTTTTATTGCCTGAATGGAGGATTCAGTGCTTATAAAATTTCTGGCCGTACCTTTTAGCTTTGTCTTTATCATAGATACTGCGACAGCCTCATGTGTATCTTTAATCTGGTCAAGAATGTCAAGTGTGTTCAAAAAACTATGTAGATTTTCCGGCTTGCCATCAAATTCGGGTAAAATTGATGAAGCCGTTTTAATGAACTCTACTACTGTTTGTGGCATTTTGTCTTTTTCTTCTGGTTCTGGTAATAAAATGCTAAAGTCGAGTGATATAGTACTTTGGTATGTGTTTGGTACTAATGCATCAATATTGTATCTTGCTAATGAAGATACTAGTTTGTCTCTAACAATGGTAAATATTTGGTATGCCTCTAATTGGTGAGCTGCAGTAAGTTGGTTGTTAACTTTGCGTATTACTTCACCTAAATTGTTGTAAAACAGTCGTTCTAGCAACAAGTCGTGTTTTTATCGCTCCTATTCTTGTTAAAGTAAGCATTGCAAATTGTTGTCATTGTGGCTCATATCTATGGATAGCTACTGTGGAAAATGCGACAAGTGTTTTGGTCGCAATGATTCGTTACTTGTGCCGTGTAGTGGTTTCTGTAAGAAAATTTTTCATCGGCTATGTTGCGAGGTAAATATATCTGAGTATGACGTTGGTCTACTCAAAAAGAACCGCCATATTGGCTACTTTTGCACCGAATGCCTAAACTCTTATGAAAAATTGAGTAAATCGTATGATGTTGTCATTGCCTCACACAAAGTTGGCTTCGAATCGATCCTATGCGCATTTGAGCTGAAGTTCAAAGAAGTTTTCAGCCAAATTGATGACTTAAAAAATTCAATTGCCAAATTGCATAAAAACGAATCCGACAACAACAATACTAATGGTTTGAATGCGAGAATATCTACACCGCAAGCTATTGCTGGGCTTGTCCCTGTTTCCCCTTCGTTGTTGATGCCAGTCACACAGTGCTTTACTGCTCTTTCGCCTAGTTTTGCTAATGCTGATAATGTCGACAACACTATCGTAAATTGTGGCACTTCTTCTACATTGGACAATATGTCGTATGCACAATGTGCTGCTCGTTCATCTGTAACAGATAAAAGTGCCGTTTCGCTCATTGCAAAACATAACAACATTACAAATAAACAAATTTCTTTTCGGTCGTGTAACACCATTGCCAGTGTAAACAACAATGGTACTTCTTCTAGCGCGAGCAGTGCTGTTAAAAACACTGCGAATTTACATGCCATCGGTAATGCAGTTGTCAATGCCTCTGTAAACGAGCAGACTTCAATTGTGTCGCCTAATGCATTCATCAGTGTAAACTACAATGGTACTTCTAATAACGCAAGCAGCGCTGTTAATAACACTGCGAATTTATATTCTGTCGGTAATGCAGGTGTCAATGCCTCTGTAAATGAGCATATCTCAATTGAGTCGCCTAATGACATCAACAGTATAAACTACGATGGTACTTCTGATAACGCAAACAGCGCCGTCGGTAATACACATGTAAATGCTCCTGTGATCGAGCACACTACAATTAGGTCGCCCATCGCCACTAACGGCGTAAACGATTTGTTGATTAGTGCTCCGGTTAATGCAACCAGTGCAGCTGAAGCAGCTAATACTGATCATGTTTCCGGCTGGATTACTATTGACAAAAATAAGAAAAAGCTAAGTCAAAAGCCATCTCGTTTGATTGGGTCTAATGCATGTAATGAACTTGGTGTAGCTTCTCGCTTAAAATGGTTGCACCTATCTTCTTTTCTGCCCACAGTCTCAGCTGAAAATATAATTGACTATGTGGTGAAACATGCGGGTATTGATAAACAACATATTTCATGCTACAATTTGCTGAAAAAAAATACGAATTCAGATTCGGTTAAGCATATAAATTTCAAGCTTGGAGTCAGTGACCAGCACTATGAGAAACTGATGAAGCCGGAGATTTGGCCTGCTAACGTTTCTGTACGCCCGTTCCGTTTTTTTCAAAAAGTGGAGAAGCAAAAAATTCATACATAGTATCTTCTACAAACAGTCGGATAAAAATCTTCTACCAAAACACATCTGGCCTTAGAACCAAGGGTGATATTGTACGCATGCTTAGCTCCCATATGGATTTTGATATTTTTGTATTAACTGAGACGTGGTTAAATTCAAATTTTTATGATTCTGAGTTTTTCGATCCCAATTTGTTTGATGTCTTCCGTAAAGACAGAGATGCAGTTATTACTGGCTGTACCAGAGGAGGAGGTGTGCTGATCGCAGTTCGCAGTCGTCTTTGTGCGGTGCCTGTCTCACTACATAACAATGAGTCTATCCTGGAGCAGTTATGTGTGAGCATTCGAGGATCTCATGGCATGCTCTATATTGTCGCATCGTATATACCACCGCTAAGTAACGAATATATCTATAGATCACATGTCGATAATGTGCTTGAACTGAGTCGAGCAAGAGATGCTAATCAGTTATGCGTTTTAGGAGATTTTAATTTACCTAACATTAATTGGTTATATGTTGATGGTGACGTGTCATTAACTCCATCGAATATCAGTAATTCACACGAATCGTATTTTATCGATAATTTGCTTGGCTTAGGCTTGGTACAAGTAAATAACTTTTATAACACCTTGCATCGGTTGCTCGACTTAGTTTTTGTATGTTCTAGCATTAATTGTTCACTATCGCAGCCTGATACGTACATTTCGGCGCCAAATATGCATCACTCGCCTTTATGTGTGGAATTAGATTTCATTGAATTCTTTGATTTACCAGTAAATAATGCTGAAGTTTCCTATAATTTTGCTCTTTGTGATTTTAATCATTTAAACAATATGATTGGTGTAACTGACTGGATATCTCTGTTTGGCGAAATTGACGTATCTGGCTGCTTTAATATTTTTAAATCCAAAATTGCAAGTCTTTGCGCAAATCATGTTCCAATATTCTCGAGCAAAAAATACAAGCTGCCATGGTGCTCCAAAAGGCTTAAGCGTCTAAAGAATTTGCGAAACAAGTTTTCAAGGAAATTTAAGTCTACTAACCAGCAACGTTTTCATGAGCTATATTTGCTATACAAAAAAGAATTTAATGAGTTGAATAAGTCTCTGTATAATAATTACGTCCGGAAGTTTGAATTAGATCTCAAAGATAATCCGAAAAATTTCTGGCGTTACATTAAGTCTAAACGAAATTCGTCGAGTATACCCAAAACGGTTTCTTATAATGGTTCTACTGCTGCCTCGGTGGAAGATGCGGCTAATTTGTTTGCTGAGTTTTTCTCTTCTAATTTTGTATCTGACGATGATGTCTCTGAAGCCGATATCAATAATATTCGGCGTAACCTTTCATCTAGCATGCTTTCTGTCATGGACTTTGGCGCACTTGTTATCTCTGATGGTGATATCATTGATGGTATAAATAATATCAAAATGTCATCACATACTGATACTGATGGTCTTTCCGTAATCCTGCTTAAGAACTGTGCTTCCTTAGTAGAACCATTGAAGCTTTTATTCAACAAGTCTCTCTCCTCGGGCATCTTTATTGATGACTGGAAGTTAACCTCGATAACTCCAATCTATAAGAGTGGTGGTATGAGTAACGTATCCAACTATAGACCAATCTCTAAGTTAACCACCGTAGCTAAGCTTTTTGAAGCTATTGTTAATAATAAGCTTTACTTTAACGTTAAACATCTAATTTGTCCCAATCAACATGGTTTTGTGGCGTCTAGATCGACGCTAACTAATCTATCTGTTTTCACTGAAGATTGTTATGCTGCGTTTCGTCGTGGTTTCCAAATTGATTCTATTTATACGGATTTTTCCAAAGCCTTTGATAAGATATCACATAAAATTCTCATAGCCAAGCTAGCTTGCTTTGGTTTTCATTCCATATTTCTAGACTGGATTAAATCTTATTTGGACAACAGAATTAGCACTGTTCGTATTGATGGTATTTCCTCTAATCCCTTTTCTGCTACCTCAGGTGTACCTCAGGGTAGTATTTTGGGACCTCTTTTCTTTATTTTATTCATCAATGATATCTCTTCATGTTTCTCCTCATCTAAATATTTGCTCTACGCTGATGACTTAAAAGTTTATTCCGAAATAAGTAGCCCTAATGACGCGGCAGATCTTCAGTCGGAACTTGATAACTTATATAAGTGGTGCGTCACTAATCGACTATATCTTAATATTAGTAAATGTCATAAGGTCTCGTATTATAAAGTGCTGCATCCCATTATTACCTCGTATCGCATATCTAACTGTATGCTTGACACGGTCTCTGAGATTAGAGATCTTGGTGTGCATTTTGATTTCAAGTTTAGCTTTGCATTGCATATCAATCATACAATTTCAAACTCGCTCGCTATGCTTGCCTTTGTTAGGAGAAACTCTTCTAACTTCGGTGACCCATACACTCGTAAATTGCTATTTTCGGCCTTTGTGAGGCTTAAACTTGAGTATGCTGCCTTTATTTGGCGCCCCTACCACGCGATTCATATAGATTGGAACGGGTACAGAAAATTTTTCTCCGATTTGCTTTATATAATTTAAATTTCTCGCATCCGATTCCGTCCTATGAATCGCGTTGCCGTTTGATTGGTCTTCCGTCTTTATGCAATAGACGAACTCTCTTAGCCATATCTTTCATTTCAGATGTAGCAACGGGTAGGAGTGACTGCCCTTCTCTGCTTGAAAGGTTGCCGTTCAATATTCCAAATAGAAACCTTCGCCGGTTTGACGTATTTCGTATTAGCTTATGCAAAACAATCTACACCGCTAATGCTCCTGTCAATAGAGCACTTTCAGAGTATAACTTCTTCGCAATTTCTTTAGACTTGGATTTATGTGAATCAAAATTTGTTCTAAAAACCAAATTAAAACACTACTTTCTTTGTAGACATCTTCCTTAGTTGATCTCAATTTTATATATTTTAAGTGTCTTACTAGTTATATATGTATAATAATTTTATTTCTACTTCTTACTCTTTGTCAACTAGTCTGTAAGACAATTTTGTTATAGACTTGAAACAAATAAATAAATATAAATATAAATTATTTAATGAATCTAGTATTGCTTTGAGGTGTTTTCTTACCGTTTCTGTTTTTATTGTTATATTTTTGTTTATGCATTTACATATATGCTTTTTCTGCCGTGGTTTTTTCTTCTATGAATGTTTTAAGAATTATTTCCCATTTGGCCATTGAAAAATAATGATATCCAAAAAAATAAAATCTGTTTAGACTTTATCTAGACCGTTAGCGGTAGAAATGTATCTCTTTTTCAAAATTTTGTTGTGGACTGAGTATATTTTCAAAAATAAAATTGATGCAACTAATAATTGCAATAACAAGTAAAATGAATTTGATGGAATCCAAGGACTCAGTATGATCAACCGCTTCAATGGAATTAACCACATTGGCATTTGGTTTGTCAATCTTTGATGTTATGCCACCCATATTGGCTTATTTTTATAAAAAAAAATCTTATTAGAATCTTGGAATGCCGGAAACCTCAAACATTCGTTGTACTTCTTCTACTCTTGTCGTAGGATTGATAACGTCTTCTATTGTTGGTTCCCTAGTCATTCCTATGCGACGCCAAAATCTTCTCAAAAATTCTAATTCCCTTTCATAATTTCTCTCTTCCAATTCGTTAGGTAAATCAACTATTGGGTTCTTAGACCTAGACATTCTCGAAAAAACAAAAGATACTTCCACTTTTTTTTTTATTTAAACATTTTTCTTATCTCTTTTAACTTATTTTTTAATTTTCTTTTTTCTTCTATACTAGTTGCTACGTTGATTAATTCATGGGTCTTGGCAAGCTCTTTTCTTTTTTTTAAAAGCCTTGCCACCCTTTTCCTCTTAAATTTTACTGGCTTCGGAACTTTGGGTTCCTCCACCTTACAGTTGTTTCCTTGCCTTCGCCGATATTCCTCTATTGATATCGGCAAAGGTCCCTGCCTGATATTTTCAGGCGGTGGCTGTTCTCTTTCGATGAAGAACCTATTCCACCGCTCGAAAATTTCGTCAACCTCTTGTTGACTGACCATGAAGAGAAGAGAAAAAAAGGAATACTCTGATGAGGTTAGTATTAAAAATAAAAAAAGAGGCAAGCATTTTTCAATTTTTGCCACTTAGTAGGCAGCCGTTAGGGTGCCACAAGAAATGTTAAATATATATACGTGTGTATATTAAATCAAATTATATTGCTGCTGCTGCTGGTCTCTGTGTTGCGTTGCAAGCGAATAGTTTTTCACCCAAATGTATCTTCATATGATCAGTTAATGTTGCCAATTGCCAAAATGATTTACGGTTTGTGGTCGATGTGAGTCCATTTGTGAATTTATCTTCCTATGATCAGTTAATGTTGGCAATTGCCAAAATGATTTACGGTTTGTGGTCGATGTGAGTCCATTTGTGAATGTAGTGTACTCATTTGAAGGAAACGTCCTTTTCAAACAATATATTGATATGGTTTAACTATATCCTTTGCTGCATTTCATTTGAAGGAAACGTCCTTTTCGAACATTATATTGATACGGTTTAACTATATCCTTTGCTGTAGGATTTTTAACGCGCCCGATGGCTTTCTTGCCACTCAGATAAATTGAAGGCAAACGAATTTGCCGCGACTTATCTGGCAAAGATCGCCATATAATAATTAAAAGATGTTTATGCTTTGAGTGCGAGTGTTGCTATGTAAGTGTTGAATAATGGTAGGCAGCTGACGGACAGCGGGCGCTGTGTACAGTAGTTGTATGTACAACAGCACAATTTATAATTTAACATTATTGGGTATGTTAGTGTCTAGCACGAAATTATTATTTTTAATTTTAATTTTTATACTTTGGAATAAGCGGAAAAATCCAATTAGCTCATACAGCGATGGTAGGATATTTTAATAATTCGTGATAAAATGCCGAAAGAAAGCACAATTTCTTCTTTTGAATTGAAAAAGTAAAACTGACAATGTGTCAGACTTGAATTTTACCAAAATTAATAAATTTACGCAACAAAATCGTTCGGTAAAGTGATAAAATTTGCTTAAATATATTTTCATACAAATTTTGACAGATAATTTATCACAATTATCAGTGGCGGACCTAGCATAAATTGTCTGGGCAAGCCTATGTGTGAAGCATAACCATTAGAGCGCTTTCACATTACTCGGTGCGGAATCGGATCGACATTTTTGGTTTTTACCGAAAGTATACCGAAACCTTGCCGACCACATGTATTTCAATTGGCACTTTCACATTAGTGTTGCATACATGAAATCGGAGCGGATTGATTTCGGTATACCGCAACGCGGTAAGAACGGTCAGTAAAATTTGAGGAATTACTGCATACATTTTTGCGGCGTAATAAAAGAAGAAGAACAAAGTCAGTAAAAAACTCGTTTCGGCCATAAATGTAGCAAGTTATAATGTCTTCGTCTTCGCTAGAAGACATTATTGTTATTATTGAGTGATTTGTTGAAGTTAAAAATTTTGTTTTGCAAATTTCGATGTTTGTTTTCCTATTTTCTGCCGATAACGCACCGAAAGTATTCCCACAAGTGTGAAAAACACAGCAACGCGGAATCGTTTCGGTAAGCTGAAAATACCGAGCAAAAAATGTCGATCCGATGTCGTACCGAGTAATGTGAAAAGGCCCTTAGTCATTTATGTAATTTTCTTTGCTGTATTATCCAGAAGTCTGATTGCGTTCCGTCATTGAATTTGATTTAGAGCTCTCGCTTTTTTTAACAATGAACGAACGAATAAATGCTTTTCAAATTCTCGAACACTCCTTTTGTTGCGTCCTAACGTTTAGCGCCTGTACTGTACATGCACTCATTTATATTTATCTATTCTATTATGTCAAATATTCTCATTCCATTTTCATATACATAACTATACATGTATATATGCATATACTAACCTGCTTAAGAAGTCGCTCTCACACAATTAGTCATACATACATACATATGCACATGCAGTTGTGCATGCATTGATACATATGAACAAAACTTTGTATTTAATATATTCTCACTGGAATTACACAGTTAAATCATGCCATCACATAATTTGTAAATAAGCTAACATTGAATTCTATGATACATACTTATTTGGAGTAGAGCAAATTGAAATAAATTCATTCCATTGTTGACCAGCAAAGAGTGCTAACCGTTTTATATTTTTTCGCATAAGTATTTAGATGCACAGCCCGAAACATAATTTTTAATCGATTTAACAAAGGAAAAGGCTCCTTTGTTCCTACATTTTTTGGCGCCCGAGCAGGGACAGTGTATTTAAATATAGCATTTTCAGGTCAAATGAAACCTTTTTCAACTCAAGTGAAACTTTTTTCAAGTCAAGTGAAACCTTTTTCAAATTAAGTGAAACCTTTTTCAAATAAAATGAAACCTTTTCCAATTTAAGCGAAACTTTTTTCATTTCAAATGAAACCTTTTTCATTTCAAATGAAACTTTTTTTATTTCAAATGAAACTTTTTTCAAATTAAATGAAACCTTGTTTAGTTAGTACAATAACATTCTTATATAAATTTTTTGTACACGGCTTTTACACATCGAAAGTTATTGAACTTTGAATGTTAGTAGTGGTAACTATGTACAACAATATATGTGTACCTATATATAGATATTTGCAAAATAATCAAAACAACAATTTAATTGTTTAGTTTGTTATTGGTTTCATTATTTTTATATATGTACATGATATATTTATATATGTACTAAAATTAAGTAAATCAAGCTTTTTCAGCCCAGCAAACATTCTTGAAATTATCATAATTTGGAGGCTGATATGAGTCCGAAATATATAGGTGTGACATATGTGGTATAAAATAATAATAATATAATACAATGGTGCTATTACAACTCTGACGAGTTTTATGGCCGGGCTTCTCTCCCAATTAGAGGTGTGCTCCTTTTGTTTTTCCTACCAATTGGGTGGACCTACAGTTTTATGCCGGCTCCGAACGGTGAATGCATTTTTTGTGATAAGCTTTTTCATGGCAGGAATACATTTGGAGGGTATGCCGCCCACTGCCGAGAGACTGCTGCTCTTAAAAAACCCAATAATTGGATTTTTACTAATTAGAAATTTTTTTGGTGTTTGCTCGGACCGTGGTTTGAACCCGAGACTTCTGGCATAGCAGGCGAGCACTCTACCCACAGCGGCTTATGTGGTATATAAGCTTAAGAAATGTTTACTGACGCTTATATGAGTCCGAATGTTTGCTGGGATACAAACAATAAAACAACAAAAACATTGAAATGCAAAAAGTTCTGAGGTGATGTCGAACTTTTATACATATAGCTAGCTAGAGTGCAAATTGTGTAAAATATTTTGAATTGTTAACTTTCGATGTGTAAAAGCCGTGTTCAAAAAATTCATATAAGAATATTATTGTATTAACTAAACAAAGTTTCATTTAATTTGAAAAAGGTTTCATTTGAAATGAAAAAAGTTTCATTTGAAATGAAAAAAGGTGCATTTTAAATGAAAAAAGTTTCACTTAAATTGAAAAAGGTTTCATTTTATTTGAAAAAGGTTTCACTTAATTTGAAAAAGGTTTCACTTGACTTGAAAAAAGTTTCACTTGACTTGAAAAAGGTTTCATTTGACCTGAAAATGCTATAAAAGTTTTTGTTGCTCGCGTTAACCTAAAATTAAATTTAAAAAAAAAAAAGGTTTGATCGCGAATCAGTCTTGCTGGTCATCACTTCGTCACCATCATTTGCCTTCATCGGATTTCGGATTTTGGTAACATTTTCATAAAGGGGAATCATTGGGACCAAACTTCCACAACCGCGCTGCTGTGAAGGAATATTTACATACATACGCTTAGTTGTCGTTGCACTTCACTGCTGCCGTTACCATCGCTGCTACGCTAAACGTTGGCGCTGCACATCTTGTTTCGCAGCCGACGCAAATTTTCTCGCGGCGGCTATTTCCTCATTGACTTCGACAGCAGTAAATATAATTAGTTGCATATCGTTGCTGCGTTTCATTTGCCGCTGCCGTCGCCACCTCAGCTACGCTAAACGTCGGCGATCGCATAATTTGTTTCGTCTGTAAAACCTACATATTTCGTCGTCTATCGCTGAATTCGACAGCAGTAAGTACAGATAGTTGGCATATCGTTGTCACTGTCCACCGCTTGCTATAATGGTCGTCGCTACGTCCCACTGCTGCGTCATACATACATACGTCGACGCTCAAATACCTCTGCTGTAGCTAACTTGCCTTCCTCTGCCAGAAATATATATTATTTATTAAGTTGGTTTCATTGCAGCTGCTCGTTGTGATCATAAGTTTATTTTGCCATTTGTCGTTGCTCTCATTTTTTTAAGATGAGTCTAGAATAGCTTAAACAACAACGGGCTAGTGTAAAGAAAAACATTTCTCGAATCAAAAACGTCGTTGAGGCCAGTCTCCGCCCAACTGGTAAGGTACTTTCACCAGCCGAGTACAAATGCCGACTTGGTATTCTCGAATCTTACTTCACGCAAATATTATCTATACAAACTAAGATCGAGAGTCTGGATGTGGAGGATGGAGGTCGTGCTGACTTAGAAGAGCTGTACATCAGCACTAAGTTGAGCATTCAGTCGCAATTATCTGAGGAGCATAATGTTACACTTGCAGATAACACTTGTGTCATGCAAGCAAGCTCGAAGCTGCCTAAACTTAAACTCCCGTCATTTAGCGGCAAGTATTCCGATTATCAAAATTTCATTACGTCCTTTAAACAAATAATCGATAAAGAATTCAGTTTATCAAACATTGAAAAGTTCAACCATTTGCGCAATTGTTTACATGGTCCGGCTTTGGAAACCATCGATGCGTTTCAAGTCTCCAATGAAAATTATTCGAAGGCATTGGAGAGACTAAAGGCGCGGTATGATAATCCTACTCTCATATTTTTAGAAAATATTTCCTCTTTATTTGAGTTGCCGTCTATTTCCAAGCCTAGTGGCGGTCAGTTGAGAAGCCTAGTTGACAAAGCGTCTGCAATTTATGGCTCGCTTTTGTCATTAGGTACTGAAAGCCAAATATCACAATCCATGCTCATTTATTTAGTTTTACAGAAGGCCGATGAGAAGACCAACCGCAAATGGAAGGAATCATTGGATTTTAAAACACTGCCGAGCTGGGGAGACTGCACCAAAGTTTTAGAGCGGCATTGCCAATACCTTGATTCAATAGATAGCACTCACGCCGTTCCATCGGTATCACAACCTTCCACGAAGGCATCAAAATCAAAGAACCAAAATAAGGGCTATTCTTTCGCTTGCTCGAATTCGTCTTGCTCCTTATGCTCAAGTAACAACCATAAAATAACAAATTGTGTTAGTTTCAAGGCTCTTAACGTAACACAACGGTTTGACCATGCGAAAAAGATGGGTCTCTGCATCAACTGTTTGTCAAAGGGGCACCAGTTATCAAACTGTGCATCAACGAATGAATGCAAAGTATTTTCCCGTCAACACCATACGTTGCTGCATCGCGGTGTTATAACGGAAGCTTCAAATTCGAATATCCCATCCGCAGTTCACACACACGTAGATAATTCATCGTCGGACCACGTCATTCTTGCAACTGCTATGGTGTTAGTTCGTGACTCATTCGGAAACTATCGTATTGGCAGAGCATTATTGGATTCCTGCTCTCAAGTTAATTTTATTACGGATGAGTTATCACAAAGGCTCATGCTTCCACGCAGTAAGCACAATATTGAAATCCAAGGCATTGCTAAATCTTCTACTAACATTAAATATAAAACTAGTACCAATATAAAGTCGCAAGCAACAGGTTTCGAACTTCCTCTCACATTTTGTATCACGTCGCATATTGCGTATCACCCGGAACCAGAGATAGACACGTCATCCTGGGACATTCCATCCAATATTGTGCTTGCCGACGACCAATTTAATAAATCGATAAAAATTGATCTACTTTTAGGAACAGAGACTTTCTTCAATTTACTTTCGGTTGGCCAAATAAAACTCGGAGAAAATTTACCTATTTTACAGAAAACGCTACTGGGTTGGGTCGTTTCTGGACGTTATCGAGCAGCCTCTAACGCGCTCAACACTAAGTGCTTGTTGGCATGTGACGAATCGTTAGACAAGAAGTTGGAAAGGTTTTGGAAAATCGAAGAAATGAAGACAACCGCAAATGCGTGGACACGTGAGCAGCAAAGCTGTGAAAAATTATACGTTGACACCGTTGGTTGGAGCCCAAGCGGTCGCATTATTGTTAAACTGCCATTCAAGGACGACCCTGTCTGTTTAGGCAACTCGTATTCAACTGCTCTACGGAGATTTAATTCGCTAGAACGTCGCCTGCTACGCTCTCCCAGTCTCAAGACACAGTACGTCGCATTCATGAGTGAGTATGAAAATCTAGGCCACATGGAAGTAGTTCAAGAGCTGAACCTTAACCAGCCTCATTACTACATACCGCACCACTGCGTCTTGAAGCCAAACAGCACATCGACAAAGCTGAGGGTCGTTTTCGACGCATCTTGCCGAACAACTAGCCAGAAATCACTCAACGACATCCAAATGGTTGGACCTACTATCCAGAGTGACCTTGTAATTATTCTGCTTCGTTTTCGATTGCATCGCTTCGCGCTAACTGCAGACATTGTCAAAATGTACAGCCAGGTGCTAGTTGCCGAGGAACATCGCAAATTCCAGTACATTTTGTGGAGGAATTCGCCTCAGCAAGAAATTCGAACATATCAACTTAAAACTGTAACATATGGAATGGCAGCGGCACCATATCTCGCTGTGCGCAGTTTGCACTTTCTCGCCGATCAACATGCGTCGAAATTCGCCGTTGGATCAAATGTTGTAAAATCGTCGTTCTACGTTGACGACTTGTTGTGTGGTGCGGACTCGCTTACGGAGCTATAAAAGATTAAACATGAAGTAACAGAATTATTGAAATTAGGAAGACTCGATTTGGCAAAATGGCATTCAAACCATCAACGTTTCAGAGAAGTACATTCTAGCAAAGATTTGAATCTCGATACATCAATAACTAGTGCTCTCGGTTTGACATGGGATCAGGTACATGACAATTTTTTGTTTTCTTTTCAAGCGAAGCAGGCCACAAACAGCCATATCACGAAAAGAAAAATTATTTCCATTGCATCATCACTCTTTGATCCACTTGGACTCCTAGCTCCTGTGATTGTTACTGCCAAAATTCTGCTTCAGGAATTATGGCTATTGAAGTTGGATTGGGACGAGTCCGTTCCTCAGAATATTCAGTCAACTTGGGTTAACTTTGACAACGATCTTTCGGGTCTTACGTCAGTTAAGATCCCGAGGTATTGTTTATTTACTAACATTCAGTCTCTGCAGATACATGGTTTTTGCGATTCATCAATTCGAGCCTACGGTTGCGCATTATATACGCGCATGGTAGATAGCATTGGCAATGTTCGCGTTTGTCTTATCACGGCAAAATCACGGGTGGCTCCAACTAAACGCCAGTCACTGCCAAAGCTGGAACTTTGCGGTGCTCTCCTCCTTGCGCAGCTTTTTACAAAAATAAAACCCATTTTTTCAAATCATACCTTTATTATTTATCTTTGGACAGATTCACAAATTGTCCTTCATTGGCTGCAACTACACTCGGCAACGCTATCAGCCTTCGTGGGCAATAGAACGTCAGAAATTCAGGACTAGACTGTGGACGCAAATTGGAGACATGTGCCAACAAAAAGCAACCCAGCGGACATTGTGTCTAGAGGAAGCACAGCGCTCGAACTCAGCAGTTCAATTTGGTTCACGGCCTTACATTTCTTTACGAAGATGAAGCCACATGGCCCACACAAACAACTCGAAATGTAGATATGGAAGTTGTTAATTCGGAAATGCGGAAATCCGTATTTAAAGCAAGTATATCGAGTAATTATATTCTTGAAATTCTCGACAGGTACAGCTCTCATACTCAAGCAGTTAGATTAGTTGCGTTCATGCTCCGGTTCTGCACAAAGCTGAAGAAAACGGCTGCGGAAACGTCAAATGAATTACTTTCACCCACCGAACTACATCGCGCCTTGCTTTGTATCGTTTGGAACATCCAACAACACTATTTCGCTGATGACATCCGACTTTTGCAGAGAGAGTCAACGACAACTGGCAATATACGAAATTTGAATCCGTTCTTGGAAACTGTTTATGGATTTGAACTACTGAAGGTCCGCGGACGCCTTGAATTGGCAAATATTCCTGAAACGCAAAAACATCCCATTTTGTTACCCAGCAAATGTGAATTCGTCACACGATATGTTCGCCATCTGCACATTAAAAATTATCACGCAGGGCCTAAGGCATTAGTATCGTTGGTGCGCCTTCAGTTTTGGATAGTCAACGCACGGGATATCGCTAGACGCATCGTCCGGTCATGTATACACTGCGTTAGATACAAGCCGAAACTACTTCAGCATATGATGGGAAATTTGCTTGTTGAGCGCTTAACTCCATCACGGCCATTTTCCCGCTGCGGTATTGATTTTTGTGGACCTTTTAACATTTACCTTCGTATTAGAGGCAAGGCACCTTACAAAGCCTATGTAGCGATATTCGTTTGCTTTGCGACAAAGGCGGTGCACATCGAGATCGTCTCAGACTTATCGACTGATGCCTTTTTGGCCTCACTAAAGCGAATGATTGGGTGAAGAGGTCTTCCATCAGACATTTTCTGCGATTATGCAACCAATTTTGTCGGCGCTTGTAACAAACTCTCCGAATTGAAGGCTTTCCTATTTAAAAAACACAATCAAGACATAATCGTCAACTATTGCGCTAACGAATTCATAAATTTTCATTTTATCCCTCCTAGGGCACCTCACTTTGGCGGCATTTGGGAGGCTGCGGTCAAGTCAGCCAAAGGTCATCTAAACCGCAGCGTTGCAAATGTCCGACTTACGTACGAGGAGCTCACAACAGTTTTGATTGAGATAGAAGCCGTTCATAACTCTAGGCCCATTTCACCGCTTTCCTCTGATCCAAGCGATTACGAAGCCTTAACACCAGGCCACTTCATAACGGGTAGTGCTTTGAAATCTCTTCCGAAACACGAAGTTTCAGACAACATAAACCATGTCGATAAGTGGGAGCAAATCACTGCCATCAAGCAAGGTTTTTGGAAGCGGTGGTCGCACGAGTATATAAGCGAGCTTCAGGCTAGAACCAAATGGAACACGAATCATGAAAACATTTCAAAAAACGCAATGGTGCTCATTCATGAAGACAATGTGCCGCCGTTACGATGGCAATTGGGACGGGTTGTAGAAGCTATACCTGGAAAGGATCATAAAGTAGGACAACCCTTACTTACAACATAAGAACTTCGAAAGGAATTATTCGTAGGCCGATTCATAAGCTTGCGTTGCTACCAATTTGAAAGTCCTTTCAACGGGGCCGGGATGTTGCGTCCTAACGTTTAGCGCCTGTACTGTACATGCACTCATTTATATTTATCTATTCTATTATGTCAAATATTCTCATTCCATTTTCATATACATAACTATACATGTACATATGCATATACTAACCTGCTTAAGAAGTCGCTCTCACACAATTAGTCATACATACATACATATGCACATGCAGTTGTGCATGCATTGATACATATGAACAAAACTTTGTATTTAATATATTCTCACTGGAATTACACAGTTAAATCATGCCATCACATAATTTGTAAATAAGCTAACATTGAATTCTATGATACATACTTATTTGGAGTAGAGCAAATTGAAATAAATTCATTCCATTGTTGACCAGCAAAGAGTGCTAACCGTTTTATATTTTTTCGCATAAGTATTTAGATGCACAGCCCGAAACATAATTTCTAATCGATTTAACAAAGGAAAAGGCTCCTTTGTTCCTACATTTTTTGGCGCCCGAGCAGGGACAGTGTATTTAAATATAGCATTTTCAGGTCAAATGAAACCTTTTTCAACTCAAGTGAAACTTTTTTCAAGTCAAGTGAAACCTTTTTCAAATTAAGTGAAACCTTTTTCAAATAAAATGAAACCTTTTTCAATTTAAGCGAAACTTTTTTCATTTCAAATGAAACCTTTTTCATTTCAAATGAAACTTTTTTTATTTCAAATGAAACTTTTTTCAAATTAAATGAAACCTTGTTTAGTTAGTACAATAACATTCTTATATAAATTTTTTGTACACGGCTTTTACACATCGAAAGTTATTGAACTTTGAATGTTAGTAGTGGTAACTATGTACAACAATATATGTGTACCTATATATAGATATTTGCAAAATAATCAAAACAACAATTTAATTGTTTAGTTTGTTATTGGTTTCATTATTTTTCTATATGTACATGATATATTTATATATGTACTAAAATTAAGTAGATCAAGCTCTTTCAGCCCAGCAAACATTCTTGAAATTATCATAATTTGGAGGCTGATATGAGTCCGAAATATATAGGTGTGACATATGTGGTATAAAATAATAATAATATAATACAATGGTGCTATTATAACTCTGACGAGTTTTATGGTGTAATTTTCGATAAAAGCTTTACTTTTAAGGAACATTGTTTATGGTTAAAAAAACGCCTAGCTGCCAGATTAAATATAATTAAGTATCTCTCCTCCAAACATTGCTTAATACATACAAATATGCTAATAAATATAACTCGAGCTCTGATCCTCTCCATTATCGACTATGGCTTACCAATTTACGGGAATTGTGCACGGAACAATATCAAAATGATATACGCCACATACCATGCGGCTGCTCGACGGAGCATTCGGGCTTTTCCAACATCACCTACTCGTTGCATACTAGTAGAAGCCGGACTCCCTAGTATTGATGATAGAATAAAATATACAACAATGCGGCTTATACCTAAAGTTTTCTCTTGCAATAATAGCATTTTATATCAAGCAGCAGTAACAAGGTTACAAGACACGAAAACTCCAAGGCGTAAACCAGCATTACTCAGATGCATAGAGTATGCTAGGGACCTAGAAATATCAACATTGCCACAAATTCGTCCTGCCATTAAGTCACCACCCTGGCACTTGAAGCAATCTTCATTCCTTCTCCGGCTAAAGAAGTTTTCAAAAGCAAACACGAGCTCCCCTGAATACCAACGCCTTTTCAAAGAATACTCTGCCCCATTTCGAAACGGCTGGAACTTCACTTACACGGATGGTTCCAAAACTCTAGAGCATACAACTTTTGCCGCTTCCCATGCAGACGGCAAAATGATTTCTATTGGTCTACTTCCAACCTATTGTTCTGTATATACAGCCGAAGCTGCAGCAATTTATAACGCATTAAAATCAGCAGTGAGTTCCAAAGAAAAAACAATTATATGCTCAGACAGCATGTCTACAATATCTAGCCTGATGAACCTTACTAACAAATCGGCTCTAATATCGGATATAAGAACTCTGCTGATCGATAATGACTCACTAGTAAAAATTATGTGGGTTCCGGGCCACTCAGGTATTAAGGGGAACGAAATAGCTGACCGCAAAGCCAAGGATGCCTACTTACAGCCGCTGCACGTTTTCGATTACATGGAGCGAAAGGATATATTCAAACAAATTAATAAATACTACTACTCGCAACGGATCCCCGAGTGGAGAACATTTCAGCATAAATATGCCGACCTCAATCCCACTGCCACCAAACCTATTTATCCATCTAATTGCCGCACAGCGGACATAACTGCCTTTGTTCGCCTTCGCATCGGACATACAATTGCTACGCACTCTTATTTACTCAGTGGATCGAGCCCGCCGGCTTGTTTATATTGCACATTAACACCTTTAACAACCAAACATTTACTAGATGACTGCGAATACTTGAAAGCAATAAGAAAATCCTTATTTGCCAGCAGAAACCCGTCAGAGTTGCTAAAATCTGGCACCAAGTCTAATATCGTAAAAATTGCCGAATATCTGATCAGAGCCGACATAAAGAAAATTATCTAATTTAGCTTTGTACATATATTCCTTACATTAGTTTTATATTATGTATTTTAAAAACCGATCTATAAGAAGTTTTATATTCGCATCTTTAATATTAAGTATTAATATATGTTGTAATATACCACTTTACAAGATCTCTATTATTAACTGAATTCGATTTAATTTAACTAAGCTTAATTTGATTAAAAGGCGAGCCGAAAGCCCTGGCAGCTAGAGCTCCTTTTGTATGTAGAATAGCATTTCTATTTTTATACTCAGCTGTACTAGTACACAGAGTATTATAGTTTTGATTTCCTAACGGTGGATTGTAACAGAATGAAATAATCGAGATAGATATAGACTTATATATATCAAAATGATCAGGGTGAAAAGAGAAATCGATTGAGCCATGTCCGTCCGTCTGTCCGTCTGTCCGTCTGTCCGTCTGTCCGTCTGTCCGTCTGTGAGCACGATAACTCGCGCAAAAATTGAGATATTTTGATGAAATTTGAAATGTAAGTTGGTATCAAGGCAGGAACGGATGGTATTGAAAATGGGCGAAATCGGACCATGACCACGCCCACCTCCCCTATATAGTAAAAATCGGAAATTTTGTATCTCAGTCACTAATAGAGCTGGAGTGATAAAATTTTACCCACGTATTGAGCTCAGGCCCTTATGAAGAAATATGGTGAAATTTTGGAAAATGGGCGGTGCCACGCCCACTTATTAAGGGGCAAACATTTCAAGTTTTATGAGTCATAACTCAGAAACCGTTGAAGATATATCGATGAAATTTGGTACGCGTGATATAATTACTTAGGCAAATGTTTGGATTAAAAATTGCCAAGATCGGTTGACGACCACGCCCACTTTTATATATGGGTATTATAAAGTGGCATAATAAAAACATTTTAAGCCATATCTCTGTCAAATATAAAGATATATCATTGAAATTTTATGGCAGGAGTCCAACTGCGGACATAAAACGAAAAATACAAAAATTTTGGAAAATGGGCGTGGCACCGCCTACTTTTAGAAGCAGGAATATACGAGATTTCTGAGCCCATAACTCGACAAATAATTGAGATATAACGACGAAACTTGGTGTGTACACTTTTATTACCTGTGGTAATATATGTTAAAAATTTTATCGAAATCGGTTGCCGACCACGCCCACTTTTATATATGGGTATTATAAAGTGGCCTAATAAAAACATTTTAAGCGATATCTTTGTCAAATATAAAGGTAATTCATTGAAATTTTGTGGCATGAGTTCCACAATAGACCGGAAACAAAAAATATAAAAATTTTGGAAAATGGGCGTGGCACCGCCTCTTTTTAGACAAAGGAATATACGAGATTCGGAGCCCATAACTCGACAAATAACTGAGATATTATAACGAAACTTGGTTTATACACTTTTATAACTTGTGTTAATAGACACGCAAAAATTTATTGAAATCGGTTTATGACCACGCCTACTTTTTAACAAAGATATTTCTGGAACACGCTTTGGAAATTTGTAACGTGACATCTTTGTAACTGGATGTCATAAAGGAATGAAATTTTGCACAAAGAATAATATTGATATGCTTAGTTGGATGACTGATAAAATTGTTGAAAATGGGCGTGGCTACGCCCACTTTATGCGGCACTCGCTTTATATAAAATACGCCGTGTTTCCATCAAACGCAAACAAACAATGAAAGCATACAGCTGAGTATCTAATGTTCGATTCCACTCGAACTTAGGCTTCTTTACTTGTTATTTTTCATTTAATAAAATAAAAAAAATAAAAAATAAAAAAACTATACATGTACATATGCATATACTAACCTGTTTAAGAAGTCGCTCTCACACAATTAGTCATACATACATATGCACATGCAGTTGTGCATGCATTGATACATATGAACAAAACTTTGTATTTAATATCATAGTTTATATCTATAAGTTGCGACACTCTCAGCTGATCCTTTGGCATGTTGTGCCTGTCACCATGCAGTGCTGTGCAAAATTTACAGAAAAAAAATTCTAATGAATTTTGAAATCTTTAAATCTTTGAAATTATTGTGTGAATTGAATTTCTAATGCTATATTTGTAGCGATAATAACAAAAAATTAATGATGTATTGTGGAACAAGAACAAGTTGACAAGGGATGACGGAGGATCGTTCCACAATACATCATATTCCTACCCTGTCGGAAAAACAAGCAACCAAAAAGTACAAAAAATTAACATATTTTTGAGTTTTAATTGATTTTATTAGCAATTTTGGATATTTTCTTGTGAAGATTTTACTACGTTTGAATACAACACTGTGGTCGATTCTTCTTCACATTTGGTTTATTTAGTTTCCCATTCTCCCATTGACACATAATGTGCCTGTCACTTTTTGCAACAAGAATTCCCATGGTTGAAGTTTGTTTTGATGGGAATACAGTGAGTCACAGTGAAAGTGAGCCATCATTTATTCACAAATTTTTATTATTAAATATCTTTGTTAACAATTACTTGACTTTCCTAATTTCTTTGCAACGGAAAACTTTCAACAACATGCCAGAAATGATGAAAAACAAAAACAATCAAAGTAATTCTTCTAGCAGCTCTAATTTAAATACTTAAAGTTTCTCTCAATAATTATTATTTTTCTCTTATATATTTTTACAGTTCACATCTTACTTTATGTGTTAATTATAGGTATACACAATCTATATAAAAGGGGATTCAGGCAATTTTTTTTCCGATTTTAAAAGGTGTACTTATCAGACAATATACGCTAGATCGCGTAAAAACCGGGTTTTGTTAGATGAATAAAACACATTGCATGCTAATAAAATTTGTATTATATTTAATTCATTAGGGATAAAGTAATTGAACTGTTGAAACAATGCAACAAAGTATTAAAACCGTTTTAGGGCATATTCTTCTTAGTGGCTAACTTTCACTGTGAGCCCATTTCATGAACTTTTCAATCAAATATTTTTTGAAATACTAAATTGCGGTTTATTATAAAATACACCTAAGTATATAATCTTGGTTTTCAATCGGTTTGTGTATAATTTTTTATTTTCATAAAACTTCGAACAACAAAACGTGGCTCATTTTCACTGCGACTTACTGTATGTATCAAAAATATAGATACACATTTATTTTTTCAAAACAAAAATGAAATATCCATGATGCCATGATGCAACTAGAAAGGTGATATCGGCAGGCCAGCTGATTTGTAATTTTTTTCGCCGCAACGATACATACTTTTCAAATGTGGCTGTTTAGTGCTGTTTCTGATTGGCTGGGTAAATGTATGTCAAGCCAATGCTTTTGTTTACATTTATATGTTTATTTACATTTACCTTTGGAGTTGAAATTTTCATTGTGCGTACATACATATATTTTTTACTTTAAAAAATAAAATTGATACATAAAATTAAAAAGAAAACACCGCCAGTTTTTTTATTAATCCAATATTTTCAAATGTGTTACAAATTGTAGTAGGTATAGTCTGCTAGTAATGCATCCGCCTATGCTTGCGCCGACACCATCAACATGCTACCGAAAATCTGAAAACCAGCAGAGCTATCGGGTCCGCGTGGCAAACGTAAGACGCTTTCTTGTTGTTCTTGCTGGTGTTGGTAGTGCTGCTGTTACCTTAATGCAGCGAATGATACGCTGCCACCAACAACCGGCGACCAAGTTTGATATAGTTGATGTTGTTGTTGTTGCTATTGCTGATGGTGATGTAGCGTAGTTGGTAACTGAAGCGCTAACGGCAACAGCGCTGACATTGAACGTACATTATAAGAGGTTGGTATATTTTTTGTTGCTGCTGCTGCATGAGATAGTAGTTAGGTGACTGTTATTGTTGCCGCCATTCATGCCAAGCTGATTGCATTGGCATTGTTTATATTTCTGCATAAACAAAGAAAATTTGTAATAAAAGAATTAAGAAGCCAAATTGCACCCAACTCACCCCACACCATCTTCGGGATTTATCGCTGAACCAATATACGCAAACGTTCCTGTTCACGTTGTTGCAACGTTTTGATCGGTTGACGCGGCAAACCACTTTAGCCACCGCCATGTTCCCGTTAGAGGCCACTATTCGCACCAGCAGCATTGCCACCAGTACCACTACTACCAATACCAGTCATTGTTGTACTGGATGATGTCGATAACATACGTTTTGGATGTCCAATTGGATAGTTAGATACATGCTTTTAAGGCAAGTGCGGTGGCGCGCGATATTCACGTGCAATGCACCGGTCAGGATTCCCTGTATTGATCAGCCATGGTACCGGTGTTCCGACCGCGTGCCATTGACGGTGGCGTAGTTTGTAGTTTATGGTGGCCAACTGAAGGCACTAGCGACGATGTTTCTAACGTTTGTATGGAACCGTGGAATGAACTCAGATGTTTTTGTTCTTGTTGACGTGTTTGTATGAATTCACACCATGAACAATATCAACCATAATAATAATAATCCATTGGTTTGTAATTTATTTCAAAATTTAATTAATTTTTTTAATTTTATTTTATTAAACGTCTCCTGTGAAAAATAAATGTCAAATACAATTCGCCTACATTGATTTTGACCAAGGCGAATTCTTTCAATTCGCCATTTTCCTGTCTGATTTTGACAACCAGTTACCAAAAAACACTAACAAACACAAGGGAATCGTTGTTGTTGCCGTAGTGCGACGACCAGTATAATTTGGCCATGCATGATGCCAATCGTTGCTACCCAATAAGCATTTTTGAATGCATTTGAATTTCATTGATTTGACTTGAATTCTATCGTTATTCTCCAACCAAAATCAAACGTCAGGATAAAGCCTTTGAACAACAAATGCTCATCCGATTGAAATAAAGGAACAAAAATGTAACAATTATGATTGTCTGTTTAACTTATTTCCTCACTTTTTTGTTATGCATTTAAAAATAGTAACAACATTTTATACACAAAAATTAGTTGAATTATACATTCCTTCTTAAATTATATTCTTCACTCGTTTTTAGTTTATTTATTGCTAATATGATTGAATTTAATTCATGCTAATTATACTCTCAGTACAGTTCGGGAAAGTGTTGTAACTCAAGTGTAAAAACATGTTGGATATAAACTTGAGAGTTGAGACTTTTCTCCAACATTGGATTCGTGCTAATTGGGATCTATCCAAATGTAGGAGAATGTAGAGTTTCCAAAGCAACCAAAGCGTTCAAAGGCATCCAGGCATTAATCAAAAAGTATGGATTGGCACAGCGTTTTATCAGCAAACACTATAACTACTGGTAGAGAGTTTAATTCTCAAACTTATCTCTAATCCAAAGCGAAGGGAGAAAACTACACTAGAAATAAATTGGAGACTGATTAGAAAAATAATAATAATAATAATACAGGATTCTCGACTGCTTCTCGAGTCGTCCTCTAACGTTAGAGATTTTAGAAAAGTGCTAGTTCTTGAGTCATTCTCAAACCGATATCTAACCTAAATGTTTGTTGGGTTTCGCCATGCAAAATGGCCGTTTGAATTCAAGGTTTTTTCTTTCCTTTTGAACATTTTCGTATAAGCAGGGTTGCACTTTCTCGTACTGCTCTATTACTACATTTTTCCTAGAAATATAGAAAAGGGAATATACGGATACCAATGCCTTTACTACTTCGTTCGCGTGTATGCAAATTTTAATTCATGTAAGATTAACACGATCGATCTTTAAAAATAAAACAGCAACAATTTTTTTTTTCAAATTACATGATTTTTGAAACGTGATTTTAGCTTTTAAAACGTCATTTGAGATTTTGGTAAATTCAACCAAATTTTAGTGTTGATGCAACATTAGGCAATTTTAAAATAATGAATGAATCATATCAAATATAAAATTTTATTCCTAAATGTCATTTGGAATTTGGTTTATTTAACATGATAGTGTCAATATAAACTAAAAAATTTAAAAAAAGAACGTCAAAACTATTTTGAAACATACACAATTTTTTTTTTGAACATTTGGAGTTCTGCTTTTCGTGCAAAACGGAATTATTATTTTTTAAATAAAAAGAAAATCTGGTGCCGTGGGAAGAGTTTAGTGTCATTGGAAGTGCGTGATAATGGCATTTCCATTTATATTTTCAGTTTGTAGGCGAGTTAAAGGTGAAACGTATTTTTATTTCTAAAAGTTTTTAATGTAAAATATTTTCTTCTTTCTCCTCATAGTTTGCAATTTTACCAGGAGGATATCCTACCATATCTCCCAATACCGAAGCACCTTCTTTTATTGAATGTACATACATATATTGTATTTTTGTAAATTGTAAAATCAATCCAGTTAATTTAACAATAAATTTAAGGTAAAATCAAAGAGATATTATTGCTAATTTAACGCGACCATTCCGTGTAAATTTAACTAGCTTAAATTGCAAAATTATCTAGTTAAAAATATGAAGTCAACAGCAAAACTAAATATTATTTTAATGTTAGTTCTGCACATTTATCTGTTATTTTGTGCGCACTTGGACCGATATGACCAAAAAAATTAATATATGTATGTCGCACCCTAAATCAGCCATGGGCGATTGAGCCATATGGGTATTTACCCGTACGGGTCGCGTCGGCTCATTGCATGGGGATGGTGAAATAGGTAAATGTACCAGCTGGTGGGGAGAAGGACGAACTCAAACTGAGCATATGGTTGCCACACTTGGTAATTAATTCCAAAATAGGTATTTTTTTGCGGTTGGTAATTTGGTAACTATCAAATGATTTTAGTATTTTTCTTTTTCAATATGATAAAACTATTCTAAGGTATACTTAATTTGTTAATGTTAAAAATGTTTTTTTTTTTTAATTTCTACTAAAGCTATGACCAAAGAAAAATCAAACGAACTACAAACAAAATTCATTCATAGATGTGATTTACGTTTCAGATAATTTTTTTTTGTAAACCAAAGCAGGTGTACTTCTTTTAAGTTTCTTTTATCATTCGAATTATGAAGGCGATAATTTATTAGTCTGTTTGTAATTTTTTGGTTATTTTGTTGGGAATTATTATCAACATTTCTTTAGGATAGTGGCAACCAATATCAACCAATATTGAGCGCGCTAATGCATATTCGGTATTGAGAACAAGAGAGCATATATATATATACATATGTACATTAAGGTGGGGCGAATGTTTTTTTTTTGGAAATTCAATTTGTTCCAAAGCCAGAACGGCACCTTCCTAACCCAGAAATAAGCCTGAAAAATTTTATTGACCTACTCGCATGTATTTTCCCTTTAATTTGGTATACATTTTATATATGAAAAGTAAGGTGGGTAAAAGTTGACCCCCGCTGGGGGGTGTTATGGAACGCACTGTAAAATGTATATGAAATTAAAGGGAATCAAAATACCTATCGAATGGTATAAAAATATTCGAAATCGGTTCAGTAGTTTTTAAGTAATTGACATTTAAAGAATGCATAATATAAACTTTGTCCTTTAATAACTTTTGTTGTTGTTGTTTCCAAAAAAAAATTCACTTTAATACTCAGCTTAGCCATGTTTATCAATCCTCATACTTGGTTTTTTGCTTTTATAATTTTCAAAATTTCATATTTGTACCAGATCGTGCTTTCAACTTTGCGGGGCTGGGGGCAGTTCAAAATGTCATCCTATGGCCATAAAATTTTGTGGGGTTCATTAAGGCAACTTTTCATTGGTACGTTCAAAAAAAAAAAAAAACAAAAAAAAGCTCCATATGTTTTCACTCCACCTTAATGTACATGCCAAAAGCACAAAGCACACTTGCTTCAATAACGACACAACACAATTTTCTGAATCGATACTTAGTAGTGAGAATCAGTGTTATTTATTTGTTATGAAATTTTATGGTCATAGATGAAAATTAAGGGCTTTATTTAAAAAATATTGTTGCTTTAGTATAGTAGCTTACTTCCATATATAGCGAAGAAGACATAAATTGGTTTTTTTAAATTATGACACTAATGAAGTAAGTGGCATCGGAGTCGAAAGCAGGAGAGCGAGAAAAAAACTGCAAAATTAGCGATTGTACAGCATTGCCGCTGAGGCCACTAAAGTAACAATTTGAACATTTTTTAAGAGTCAGGCTACCGGAACCCAACTTTTTGAAAATATGCAATATTTGAACCTTTTTAAAAATTTGGGCCCCTTTTGGTCCTTTTTTACTTTCAAACCTATAATGTAATAAATATTTTTTAGTTTTTTCCTTAAATATAAAAAAAGTTTTTTACGTTTGTTTTTACATTGCCGTTTTCTGCTACTGTTGTTGGTATGTAGATTGTAATAAAAGGAAAATTGAGAATTAAGCGAAACAAAGCTGACGACGGTGGTAGCTCAATGGGATGCCATTGGATTACCAATCGAAACGACTTAAGTCCGATCCTCGGTTGAGGCCGCCGGAAGAAGTCTGATGAGGGGATGTGGTGGTCTCCGAAATGGATCCATAACCTCTACCAAAAAATTTTTTTTAAATTTTTCTTAATTAAAAACTGGCCAATAGCTCATATAAAATTCACATAAAAAAGCCTCTTTGTTACCTTTTCACTTTTCATTAGCAATTCTCCGCTGCGAAGGAAAACCCCGAAAAAGTTATTTGGGAGTAAAAATTTTTAGAATGCAAGAAAATTGTTTTAACAAACCGAAATAGAAGTGTTTTCGCACAACGTGGGGGAATGAAAAACAACTTAAATGAGAACTAGTTGTGAATTTGTTGCAAATATGTTAACGCTGCCAGCAGTGCATCAGCAGAAAGATTATTTTCAAAACTTTCACTATTTAAGACCAAGGGTACAAACCGCTTGCAAATTGCTTTAAGCATTAAATAAACCACAAAAATATATAAAAATGTGTTTCTAGCTAAAAAAAATTTGGGAAACACTTTTTTTACTTTTTTCGGCCACTTTTCGAAATTTTTTAGCGGCAATACTGCAAATTTTATTATTGGTGAATTCCTCTCTCTATATCATAGGTGGGCACTACCACATTCAAGCGATGACCGAAAATTGAGCGTGTGTTGGTGCGCCTACTGTAGGCCAAAGTGAAAAATTATTACAGATAATCAGTCTGCATGCAGATGTTGAGCGAGCAGGGTCATGCGCGCACGCTTTGCGAAATTATGAAAGAACGTACGTATGCACGTATATTCATACATATGTATGTATTTGTGAACACACGTTATTTGCAAATAAAATAATTTCAAGCGACGGCCACCTAACAAGCACTTGCTTTTACGCCAGTCGAAAGGCAACTAAATAATTTTTGATAAGCTACGATCGCCTAGTCCCATCGTTTTACGCTTTTTATTTGTCTGTGGTAGTGACAATCGGTGTGTATACGTACACGGGCGCTTACTCTCATTTAGCATGTGCTAAGGTTTTGCCCACCTTTGCTCTATATAAAACAATGTGATTTTCATTTTTAGTGTTTCCGTACGCGCTGTGCGATGAACATCACTTAAGGCGGAGTGTACATCAACTTCGATATCGCCTTAGCTCCCCTTTCCGCGGAAAAATATGCAGTGCCCACGAAAGCCCATGATCGCCCCTCTGCTGCGTTTATGTGCCTTGCGGCGCCCATCCCTGCCCTAAATCATAAAGTGGCACAACTCAAAATCCAAAAATTTGCAGGAGGCCAAAAACTTTTTTCCTTTACAAGCAATGACATGGCAAAAGGCGACGTATAATGGCTATTTTTCAGTCAAAAGAGACCCGAATGAAGTTTTTTTGTTGGCAATCGCTAGAAAAGTCGATTTAAAAAAATGTTGAATTGTGTCACTTTATGATTTAGGGTGCGATATATTTTTATTAATATCGTTTCGTTGTCAAGAAAAAAATTCAGTAGAAACGGAGTAAATCCTAACTAATTTGCTCCCATTTTGGTAGTAACAGCAATTCTACGAAATTGCACAGCATTGATTCCTTCATTCTCTCGATTTTCGCACAAATACAAATGCATTTTTAAAAATGAACAAGAAGAAGACCATTTGAGTGACCAAACTATATAGTATAAACAATGTTTAATATATTCTCACTGGAATTACACAGTTAAATCATGCCATCACATAATTTGTAAATAAGCTAACATTGAATTCTATGATACATACATACTTATTTGGAGTAGAGCAAATTGAAATAAATTCATTCCATTGTTGACCAGCAAAGAGTGCTAACCGTTTTATATTTTTTCGCATAAGTATTTAGATGCACAGCCCGAAACATAATTTCTAATCGATTTAACAAAGGAAAAGGCTCCTTTGTTCCTACACCTTTGTTTGCTTATTACCCGTATGTTTGTACGGGCATTCGAACAATTCGGGTATTTGAAGTTTGTTTTTTCTCGTTTATTTTTTTTTTGTTGTCTTCATATGTATTTTTTTATCTTTGTTTTCCTGATACACATTTTTTTGTTTGTACACTCAGAGAAAAGGAATTAAAAATAAAATTTTTATTTTTATAATACCCGATTTAAACCAAGTCATTTTTATTTTAAAAATGAAAATTTTTAAATTACAAATTGAATTTTTGAAATTAAAATGTATTTAGGATTTAAAAAGAAACATGTTTAAATTAAAAATGAAAATTAATGGAATAAAAACGAAAGTTTTTGATTCAAGATTTCATAGTGCTTAAAATAAAAATAAATATTTTTAAACTTAAGATATTTTTTCTTGATAGATATAATACACAATGAAATTTTTTTTCATATTCTCAAAAGGAAAACTTTGCCGATTCGGTCGAAAAAAGCTCTTATACATAGAAAACGAACGTTCTACATCCACAGAGGTAATAGGAGCATGTTTGAAAACGGCTCTTTGTCGACAGGTATGCACCGTATCGAAAATACTAATAATAGCCGTGTTTACACGAAACTCTATTCGTCGTCAGATGGCTGTTATGCATGAATTTCGTTTGTATAAAACTGTCAACTAGCAAATTAAAGAAATAGGCGAAATATGTAATAAAAAAATGCATACAACGCAAAATATGTAAAATTATGCATATATGACCAAAATATGCAAAATATGCAAAAACATTTGAATGCCATTTTAAGACAATTTCACGATTCGCAAAGATTGTTTATTTATTTTGCTCTACCTAAATCTAAGAAAAACATGTATTTGCATAGCGCCCTAGTAATAATAATGGGACTCTTTCCCACGGTATATTGCATATATATGTATGTACCTACGTACATGTACATATGTATGCTCCTATGAGCACTTAGGCTTAGAACAGACATAGGCAGCCCATACCTCAATTGTGGGAAGTCGATTCACACGTATTCTTACTCTCTTCATCAGTCGTTTGCCAACCAGTGATGCCAAGTGTAGGGAAAAGAGGCTACATGTAGGGAAAATCGACCTCAAATTTGCAGTGTAGGGAAAAAAGGACAGATTTTCAAAAATTAGCTAAATGTAAGGAATTTTTGAAGTCAGAAATTTTCGTTTCCTTTGCAAGGAATTAAATTTTTCTAAGAACCTCACAGTTTTTAATAACTACAAATAAAATGTTTCCGCATGCTTGATACAATATTTCAAAATTGTAATTTGTTCTGATCTGGCAATATATTCTTCGACCTGCCTACAGGGCCTCGAAGCAAAAGTTTTTTTTGTTAGCTTCGCTCCCAAAATTTTTTGCTTTAGCTCTGGGTCCGATGTTAGCACTTTTTTGTTGTGGTAATCAGAGAAAGTGAAATTTTTATGTTGTATTTGAAATTAAACAATAAAGCTGGTCGAAATTCGACCACTGGGCGATTATTGTTCAAATAAATGCGATAAAAAAGTATTCACTCTCAACTATCACTACGTGATGAAACCACAGGAAATTTGTCTTCCTCTTAGTCAAGGTTTATCTAACTAAGGTTGTGTTAGTGAATCTGTGTATTGTATACTAAAATTGTGCTAATATCAAACAAGTCGAATTGAAAAAAAGATTTGTTGTAGTCAATCTGATTTTAAGACATTCCCGACCCAATTATTATAAAATGCATTTGCCACACAGCAGCAATTATAGCAAATAAGGCATGCTTGGAACTACCTAGGGCTCCAGAATAATTACTGAGGCAGATCGGAACTTAAGTATCACGTAGTACAAAAAGGTGTGTTTAGATTGAAGATTTTAAGATATTTTAAAAGAAAAAAAAAATAAAAAAAAAAAAAAACTAGTGCGACTTGGTGGTTATCACATCAAAAATTCATTGAAAGTGTTATCGATAACTGGGCATTGCTTTTAGAGTTGTTTTAAAGAGGGAAGCCTAAGTTAAAATCTACACAAATAATTTTAACGGAGCTGAGCAATGCTCTTTTTAAAATACGTTTTGAGGTTTTTCAATGAACTAAATGCACTTTTCAAACTAAAAAAGCCGTTAATACATGAAATTTAATTATAGACAACTAAAATATTTTGTAAGTTGGCTCAAAATTTTATTAAAACAACGAAATAGGGATTGATTGCAACGTTAGGTCACCTCACGTAACATTGTCGATGATATATATATTGGACCTGAATGTCTCGAGCTTCTAAATACCCTCCCGAAATCAGCCTCTGAGCGAAAAAGATTAGATTGCCTATCTTTTTATATCACTGCTTGGAAGAAATACAGCAAAGATTGCCTATACAGAATAACTCCTATTTCAACATATGTTTTCTTAACCCCAAGTTTGTACTGGGGGTACATACTGAATTCGACAGAAGTGTTATTGATTTTAAAAGTATTTGTGAGAAATTTAAATTTAATAGAAATGACTTGCTGGTTGAGTGGAGGTCTATTGAATATCATTTCCTTGAACAAAGTTCTTGAAAATATACATAGATGGCGAAAAATCAAAATTGCATTTCTTTTAAATTTAACGAATGCGATTTATGAAATATGGAGGTGTATATGATCATTTTCAATGGGAAAATGTCTGCCTTATAATTTTTATATGAAAATATCTAAATAAATACATGTATACATTCTTTATTTAAAAATGTTTATTTATAGTAAAAAAATTGCAATTATAATTTTGTATGAAATATGTACAATGTTATTAAGATAAACCAAATTTCAACCATATATAGTTACAAATATATCATCATCATATCATCATATATATTATTTCTAATTGGTGTTTTATAAATATCCCTTTTTCTGTTCACATAATTTACCAAAATTAATAAGTAAGGCATCGTTTTAAAGGTATTAATTAGCTATGCATGCGACACGGTGTTTTATTGGGCGTGGTACTTTATATGAAAAGTAAGGGGGGTAAAAGGGGGGTTTACCCCCGCAGCGGGGAGTGTTATGGAACCCACATAAAATGTGTATCAAACTAAAGGGATTCAAAATACCTATCGAATGGTATAAAAACATTTGAAATCGGTTCAGTAGTCTTTAAGTAATTGCAATTTAAAAAATGCATAATATAAATTTTGACCTTTAATAACTTTTGTTGTTGTTGTTTCCAAAAAAAAATTCACTTTTATACTCAACTTAGCCTGTTTATCAATCCTCATACTTCGTTTTTTTGATTTCATAATTTTAGAAATTTCACATTTGTACCAGATCGTGCTATTTTTTTCAACTTTGTGGGGCACCTCCAAACATGCGAGTAGGTCAATAAAATTTTACAGGCTTATTTTTGGGCTAGAAAGGTGCCGTTATGGCTTTGGAACAAATTGAATTTCCCAAAAAAAATTTTCACTCCACCTTAATATATACGAGTATATCAAAACGATTAGAATGAAAAAAAATGATTGAACCATGTCCGTCCGTCCGGCCGTATACACTCTAACTTGCGCAAAAATAGAAATATTTTAATGAAATTTGGTACACAGATTCTAATGGGAACAGAGAATGTTGGGGTTGAAAATAAGGCATATGTGTGTATTTCGAAAAACACGTAAAACTTGATAATTCAGTCACTAATAAAGCCCGAGTGATGAAATGACGTTATGCCGTTATGAGGAAACGTGCTGAAATTTTGAAAAATGGGCCAAGAGGAGCAAATTTTCAAAGATTTATAAGTAAAAACTTAAGAACTGAACAGATAAATCGATTAAGCCAAGGCAAACGTGTGGAAAAAAATTACCCAAGTCGGCAATAACCACATACGCACATAAAAATATATATAAAATATATAAAAATATATTGCACATACCTATATAGGAATAATAAAAACATTTTATGCGATATCTTTGTCAAACATATATGTATCTAGGTAATCCATTGAAAGTTCCATAAGGTCCACCAAACCAAATAAATAATAAGTTTTTTAAAATGGGCGTGACAGCACAAACCATACCGACTGGCGCCACGTATGTTTTGTTATTTTTTGCGCAAGATGCGCACGGGTCCGGCTAGTATATTTATATTATATAAACACAAATAAACGTATCAATTTCTAAATATGCATACGTCGCTTTTTGAATAAAAACTTGATTTGCATCAATTTTATTTGTGTTTATTGAAATATAGAGAATATACGGCGCGGCGTAGTAAATTTGTAGGGAAAAATTTTGTAAGCGTAGGGAAAAGTAGGGAATTTTTTGGCAAGCCGTAGGGATTTTTGGTCCAAGAATATTGGCATCACTGTTGCCAACTGTCGAACGATAAACATTGCGTCTGACTACGTCGCTTCGTGGTTGAACGCAAGCATTGACTTTATACAGGTAATGTATGTATGTACATATGTCCACAAATAAAATGCCCGGCGAGAAATTTTATATGATGGAAATGCCGTCGGCCATATGCAATGCCTTTTTTGCTATAAAGTATTTAAAAATAATATAAATGATTAAAGGCATTGCGAAGTGTTTCACAAACAATTTTTGTACTCTTGTTTGGATGACTTTTGTCTTCCAAACACTGTTTTACCCAACTACCCTTTAATTTTTTTCAGAAGAAATATTTTTTTCCATTAAAAAGTTCTTTTCCTTTCAAAAGCAAAAAATAAAAACAACAAAAAAAAACAAAAATGTCCGTTCTACATATGTATACGTATGTACATATATTCCACTTGAATCGGATTAATTTCCTACTGGGGTGCGCATGCGGAGAACTTGTTTTGTTCTCACCAACACAACCTCATTTCAGATTTCGCCGACCATTGGCTTAGAACATAGGTGGGCACTAACACCATAGTTTATATCTATAAGTTGCGACACTCTTTGACATGTTGTGCCTGTCACCCTGCAGTGCTGTGCAAAAGTTACAGAAAAAAAATTCAAATAAATTTTTAAATCTTTAAATCTTTAAAATTATTGGGTGAATTGAATTTGTAATGCTATATTTGTAGCGATAATAACAAAAAATTAACATATTTTTGAGTTTTAATTGATTTTATTCGGAATTTTGGCTATTTTCTTGTGAAGATTTTGCTACGTTTGAATACAACACTGTGGTCGATTCTTCTTCACATTTGGTTTATTTAGTTTCCCATTCTCCCATTGACACATAATGTGCCTGTCACTTTTTGCAACAACAATTCCCATGGTTGAAGTTTGTTTTGATGGGGATACAGTGAGTCACAGAGAAAGTGAGCCATTATTTATTCAGACATTTTATTATTAAATATCTTTGTTAACAATTACTTGACTTTCCTAATTTTTTTGCGACGGAAAAGTTTCAACAACATGCCAGAAATGATGAAAAACAAAAGCATACACGTATATACGCGTCACAATCAAAGCAAGCTTTCTGGCAACTCCAATTTAAATACTTAAACTTTCTCTCTAGAACACCGATTTCTCTCTTATATATTTTTACAGTTCACATTTTACATTATGTGTTAATTATATAAAAAAAAAACAGATCAGGCAATTTTTTTCCATTTTTAAAAGGTGTACTTATCATAAAACACACGCTAGAGCGCGTAAAAATCGTGTTTTGTTAGTTGAATAAAACACATTGGTTGCTAATAAAATTTGTATTATATTCAATTCAAGTGCGCCAATAGATGCATTAGTTGTATTTTGGATGTCAGTGTGCAAAGATGGGCCGACAAACAAGTTTAGATATTAGGGATAGAGTAATTGAACTGTTGAAACAAGGCAAAAAAGTATTAAAACCGTTTTAGGGCATATTCCTCTCAGTGGCTAACCTTCACTGTGAGCCCGTTTCATGAACTTTTCCGGTTTTAACTATTATTTTTATAACTAAAAAATAATGTTCATCTAATATTTTTTGAAATTCTAAATTGTGGTTTATTCTAAAATATACCTAAGTACATAAATTTGTTTTTCAATCTGTTTGTGTATAATTTTTTATTTGCATAAAACTTCGGACAACATAACGTGGGTCATTTTCACTGCGACTTACTGTATGTATCAAAAATATAGATACACATTTATTTTTTCAAAACAAAAATGAAATATCCATGACGCAAATCGTTGCTACCCAATAAGCATTTTTGAATGCATTTGAATTTCATTGAGATCAAATCCATTTTCCAATTTCCAACAATAATTCTTAACTTGAATTCAGAAACAGCCCATTTTTCGATATGAAAATGTTTCTGTTTCTCCACTTGAAAAAAATATTGGAATTTGACTTGAACTTTATCGATATTCTCCAACCAAAATCAACCGTCAGAATAAAGCTTTTGAGCAACAAACTCTCATCCGATTGAAATAAAGGAACAAAAATGTAACAATTATGATTGTCTGCTTGACTTATTTGCTCACTTTTTTGTTATGCATTTAACAATAATAACAATATTTTATACACAAAAATTAGTTGAATTATACATTCCTCTTTAAATTTTATTCTTCACTCACTTTTTCGTTTACTTATTGCTAATATGATTGAATTTAATTAATACTAATTATGTACTAAGTTCAGTTTGGAAAAGTATTGTACCTTAAGTGTAAAAACATGTTGGATATAAACTTGATAATTGAGACTTTTTCCCCACATTGGATTCGTGCTAATTGGGAAATATCCAAATGTAGGAGAATGTAGAGTTTCCAAAGCAACCAAAGCGTTCGAAGGCATCCAGACATTAATCAAAGAGTATGAATTGGTACAGCGTTTTATCAGCGAACACAATCTGAGAGTGTTAGAGAGTGTAATTCTCAAACTTATCTCTAATCCAAAGCGAAGGTAGAAAACCACATTAGAAATCAGTTGGAGACTGATTAGAAAAAGAAATATTTGCAAATTCTCATTAGAATTTCATTAGAAAACTACATTGGATTTCAATTCGGAAATTATAATTTTCTCCATTTGAGAGTTATGTCCCATTTTTTTTTTTTTTTTGAGATCGATATGATTCTCGACAGCTTCTCGAGTCGTCCTCTAACGTTAGAGATTTTAGAAAAGTGCTAGTTCTTGAGTCATTCTCAAACCGATATCTAACCTAAATGTTTGTTGGGTTTCGCCATGCAAAATGGCCGTTTGAATTCAAATTTTTTTCTTTCCTTTTGAACATTTTCGTATAAGCAGGGTTGCTCTTTCTCGTACTGTTCTGTTAATACATTTTTCCAGAAATATAGAAAAGGGAATATACGGATACCATTGCCTTTACTACTTCATTCGCGTATATGCAAATTTTATTTCATGTAAGATTAACATGATCGATCTTTACACATAGAATAGCAACAATTTTTTTCAAATTACACGATTTTTCAAACGTGATTTTAGCTTTTTAAACATCATTTGACATTTTGGTAAATGCAACAAAATTTTAGTGTTGATGCAACATAGAGCAATTTTAAAATATACGCTATGAATTAAATATAAAATTTTATTCTTAAATTTCATTTGGAATTTGGTTTCTTTAACATGATGATAGTGTCAATATAAACAAAAAAAAAATGTTAAAAAAAGAACTTCAAAACTATTTTGAGACATACACAATTTTTTTGAACATTTGGAGTTCTGCTGTTCGTGCAAAACGCAATTATTATTCTTTTTTTTTAAATAAAAAGAAAATCTGGTGTCGTGGGAAGAGTTTACCATCAGTGGAAGTGCGTGATAATGGCGTTTCCACTTATATTTTCAGTTTTCAGGTGAATTAAAAGTGAAATGCATTTTTATTTCTAAAAGTTTTTAATGTAAAATATTTTCTTTTTTCTCCTCAAAGTTTGCAATTTTACCACGAGGAAGTCCTTCCATATCTCGCAATACCGAAGCACCTTTTTTTATTGAATGTACATATCGCACCCTAAATCATAAGGTGACACAACTCAAAAATTTTTGAAATCGAGTTTTTTCATAAATGTTACACAGAACATATCTCTAGCGATTGCCAAAAAAACTTTTCAATAAGTGTCTCTTTTGACCGAAAAATTACCATAATACGTGGTCTTTTGCCATACGATTGCTTGTAAAGAAAAAAGTTTTTTGGCTCTGCTGAAAATATTTGAATTTTGAGTTGTGTCACTTTATGATTTAGGGTGCGATATATTGTATTTTTGTAAATTGTAAAATCAGTCCAGTTAATTTAACAATAAATTTAAGGTAAAATCAAAAAAAATCCGTGTTAATTTAAATAGCTGAAATTGCAAAATTATCTAGTTAAAAATGTAAAATCAACAGGAAAACATGTATCTGTTATTTTATGCGCACGTGGGCCGATATGCGGAAAAAATTAATATATATCGCATACTAAATCATAAAGTGGCACAACTTAAAATTCAAAAATTTTCAGGAGCCAAAAAACTTTTTCTTGACAACCAATGAATTGGAAAAAAGCCACGTATTTTTCAGTCAAAAGAGACTCCGAATGAAAAGTTTTTTTGTTGGCAATCGCTAGAGATATGTTCTGTGTACCGGTTTATGATGAAAAGTCGATTTAATAAAATTTTGAGTTGTATCACTTTATGATTTAGGGTGCGATATATTTTTATTAAAATCGTTTTCGTAGTGAAGAAAAAAAATTCAGTAAAAACGAAGTAAATCCTAACGACTTTGCTCCCATTTTGGTAGTAACAGCAATTATGCGAAATTGCATAGCATTGATTCCTTCATTCTCTTCATTTTCGCACAAACACATACGCATTTTTTAAATTGAAGAAGAAGAAGACCATTTGAGTGACCAAACTATTTAGTATAAACAATGACTAACACATTCAAGTGATGACCGAAAAATGAGCGTGTGTTGGTGCGCCTACTGTAGGCCAAAGTGAAAAATTATTACAGATAATCAGTCTGCATGCAGATGTTGAGCGAGCAGGGTCATGCGTGCACGCTTTTCGAAATTATGAAAGAACGTACGTATACATATGTACATACATATGTATGTATTTGTGTACACACGTTATTTGCAAATAAAATAATTTCAAGTGACGGCCACCTAACGACCACTTGCTTTCACGCCAGTCGAAGGCAACTTAATTATTTTTGCTAATCGCCTAGTCCCATCGTAAGCGCTCGTTTTACGCTCTTTATTTGTCTGTACTAGTGACAATCGGTGTGTATACGTATACAAGTGCTTACTCTCATTGCTCACATGAGTCGCATTTGCCCACCAGTGGCTTAGAACAGACCCCGGCAAAACTAAAACTGAGATTGTGTTAGTGAGAACAGAGAGATTTATGCAACAGTGGTGTAAGAACTAAGCATATGGGGCAACGTACAAAATAGCAACGTTTTGAAAATAAAATAAATATTTGAATAATAATGAAAAATGTATTACTTAGGAATTTTTAACTTGAAAAAATGTTTTATAAATTAATTTGGATTCACCAATCTAAAATATTGGAAATTAACTTAAAAAAATGTTTTATAAATTAATTTGGATTCAACAATGTAAAATATTGGAAATTCCAATAATAAAAAAAATATCTATAAGGAGTTTTTAGTGTAAAAAATATACATTAAAAATTTATTTGAAGAATATTCATTGAGAAATAGTTGAGAGTTGATATCATTTACGAAATTTTTCCAAAAGTACATAACTAAACTTGTTAAGGTATGCAAGGATGGGGCGTAAGTTATAACTGAAGATTTAGTAGAACCTTTAAGAATAAGCAAATTTTATTATATGAATTGAAAAATAAAGCATTGCAATTTTGCAACTTGAAAATTTGGTTGCAGTACAAAATGATTTATTATTCATGGTCATACATACGCAATTGCACACTGTCGCATAACAAACAAACAACAAACAAAAAACAAAGCAACGCCTATGTGTGTTATACTCATTAACTCACGTGAGTCGATTTGCCGGGCCTTGGCTTAGAATAACATTGGAAGCGTGAGAATGGCAGCGTCAGCAATTTTGTGTACTTACAATTTGTGTGGGGCTGACTAAGTAGTCAGCGTCAGCGCGTGACAATACAAAGTATGGAAATTTATTATGTATGTATGTTTGCGCTTGTGTAATTACCCTGTAGGGAAAATCTCTAGTTCCGAACTAGGTCGCTTCTAGTGCATTTTTCGACACTACTAGTGCGAGCTAAACCTCTTTTGCATGTTATCAACTGGCGAATTTAACACGGCGATGTCCTAGGCGGTGTCAATCGTCCCTCTCTGCACTACATTTTCGATAGTTCCGAACTAGTACTAAATTCTACAGTTTACACTAGTTCGTTTATTGGCACAATTTCGATAGTTCTGAACTAGCTACAAGTACCTAAAAATTCTACAGTTTTACATCTGCAGCTTAAGAGCAGCATTTGACACACTTCATGCAAGTAGCGCGATGGCCGACTGGCTAACGCATGTGCCTTTCAATCTGAGGGACGCGGGTTCGAATCCTGTCGGTGTCAAGGTGAATGATAATTTTTGTTTTATATTTTTTTTAACTAATATTTTTTTATTTTTTTATTTAATAAAAATTTACAATAACATTTAAAAATTAATAAAATCAAAATAAGCATAAGGGATCGGAAAAGCATAATTAGGGGAACATTTGATTTTATACAAGATGCAAATAGAAAACTCTTTATATAAAATGCTTCACTAAACATCTGAGAATTGCAGAAATATACAAAGCCGACGGCAATTGAACCAACAAAAAATTTTCATAGAATTTTTGTCACTTCGAAATTGCATACAATCAAAGTGTGTTTTATAATGGTCACTCAATTCTCTCCTTCTGAACTGGTGAGGGTCTACCTACAATTGATCTAGTGCCCCTTTGACACCTTTTCTCTAATTCGGAACTAGAAATTTTGCTCACTAGTTATTGAGTTCCCTGCAGGGTACATTTGACGCTCTACAGTTCAATTATTAATGGATTCATTACTAATTAATTGAATTTTTAATCGAATAAAAATCCAATACAACTCTGGGAGGTAAGTTCGGTTTTTTTAATTTTGAAGTTTTCAGTGCCAGCCGTCAATTAGTTTTGGCATAAATTTATTATCCCAGCAAACATTCTCAGAGCACTCTTAATTTGGGGTCGGATATGAATCCCAAATATGTGTAAAATATGAGCTTAGGAAATTTTTTTTTGTCTGTTTTTTAAAATGACAATTGTAATTCATGTAGGCTGTTTCGAAAAACGTTAAGTAGGTATAAAAGTATCACTAAAGTTCAATATAATGTTCAATGTTCCACTATATGAGGGCGCTGGATTGAATTTCAGGTTCGAATCCGGAGGAAAATATAAATACTTTTTGGTTGCTTGTTTTTCCGACAGGGTAGGAATATGATGTATTGTGGAACGATCTTCCGTCATCCCTTGTCAGGTTTGGTTTGGAGACAAACCGGTTTCGGCTAATATGCGCCATCTTCAGTGTCTTTTTTCGTTCTGAGTTATTTTGTGTAAGTTCGATAGTACTTATAGTCACGGTATATATATTGAGACGGTAATGCCAGTAGGCGGAAATGTCAAATACTGCTTACGTCACAGGACCAATAAAGCCGCGAACAACCAAACAAACAGCTGTGCCAATTGCAAAAGGAAATGACGTATGAGGACCTGATACTTTTTTCTAAAACCGAAAGAAATATGGCGGCCAGCGAACTGACATGACCTTTTAATTGGATCATGCTTATAGTAACTAACTTCCATCCTTGGGTCACGTACTTCGTGTTCGTGTGTTCGTGCATGCGTGCGTGCGTGCGAGTCTGTGCGTTTAGGTATGTAAATCTATTTTTGTATCCTCATTAAACAGGCAGGTAAAAGTCCGTTATTGTCCTCTTGTGTGTTGTTTTGTTTATGTCGGTTTTAGGTTTTCTGTCCTCTTTTCGGTATAATAGCTTAAGCGGTTCAAATAATGTATCTGATGCGGTGTTTATTTGTTCATTTATTATTTTACCTACGAATGTCTTCTGTTTGTATATCTCCATATTTTCTAATACGTTAAGTCGTTTTCCCTCATGTTGTATGTGGAGAATTTTAGCTGTTTTTCCTATTTTCATGGGTGTACATTTGTTTTCTGCCATGTGGTTGGCGAAATTTGATTCCACTGTCGCTGATGATTTCCTTATTGTAATCTCTTACGTGTTCTCGATATCTTGTTTTAATTTGGCGTCCTGTTTGTCCTATATAGATATTTTGGCATTCGCAAGTCAATTTGTATACGCCTTGTTTGTCAAAGGGGTCTTCCTTGTTAATGTTGTTTCGTAGTAGTTTTTCCATGCTGTCCCTCGCTTTAAATGCTGCATTAACAATATCTTACAAGTTGGCTAAAGTTTTCCAAAAATATAACATTAATTATGGAGATATACAAACAGAAGACATTCTTAGGTAAAATAATAAATGAACAAATAAACACCGCATCAGATACATTATTTGACCCGCTTAAGCTATTATACCGAAAAGAGGACAGAAAACCTAAAACGACACACACTGGGGCCACTTATATATATGAGGACGCTCAAAATTCTGAAATGAACTTTTTTACATCAGAATCGCTTTATCTGCACTAAAGCAGTTAATCTATAGCATCTTAACCCATTGACGGTCATGAGTTAACCCGTTGGTGACCTATGTTTTTTATTTTAGTTTCGAGTTTAATTTTCTTAACTCAGAATCGGTATATCGATACTAAAATAGTAAATCCCAAGAATTTTAACCCCTTAACGACCACGCATTAACCCATTTTTAACCAAATTTTTTCACTTAATTCTTAGATCAAAATATTTAAATCATATTAGTTGTATCTACACTAAAACCAGTAATCTTTGGAATCTTAACCCATTAACGGTCATGAATTAACCCATTGGTGGCCAGTTTTTTTTAAGATCTGTAAACAAATTATTTAAATCACAATTAGTATGTCTGTGGTGTGGTTGCCGCTATGGTGCAGTGGGTAGAGTGCTCGCCTGCTATGCCAGAGGTCTCGGGTTCAAACGCCAGTCCGAGCAAACACCAAAAAAAATTGTCTAATTAGTAAAAATCCAATTATTGGGTTTTTTAAGAGCAGCGGTCACCTCTCGGCAGTGGGCGGCATACCTCCGAGTGTATTTCTGCCATGAAGAAGCTTCTCGCAAAAAATGCATTCGCCGTTCGGAGCCGGAATAAAACTGTAGGTCCTACCAATTGGGAGGAAAAACAAAAGCAGCACACCTAGAATTGGGATAGAAGCTCGGCCATAAAACTGGTCAGAGTTATAATAGCGCCATTGTATTATATTATTATTATATTAGTATGTCTGTACAAAAATAGCCAATGTGTATTATATTAACCCATTAACCCAATGTGTATGTATTAACCCATTGATGAAATATGCAGGTGCAGGTGGTTTTCTCCAATTTTTTGTTTCGAGATATTAAAAGTTTTCTGTTGTCACAAGTATGTTTATATGGGAATTAGGAGTTTCACCGTTAGCGTTTTAAGCAGAACACGTATTTCCCCACACATTTTCATGCCTAATATAAAAAAAAAAAACAAAATTGGAGTAACACAACTTGTGCTTCAAAGAACTCATATTATAATCCAACTTATAAGTCTAAATTAAAGAAATCTGGCTTGACAAGTAACCTTAACCACAATTTGTAATTAAAGTAACCAGTAAATAATGGATTAACTAGATTTAAGATAGAACAGAATCAAATTCAACCAGATATAGTTTTTTTTTTTTTTAACTAAAATTGGAATGCCATTTTTAAACTCACTTTTTTTAAATGCGCACTTTGCTTTTGGTTCTGAACTCGGATTCTTTGTCACAAAGGACCATATTTTACTGCTGCATTTTTACATTTCCTACGTTTTTGCGCAAATTAAAAAAAAATCCATTTTGAAAAAAATATTTAAAAAAAAGAGGTATGTTTAGTTTTATACTAAAAATTAATTTTTTAAAACGTCTAGTTCAAAAAAAAAAAACAGTCATCGATGTATGATGTAACCTTAACTTAATGTTATGGAAAAAGCAGAATAAAAAATATTTATATCCTTCTCTTCCGGGACGTGTCCGGGATCAATCGCAAGGGAGCATGCGACTAATACAATTTTACATCCCTTTATATGGAGTGAATTGATCGCATTTGTTCGAGCATGTCCTATGAAGAGACCAATTGGTCAACTTGTATACCCGAACGGGTACCAATGTAGATTAATCACTAACATACCGAACGGGTACAAATGTAGATCAATCGCTTTCATCCCGAATGGGTACAAATGTAGATCAATCGCTTTCATCCCGAATGGGTACAAATGTAGATCAATCGCTTACATCCCGAACGGGTACAAATGTAGATTAATCGCTCTCATCCCCAACGGGTACAAATGTAGATCAATCGCTTCCAGCACGAACGGGTACAAATGTAGATTTCTCTAAGTTGTTCGCCAAGGCAACTTTTAATAACAATCTTTAAAAAATTGTAAATGTTCATGCATACATATATAAATAAAGATAATAGTGGTCTTCATATAAAGTGATAAAGTAATAAATCGTTAAAATTTATCAGTTTATCCTCATTTTTACATGAACGCACCTTGGTAAATAATTGTTTAAACTCTTGTCAGCTGTCAATGTCAACTTGATTAATAAATAAAAAACCCAATAAAATAAACAAAAAAATGCATATAACATTTTCGTAGAAATTATTTTAATTCGTGCTAAAATGCCGGAAGAAGGCACAATTTCTTCTTTTGAATTGAAAAAGTAAAACTGACAATGTGTCAGACTTGAATTTTACCAAAATTAATAAATTTACGCAACAAAATCGTTCGGTAAAGTGATAAAATTTGCTTAAATATATTTTCATACAAATTTTGACAGATAATTTATCACAATTATTAGTGGCGGACCTAGCATAAATTGTCTGGGCAGCCTATGTGTGAAGCATAACCATTAGTCATTTATGTAATTTTCTTTGCTGTATTATCTAGAAGTCTGTTTGCGTTCCGTCATTGAATTTGATTTAGAGCTCTCGCTTTTTTTAACATTTTCGAGTAGCCCGAATAAATGCTTTTCAAATTCTCGAACACTCCTTTGTTTGCTTATTACCCGTATGTTTGTACGGGCATTCGAACAATTCGGGTATTTGAAGTTTGTTTTTTCTCGTTAATTTTTTTTTTTTGTTGTCTTCATATGTATTTTTTAATCTTTGTTTTCCTGATACACATTTTTTTGTTTGTACATTCAGAGAAAAGGAATTAAAAATAAAATTTTTATTTTTATAATACCCGATTTAAACCAAGTCATTTTTTATTTTAAACTTAAACTTAAGATATTTTTTCTTGATAGATATAAAAACGTGTTTAAAAATAATGTAAATACAATACATTTTTAAATTTAAAAATCTTTATTTTTATTTTAAGCACTATGAGATTTTGAACCAAAACTTTCGCTTTTATTCCATTAATTTTAATTTTTAATTTAAAAATGTTTCTTTTTAAATCCTAAACACATTTAATTTAAAAAATTAATTTTTTCAATAAAAATGACAGTTTAAAACGTGCATTATAAAAATAAAAATTTTATTTTTGATTCCTTTTTTCTGAGTATAAGCGCGAATGTTGGTACAGGAATTTGAACAACGGGCTTCAAACCAACACGATCTGTTCGAATTGCTCGATACCCGGGTATATAGCGGGCTCTACTTTGATTAAATTCGGTTTGCATATTTGGTTTGCTGTTTATATTCATAACATATGAAACTGAATGTATTGCATTAAATCGACAAAATGAGGATGATAAAGAATTTTTAAGCTTTTATATACAATGAATATTATGAAGATATGTAGCTGCATATGTTTTTGACTTTTGGTATTTTAGCTGTAGCTACTTTTGGTCAGCATATAAACAAGCCTGGCTAAGTCGAAAGTAAATTCAAGTTTTTTACCATCAGAATTATCTACAAAAGCGGAGGAGAAATTATTAGAATAAATTGGGAAGAACTCAATTGAATTGATTGATGACGCCAAACTTATAGGGAAATCTCACACGAAAGCGCAGAGGTATTTTTAGTTTCCTTATAGCGACCAAAATTTTAGTCGTAGCAAGTGTATTTGCTTATTATCTAATATCTAAAAAAATGGGTGCTTTAGTGTTTGAAAAACTGAGGTCCAATTACCAAAAGTCGTGAAATTTTATTTGATTTTGATTTCCGTCGCTTTTTAAAATTATCTTGATATTGTGCCAATAGTCGCCATATATCACAATCAACGCTTTTATAATCTGGTATTTGAACTGTAGGTCCACCCAATTAGTAGGAAAAAAACAAAAAAAAGGAGCACACCACGAATTGGGAGAGAAGCTCGGCCATAAAACTCGTCAGAGTTATAATAGCGCCATTGTATTATTATTATTATTATTATTTGATATTTATATTTGCATGTACATGCACATGTAAGAAATTACATGCATAAGTATGTACATGCAAACGAAAATCAAATCAAATATGCATATGGCTGTGAATACTGAATGCCGAAACCAGCTTCACATTCGCATACAAATTTAATGTGAAAAATAAAAAAAGTGCTTTGCTAGTTTTTTTTTTTCAATTTAAGTCTGAAAATAAGCAATTGATTTCTCGTTAGAGAAAGCGAGAAAACAAGTTATGTTATCCTGTTTTGAAAGCCAGGTAAAAGCTAATGTGTTGAAACGTTAAAGCATGCTAACTATGCTGTGATTGGCTGTGCAAACAAAATACACATTGTGAGGTCAAGGAACGTAAATCTATTTACGTTCTTTGGTGAGGTGGATTGGTGGTGTATTTGCGCTATTTTCTTAGAATACTTTTAGGCGCCGTATGTTACAGTGGGGGCTATATTATTGAGAATAAACACATTTAAAACGTAAAATAACCAGATTTTAAAGAAATTCGTAAAATGAAATGAACGAAAATATGTACGCATGCCGGGCTTCTCGGCTTGTATGAAGCGCCCGCCTCTGACAATTATTATTTTATCACTTTACCAAATTTACCAGCAGTTTATCACTTAAGATGAATACCCTTTATATAATGTTTTACTTTTGAAAAAAATCTCAATAAATAAATAAAAAAAAAATTGTAAGTTTTGAGTATGCATTAGGCAACATTTTGTTAAAATTATTATTCATCATTGTTATTAAAAGAATTGAACACCCTATTCGTTTTACCGGTTGTCCTACAATTTTTTAAATACATTGCATATTTTTGTAAAATTTCTACATTTAAGGAATCTAGATTTGTACCCGTTCGGGATGAAAGCGATTAATCTACATTTATACCCGTTCGGTATGTTGTGATTAATCTACATTGGTACCCGTTAGGGAACAATTGGTCTACATTTATACCCGTACGGGTATAAAATTTATATTCTAAACCAGACATAGGCAGCCCATACCACAATTGTGGGAAGTCGATTCACACGTATTCTAAACCAGACATAGGCAGCCCATACCACAATTGTGGGAAGTCGATCCACACGTATTCTTACTCTCTTCATCAGTCGTTTGCCAACTGTCAAAGATAACTAGATACGAGACTTTCAAATTTATCTGCTCTCACGCGGTCCTGAACTGTCTTTTCACTTTCAAACACTGACGAATCAGGGGGATCAGCTGACAGCAAAATCAGCTGATACCACAAACCAGATCAAATCCACCATAAATAATAAACAAATGAGGGATTTTGGATATTTGCCACCATTTCATGAAATTACTTTATTACTTATTACATTAATCGAGAACTGAATTAAAAATGTATAATAAAGTTTGAAAAGGGGTGAGAATGGAATTGTTTGCATGTTTACCTTTTTGAATCAAAAATATGTAACAAACATCTAGATATGGGAAGTAGGATATACTATAAATATAAAATATTTGCCTTAAAATTAATGCTATATTAATTGATTTCTCAATGAAAACACAATATTATTTTCCTTTTTAGCCTGGAAACAAAATTTGAATGAAATACTTGCGTGCATTTTATTAACTGGTTTAATAACATATAAACCATTTTACATGATCTTAAATACTCAAGATTATACTTTAGATCAAATTTAAAGTATAATTGCGAAGTCACTGTCATATTTTGCAGCAAAAATTACGTAATATTATTCATTTGCAAGAAATAACGAAATACCCCCAAATTTTATTTTAAAATACCCACATTCACTTTTTTACGCAGTGGCACCAATGGAAAATGTTATAAAAATGCGCATTTTTCAGCGCTCTCACGAAACAAAGAGTTTCGTATCTAGTTATCTATGCCAACTGTCGAACGATAAACATTGCGCCTGACTCCGTCGCTTCGTGGTTGAACGCAAGCATAGACTTTACTCGCTGGTTATAATAGCCGTAACGCAACGGATGGAGCTGTCACTTTTATATCTATTGTATGTGAAAGGCATGTGATTGATTACAATGAACGGTAGAAAACGGCGAGAACCGTAAGCATCTGTTGATTTTAGATTTCTTCCGTATTCTTACGGCAATTTGGCAGTTCTCTTTGCTGTGACAAACAGACGGTATGTTATCAAACAATTTATTTAAACATTTTATAAAATAAAAATGACCGAATTCGAGGAAAGACTTAATAACGGCGTGCGTCGTCATGAAATCACCAACAAATTGAAAGTTTTCTGTTTTAAATTGGTAAATAAAGCACAATATTTACAGCTGTGGCAAATGTCAAAGACGGCAGTTAACGCATTATTATAACTGCCTTAAGTTTGTCACCGTTCTATATCGGTACGGCTTCCGTCCCGTCCCGGCTATTATAACCAGCGCTTTATACAGGTAATGTATGTATGTATGTCCACAAATAAAATGCCCGGCGAGAAATTTTATATGATGGAAATGCCGTCGGCCATATGCAATGCCTTTTTTGCTATAAAGTATTTAAAAATAATATAAATGATTAAAGTAATTGCGAAGTGTTTCACAAACAATTTTTGTACTCTTGTTTGGATGACTTTTGTCTTCCAAACACTCTGTTTTACCCAACTACCCTTTAATTTTTTTCAGAAGAGATATTTTTTTCATTAAAAAGTTCTTTTCCTTTCAAAAGCAAAAAACAAAAACAGCAAAAAACAAAAACAACAAAAAATCAAAAATGTCTGTTCTACATATACGTATGTATGTATATTCCACTTGAAGCGGATCAATTTCCTACTGGGGTGCGCATGCGGAGAATTGGTTTTGTTCTCACCAACACAACCTCTTTTCAGATTTCGCCGACCACTGATCTAATGATATGTTAAATAGTGTATGTAAAGTAAGAGTTGCCTTTCAATCCAAAAATATCAATTGCTTCAACTTTAAAATCAACAAAAATCATATCCACTTGCACAATGCAAATAATTTGTACAACTGATACTTTTAGCTATTAAAAAACTGTATTTGCCTGTTATATATTCTTATATTAATGAAATAAAAGCTTTAAATTCGGTGGGAATTTTGTGGGCTTTTTATATTAAAAATGTGGGAAATTAGGGATTTTTTTCCAATTTCTGTGGGAATTTCAGCGGAGATTATCTGGCATCACTGACCACAATTGTGGGAAGTCAATTCACACGTATTCCTGGAGGAACTATAAAGGAGAATGCATAAGATCAGCTGACTTCTTCTTCAATCTTCATAAACATACGAACACAAGCATTTTTTTTTTGTTGACATATGCCACACACACACGCACCCTAGCATTTCCATAGGGGCCGAATCTGTCAAATTCTTCTACATTCCTCTTTGCATGACACTTCTGGCCCCACTATGTATGAAGGTATGTCGTCATGCGAAAACCTTTATTGTTGAATCATGCACGTATTCTTACTCTCTTCATCAGTCGTTTGTAGCCATGGGTAATGGCGCAATTTTTTTGGCGCTGATACAATAACTCCAGCGCCAGTCGTGGCGCCAACTCACGGTACTGGCGCAATAACACCTTTAGCGCAATTGTCATGGAATGATCGATAAATAACATTTTTTCGTTTGTTACTGTTTACCATCCCTGTTTTATTTCTTTTGGCGCAATTCTGCTTACATATACGAGGGCACAATTAATTTAAATTTTCATAATCATTTGGAAACATATTCCGTATATTTGTGAAAATATGCTGGAAATTAAGGTCACTTAGATCACTATCAAGCATACATAATTGTGACGGTGTAATACGTATACATATACTATGGTGCTGTTATTGGCGTTGTGGTTGCGCCATTTTACACTAGCGCTATATTGGTGCTGGTGTTAGCGCACGAAATTGAGTCGGTGTTATATTGCAAAATTGAGTTGGCGCAATATTGAGTTGGCGCCATATTGGGTTGGCGCTATATTGAGTTGGCGCATTTCCCAAATCGGAGTTAGCGCAATAACGCCAGGGTTGGTGTTAGCGCAATTGCGCCGCGCAGCGCAGTGTTACCCATGCCTAGTCGTTTGCCAACTGTCGAACGAAAAACATTGCGCCTGTCTATATCGCTTCGTGGTTGAACGCAAGCATTGACTTTATACCAGGGATGGGCACACAAACACATTCAAACACTCTCCGAAAATTAGTGTATGTTGGTGGAAAACGACAAACAATAATCAGTCTCAATGCAGATGTTGAGCGAGCAGAGTCATGCTGCGCACGCTTTGCGAAATTATGAAACAACCCTGTAGGGAAAATGTCTAGTTCCGAACTAGGTCGCTTCTAGTGCATTTTTCGACACTACTAGTGCGAGCTAAATCTCTTTTGCATGTTATCAACTGGCGAATTTAACACGGCGATGTCCTAGGCGGTGGCAATTGTCACCCTCTGCACTACATTTTCGATAGTTCCGAACTAGTACTAAATTCTACAGTTTACACTAGTTCGTTTATTGGCACAATTTCGATAGTTCTGAACTAACTACAAATACCTACAAATTCTACAGTTTTGCATCTGTCGCTTAAGTGGAGCATTTGACATACTTCATGCAAGTGGCGCGATGGCCGGCTGGTTAACGCATGTGCCTTTCAATCTGAGGGGTGTCGTCAAGTCGGTGTCAAGGTGGATGATAATTTTTTTTTTAACTAATATTTTTTTATTTATTTATTTAACAAAAATTTACAATAATATTTGAAAAGTAATAAAATAAAAAAAAAATTAAAAATAAGTCAGAGGAATCGGAAAAGCATAATTAGGGGAACATTTCATTTCATGCAAGATGGAAATAGAAAACTCTTTATATAAAATGCTTCACTAAACATCTGAGAATTGCAGAAATATACAAAGTCGACGGCAATTGAAAGAACGACAAATTTTCATAGAATTTTTGTCACTTCGAAATTGCATACAAATCAAAGTGTGTCTTATAATGGTCAGTCCCCCCACGAGGGATAGCAACCTTGCCGTTGGTGTGGGGGCTTAGTTGCTAAGCGACAGGAATGTGGTAGCCCTGTGGTCTCTGACCCGCTAGGGCTGAGTATCACAGGGGTATCATAGACCTCTTCGATAGCGATGACCAATAGCTATCCACCACCTAACCACGTCCCATAACCTCTTCCCATTTTCCCACCCAAGTCCCCTCCCCCTCCCAAACCAGGGTGTTATGCGACACCGTGCCCATTGGATGTTTGCAGCCGGGAGGTTAATCAGGCTGTATTAGAACGGCGCCTCCCTGACACCGGGTCACCTTGGGGAGTAAGTATGAACTTACCACGGTAAGAGGCTCTGCCGTGGCTGACTTTATAGCATTCCTCCCAAAAGAATTTTTGACTGCTACGTCTGCCGTTGCAGACACGCAGTCGTACGAACAAGATGAATAAAACAAAAAACAACGAAGAAAAACAAAATCAGAACAATGCTGGACAGCGGCAACAGCACCAGCCGCAGCAAGAACAACAACAGCAGATGCAACGACCGCATCAAGGTGCAACGCAAACAGCGCATATGGCACAACAATCGCCGCAAAGACAACAGCGCTCGGTACAAGATCGGCAACAACACCAGTCGAAGGCAGCCAAATCGCCACAGAAATCGCCAAGACAGCAGTTCCCGTTGCAGCAACAACAACAACACCAACTGCAACAACAACAACAACAGAAGATGCAACAACCGCATCAAAGTGCACCACAAGCTGCGCGAGCGACACAACAACCGTCGCAACGACAGCAGTGCCCGCTGCAGAAACAGCAACAACACCAGCTGCAGCAACAACAGAAGATGCAACAACCGCATCAAGGCGCACCGCAAGTAGCGCAACTGCAACAACAATCGCCACAAATACAGTTGCGCCCGGAGCAGAAGCGGCAACAACACCAGCCACAAAAACAACAAAATCTGCTGCATCCGCACCAAGGTGCACTGAGAGCAGTGCAACTGCCACAAAAACCGCCGCAACGACAGCAGCGCTCGATGCAGCAACAAGACCAGCTGCAACAAAAACAACAAAATGTGCACCAATCGCATCAAGGTGCAACGCAAATAGCGATATCGCAACAGCGCCCAATGCAACGGCAGCAACAACAGAAATCTCCGCAGAGCCAAAGCCAAAAAATAGCAAAACAATCGCCGCAACACCTGCAACCTCAACACCAGCCAAAAATGCAACAGTTGGAGCAGGTACTGCAACAACAACAGCAAGAGCTGCGGCAAAGGCTACAAGACCTGCAACAAAAGCGGCAACAGCTACGCCAGGACATGCTCCCCCCCTTACAACAGACCAGACAGACAGACAGACTGACGAAAATACAGCAACAACAAAGGAACAAACGACAAAGGATACAGCACACAAATAGGGCAAGGAACATACCAAGCTTCTTGGAGGCGTTAACACCAGAAGAGGCGTCTTTGTTTGAGGAGCACAAGAGGGGCGAGGACGAGGATGACGATGACAAGCCGTCCACTAGCGAAGCGGCACGCAGGGCAGCGGAGCGGAGAGCAGCTAGCGCCAAGGCAGCGAGCCCGATTATCACGGGTGCAGGGCACACAAAAAATAATAAAAACAGGGCACCCCAAGGGTCTGGTGGGAATGGCACCACGGAAGACCCTAATGGATGAACCCTAACAACCGAACCGGGGCACTCATCCCCTCAGGAACGGGCAAGCTCGCACACCCTAACCGCACACCGCAACCAATTAGGTTTACCCCTAAATCAAGTAGCGGTAGGGGCGGGTGAGCGAGCGCTCCACACTGGGCAACCTTCTGTCACCCATGGCCCAAAAAATGAAAAGAAAGCGAGAAGGGCAACAATGCCCAGACTTCCCCCTAAGGGCTCACCGGGCAGCTTGGGTGACAAAAGGAGGCTGGGGATGAGTGGCGCTACCGCCAAGTGGTATGTGCGGTACCTACAATCAGGTATGACCCCGGACGAAGCCCGCGACTTGGCATTAAACAGGCCTGCTGGGCTTACAACTCCCCCAAACTCTGCTCCCGCTCTTGAGCGGCAAAGCAGGCCGGAGGAAGATAAGGCCCGGCAGGCAAAGACCGCACCTGCTGAAAAGCGGACGAGCGGGGAAACAACCAAGCCAAGCACGAGCAAGCCGCCTGCAGACGATCTGCATCGTAGAAGCAGGCATAGCAAAGAAAATGGAAACTATAGGGAGACCGCACCTGCTGCAAAGCGGAGAAGCGGGCAGTCAATGCCTGGAGAGAGGACCAATACAAAAAGGCAACGGGCCACTCCCTCCCTGGCCACATCGTCAGGGGCGAGAGACCATGAGCTCAATCGTGGGCCGGGGGTTTCGCGGGAGGCGGAGCAACGGACCTATGCGGACAACCTTAGGGGCATCCGTGTAGCAGTGCTACCGACCAACTACCCGTTTGAAGGCCTCAGCCATGATGACCTCACAAGGCTCCAAGACGCCATCTTGGACGAGGTGTTTAAGGGGGGAGAGCACCCAATCGCCTTCACGGGTGTACTCTTCAGGCCAAGCATGCTTTTAGTCGATTGCAAGGACGAAGCAACGGCGACTTGGCTGACCAGAGTAATTCCAACTCTGGGTAACTGGCAAGGGCCGGCCCTGAGCACAAGGAGAGGAGACGATATACCGCTCGCGCGTTTCGTAACGGTATATCTCCCGAGGAGTGCTGACAGAACCTCGGAGTATGCCCTTGGGATGCTCCGAGTGCAGAATGAGGGCCTGAATACCAACATGTGGCGCCTCACAAGCAGCACTGTGGAGGACTCGGGACTTCGTCTTAACCTATCGGTGGACGAAGGCTCCTTTGAATGCATGCGCAGGGCGAACTTCGTTCTGAGTTATCGCTTTGGTCGTGTCTCGGCGAGGCCTAGAGGAATCAGGCATGTAGCAGGAGACGGGGCTGGAGCAGAAACTGAAACAGGGGGTGGGGATGAGAATGCATGTGAAGGGGGCACTGTAACCCCACCAGTAATGGTACAACAACCATCCTCCCCATCAAACGAGAGCGCTCTCGACACCCAAACCGGGCCTGGAACCGGGTTCCAGTCGGCGGCCTCAAGCCTCCAGAGTACGCAGGAGATGCTAGAGGATACTAGAGCGGCATCCCCCAACATCCTGAGCGATCAGGAAATGTTGGAGGAGGCTCCGATGGTGTCCTCGGCGATCCTGAGTACGCAGTAGATGCTGGAGGACCTCCGACTTCTGGAACTGGGAGTCGGGAGTGAAAAGGGCACCGCACCCTCGGTGGAGGAGGAGCGGATGAGCGAGGAATGATAACTGCAGCCAGGAGGACACGTGTGGCCCAGATTAACCTACACCACGCCAGGGCTGCATCAGCAGTCCTAGCAAACATGTTTAACGAGGATGATCTGGGCATTGCACTGGTGCAGGAGCCCTGGGTTTACCGGGGCAAGATCAGGGGCCTGGAAGCAGGCAATAACAAGGTAATTTGGGACCTGTCACATGACAGACCTAGAACATATGTAGTGTTGAATAATGCGATTAATTACTTCTGCATTACAGAGTTTCTAAATGAGGACATGGTTGCTGTGCAAGTGGGCATGGAGGTGGAGGGCAGGAACCTCGACATCGTCCTGGCGTCAGCATATTTCCCGGGCGATACACCGGAAGTTCCCCCCGAAAATGTGAAGAAACTGGTGGAGCATTGCAGGAAGGCGAAACTTCCTCTAATAATAGGATGCGACGCCAATGCGCACAGCTTACAATGGGGCAGCTCCGATACAAATAATCGAGGTGAGTCCCTATTAGTATTTATTATTAGCAATGATCTATGTATATTTAACGTCGGTCGTACTCCGACGTTTGTAACTAGAGTCAGGAAGGAGGGTTTAGATATCACCCTAGGCAATATCCTGGCTGATAATATGGTCTCGGGATGGAGGGTCTCCAGTGAGCCCTCCCTCTCGGACCATAGAATCATCCGTTTCGAACTAGGGGCACAAACTACTAATAAACCACCTAAGAGGAACCGCAGGCATATAGACTGGGCTATATTCAATGAGGTAATCGAGACTAACCTAGGCTCGATGAACAGGGTTAACAGAGGCACCAGTTGTATGTAATTAGAGGGCAGAGTGAATGAGCTGAATCACATAATGATAGAAGCCTTCCACGAAAGCTGTCCATTACCCAAAGGCACTCCCAGGAAGACTAAATGGTGGTCTACGGATCTATCAAAGATGAGGAAAGAAGTGCGCAGGCTGTTTAACAAGGCCAAGCGCACTGGTCACTGGGAGGAGTATTTGACACATCTAACTGCGTACAACAAGGAAATAAGAAGGGCTAAACGCGAAAGCTTCAGAAGCTTCTGCGCAGAGATTACATCAACTCCAGCAGCCGCGAGGCTTCACAAAGCCCTGGCCAAGGAGCAGAGAGAAACAAAGTTGTCGCTCAAACTCCCAGATGGTGCCTTTACGGCAACCGAGGAGGAAAGAGCAAGAGCACTACTGGCTGCACACTTCCCGGATGCACATCCAGCCGAACTGGGCACTGATACGGAAACTACGGAAATTACAGTACGTAGACCAAGACCATCTGACTGGAGATTTGCTAGAGATCTCTTTTCAACCAATGCAGTAAGATGGGCACTAAGATCATTTGAAAAATACAAGTCCCCAGGAGTGGATGGTATATATCCGATCTTTCTGCAGCAAGTAGAAGGCATTGTCCCGCACCTAAAGAGAATTATGACGGACAGCTTAGCGCTGGCATACGTCCCAATGGTGTGGAGAAGGGCTAAGGTTGTGTTCATACCTAAAGTAGGCAAAAAAGACTACTCTCTAGCAAAGTCCTTCAGACCCATAAGTTTAACCTCCTTCGTCCTAAAAGCGATGGAGAAGATTGTTGACAATAAAATTAGGACGAACACTCTGAAAAGATATCCGTTGCACCCAAATCAGCATGCGTACAGAGCAGGCAGGTCCACTGATACAGCCCTGTACCAACTGACAACGGAGATACAGAGTGCTTTCGAACAGGGGGAAACTGTGATATGCGCTTTCCTAGACATAGAAGGAGCCTTTGACAACACTGACCATAATAGTGTGTGTCGGGCACTAGAAAAACGAGAAGTTCAGAGACCAATCTGTATGTGGATAGACTCTGTTCTTCGCACCAGGATAGCCGGGACTTCAGTAGGTGAAGGCATTGTACAGATAAAAACCACCAAAGGTTGTCCACAGGGAGGAGTCCTATCCCCTCTCCTATGGAGTCTAGTGGTGGATGAGCTACTGCAACTGCTAACTGATAACGGTATACGCTGTCAGGGATATGCAGATGACATAGTAATAATCGCACGGGGCAAATTCGAGAGTACTCTCTGTGACATAATTCAGAGGACTCTTCGAATAACGAAGAGATGGTGCGCCGGAGTGGGCCTAAATATTAACCCACGTAAGACGGCCATTGTTCCCTTCACAAAAAGGCGGACCCTTAGGGGAATGAGAGGTATACTCGTGGATGATGTGGTGGTGGATACTGTATCAGAAGTAAAATACTTAGGAGTCACATTTGACTCCAAGTTATTATGGAAGAAACATGTGGACAACACTACATCCAAACAGTGTTGCCACTGAAAAAAAATTTTACCAACCAAATTACCGCCCAATTCCGCGAAAAAACGCCCAAAAATCAGAAGTCAACTTAAAATGGAATTACATATTTATTTTTAAATACATATGTACATACTAAGTAAACTTGGCTCCCACTCATTCAATTCAGAACTAACACTAGACTGTCGCCGATCTCTAAACAGACCTCGTGCACCTCGTGTAGGTCCCGGGTCATAGCGATATGAATGGCAATTGTAGGGCGGATGAACTTGCGAGGCAGGGCACTACCGAGCAGGTTCTTCCCGACAAAGAACGCATAGGTATGCCGTTAGTGACAAACAAGCTAATTCTTAAACAGCATATCTATAAACTATCAAGCGTTAGATGACAACAGAAGCCGGTATATCGAACATCAAGGCAAACCTGGCAGAAATGCGTTCACAAGTGATCTCATCAGTACTCTAAGGAGAGATGATATCTCGAACCTTGTGGGGGTACTCACAGGATACTGCCTCATCGGAAACACGCAGAGAGGCTAGGTGCACCCTACCGCAGATGCTGCATAAGCTTGAGGCGAGGAGACAATCGAACACCTCATCTGCCACTGCTCGGCTCTTAACAGCGGCAGACGACGCTTTCGTGGGACTTCCTTCCTGGATAGACTATGCAAAGTCGCGGATGTCGACATAAAGGACCTGGGCCCTCACTATGTAGTTTAATTCGAAAGAAAATTTGTTCGATTTCGAGTTCTATTCCATATATTCTATGCAATAAGAATGTGCTTTCGAATCGAATTTCGCTTTTAAATAGAACTACATAGTGAGGGCCCTGGTGAACTGCATTAGGTTCTCAAATTGGTTCAAAAAGGAGGAGTAATCCGTTTTCTTCTTGTGGTATCACAACGGGCCTCTGCACTGGCCTAAGTGCGACTCTAGGCAGCCACTCCAACCTAACCTATTCGTGGAATAGTCCGTATGTTCGCTGGCGCTTTTCAAGTGAAACATAGTTTGTGTTAAATTTCAGCATTTTATTTGAAAAATAAATGTCAGATTGTCTGAGTTTGACGTTTCATTAAACTTGGCATGCGAGACGAGTCCCAAGTGAATTTAGATATAACGAAGGCGAAACACCATTTTGATATCACACTCTGCCAATTCCAATAACAAAATATGAAAACTAAAAAAAAAAAAACAAAAAACAGTAAATACCTGCATAGTTAATGGCGAACTAAAGTGAACTACTGAACTAAAGTGAACTATTTCACTGAAGAGAGCGCTCACCAGTTGAGCGCTCAACAAAGTGAACTAAATTTCCCAACTCTAATAGATATGCGAATAATGTGTTTCACTAACAATAAAATAACTTTATACGGGAAAGATAAAATGTTTAGCGTCAGAGAAATTGTCTCCACTAAAAATATTCATATTACAAATCGGACCAAAATTGATTTTAGCCGCCCAACAGCCCAAAGTAAATTTATCGGACCAGATTTGGTCCGAAAGGCCCAATTTCGGTATCACTGCATCCAAAGCCACGAGGGCTATAATGGTGTGCAGACGACTTTCAGGCAAATCGTTGGGATGCAATCCACACATGCTAAGATGGATGTACACCATGATAGTAAAGCCGATCATCACCTACGGGGCAGTAGCCTGGTCCTCAAGAGCAAAGCTGTCAACGGTGAGACATTTGCTCACCAAAGTGCAACGCCAAGCATGCGTGTGCATAACGGGAGCTATGCGCACCTGCCCAACGGCGGCGATGGAAGTGCTTCTTGAGCTAACCCCGCTGCACATAGTTATTGAACAGAGCGCCAAGCGTTCCCTAATGAATATGGTAAGGGAAGGATATGGAAAAGGTAAAGTAATATCATCGCAAAACATGGTCAAGCTGAGGGAGGAACTCCCGCTCTCTCAATTTCCCAGAGATGATATGAACAGAGTCACAAACTTTGAAAAGAGGTTTAGGATAGAGCTTGGGGACAAAAAATCATGGAACGTCTCTAGCATCGAGAGATACCTACAATCTCACCACTTAATATGGTATACCGACGGCTCGAAAACACCTGAGGGAATTGGAGCTGGTATTTTTGGCCCCAGGTCAAGGATCTCCGTACCCATGGGGGTTTATCCGAGCATATTCCAAGCGGAAGTGTATGCCATAAGTGAGTGCGCGGGCATGATACTGCGACGTGGGTACTCAAATGAAAGAATAGTCATATTAAGTGACAGTCAGGCCGCACTAAAAGCAATTTCTTCTTTCGAAATCAAATCATCGACTGTGCTTGAGTGCATTAACAGATTGAATGAACTGGCAACTCGGAACTCTATCCTACTGGCCTGGGTTCCAGGCCATAGAGGAATAGAGGGCAATGAGCAGGCGGACAGTCTGTCCAGGCAGGCGGCGGCCTCCAAACCAATAGGACCTGAGCCATTCATAGCAATAGGCCCACACACTATCAGAAATGAACTCAGGAACGAGGAAAGGAGGCTAAGGGAACAGTACTGGCGCCAAACCGATGGAATGCGACAGGCAAAGACACTAATGGGGGGGGTACAACACAAGTCGTTTCAAAGGGCTTCGGAACCTCTCTAAGAATAAATTGAGAATGCTGACAGGAATTCTCACAGGACACTGCAGGCTTAGGAAGCATATGAATAGGCTAGGTATCCTGTCAAGCAGTCTATGTCGCTTCTGTGACAGAAAAGATGAGTCTGCAGAGCATATATTGGTCGAATGCGATGCCATTGCAAGGAAGCGTGAAAGATTCCTAGGCTCGCCTTGGCCAAATCAGGGGCACATTCAGTCTCGTAAGCCGAGCGATATCCTCCGATTTCTGGAGGAGCTCGGGCTGGATGAGACAATGTGATCAAGGAGAGGGTACAATAGACCTAATGGTCGCAGTACAAGCCTCAATCCAATCTATCTATCTATCTATCTAATGGTCAGTCAATTCACTCCTTCTGAACTGGTGAGGGTCCAACAACATTTGATCTAGTTCCCTTTTGACACCTTTTCGCTAGTTCGGAACCAGAAATTTTGCTCACTAGTTATTGAGTTCCCTGCAGGGAACGTAGTATACAAATACATACGTATGTTATATGCAAACTCTTCATAGTTTTGTTTGTTGTCTGGCTTCTGCAAATAAAACAAAGAATTTCAAGCGACGATCACCTAGCGACCACTTGCTTTCACGACAGTCGAAGGCAAATTAATTATTTTTGCTAATTGACGATCGCCTGGTCCAGCGTTGCCACTTTGGTTACTTTTTACCAAAATTGGTTACAATTTTTTCGTTTGGTTACGTGGTTACTTTCGGCCGATTTTGGTTACCTTCAAGGTCCATATATTGAGCACACCATGGTTACATTCAATTTTTAGGAATGTGCTTTTAATTTTTCCAAACTATAAAATATTTGTTATCCATATGGTTTTGTTGTATTTTTTGTTTTATCAAATTCCAAATAATTTATTGTTGGGGGTAAATGGAAAAAATTCAACAACTATTTCCAGCGAATGTTGAGTGTAAAGTTTTTTCAGGAAAATGAATAAGGCAAAAGTGGCAAAAATTCAACAGCTTTCACAGACTCTCAGAGCCTATACACACTTGCGACTCAATCGATTTGGTCGAATTGGACTGTTGTATTCACACTACTCCAACTATTTAGTCGAATCGGTGGCAGCTATTCACACTTGAGACTAAATAGTCGTGCGATTGACAATGACATAGTGTTGCCAATGTTTACATTTTACTCAGCAAATTTTACATTAGTGGTCTTCATATAAAGTGATGAAGTATTAAATTGTTAAAGTTTATCTGCATTCTTACATGAAAGCACCTTCTTGTCAGCTGTCAACTTGATTAATAAATAAAAAACAATAAAATAAACAAAAAGTGCATACATTGTTTGGCTTTGTTTCTTATTAAACTAGCAACTAGCTGTCAAGTAAATGAAAAGAGAAAAACGGAAGGAATTACGCTCATAAAGGCGAAACGAACAGAAGTACAAGAAACGGAAAAATAGTAAAAATCAGCCATTAATAATTTTCTTGAAATTTCATTTTCATTATTTCTATTTTAAAATGCGATTAATGACATTTGAAGAGAACAACAATATCAAGAAACATATGAAAACGGAAGTAAATATCCTTAGTTAGATAATTCTTGTCTATAACTACATCATTTCCAGATGGATTTTAGAAAGCGTCAACTGGATTTTAGAAAGGGGAAATTGGATCTTAGAAATGTCAATTGGATTTTAGAAAGGGGAAATTGGATTTTAGAAATATCAATTGGATTTTAGAAAGGGGAAATTAGATTTTAGAAATGTCAATTGGATTTTAGAAAGGGGAAATTAGATTTTAGAATAGCCAAATGGATTTTAGAAAGGGAAAATTGGATTTTAGAAATGTCGATTTGATTTTAGAAAAGGGAAATTGGACTTTAGAAACTGTAAATTGGATTTTCGAAAATTTATATAATTATTAATTTATACTTTCATACGCAATAAAGAATTTCTATTCGAAAAATTCTGTGTAAAATTTATTTTAAACGCACATTCTGAAATCCAATTCACGCTTTCAAAAATCCAATTTTGTTTTCTAAAATCCTTTTAACGCTTTCTAAAATCCAATTGACATATCTAAAATCCAATTTCCCCTTTCTAAAATCCAAGTGACATTTCTAAAATCCAATTTCCCCTTTCTAAAATCCAGTTAACGCTTTCTAAAATCCATCTGGAAATGGTGTAGTTAATAAGAAACGAACCTTTTGTTTTTAAACATTTTGAAAATATTAATTGAAATATTCAATCTCTACAATTTACCAAAAGTGAAATAAAAGTAGTGCTGTCAGCATGGCAACTCTTTCCACTACGAATATCACTGTTGTTGTTGTAGTCGTTCGACTAAATTGTCTCAAGTGTGAATACGTAGAAGGGCGCCTTGCTGATCAAGCAGTTGTACAACTGTTTCAGTTGGAATGAAATTGGGCTGCAAATCCAACTGTTTCAGTTGTACAACTAATTGAATGTAGTGTGAATGCTTCCATACATTCCCATGCAAATCAACATTCGACTAAATCGATTGAGTCGCAAGTGTGTATAGGCTCTCAGTGGTCGTGTAAAAGCGTTCGCACATTGCGGCTGAAGATGAAATGTATCACGGGTTCGATCCTCGTGAGGAGCATCCACTTCTGGAAAGGATGCTAATGATCGAAAATGGTTTTTTCGTGAAATAGCTATACTCAACCTTCGCTGGAAATACTTGCTGAAATTTTTCCATTTACACCCAACAATAAAAAATTAAATTAAATAATTTTCGTGCTAAGCACTAAAAAGCTTTTAAGTTTAATTTATTTGACAGGAGCCAGCGACCACATTAGAAATAAATCTAGTCTGGCGAATTTTCTTCGGGCGATTTTCGTCAGCTTTTTGGCTCTGTTCATTCTCATACCTGGCCGTGTTTTTAAATGTTGATAGAACGCTACGACGGGGTGATATTTCGCTCAACGTTGGATCTGTTTAAGGCTTAAAGATGTAAAATAATTGCTACATTTTAGTTTTTGTTAACCGTATATATTGTTTTGCTACCAAATAAATAGCCCTAACCTTAATGGGACATATGCTTATATTATTAATTTATTTTGGTTACTTGTTTTTAGTTTTGGTTACTTTTATTTTGTATTTTGGTAAATTTAAAATTTTTTAAGTGGCAACGCTGGCCTGGTCCCATCGTAAGCGCTCGTTTTACGCTCTTTATTTGTCTGTAGTAGTGACAATCGGTGAGTATACGTGTGAATCAGGGTTTGAATTTGCTTGCTGCAAAATAGCAATAGCCGATGTTTTTTGCTTATTGCTGAATTCAGCCGAGCCAAAAACGAAAACACGAATCATTCGCTTCAGTTTTCAGCTGAGTCGTGTTTGCTTGTATAGTTAAGCCAAGCAACTCAATTTGAGAGGGTTGCTTTTACTTCCAGCAATTAGTTGAGTGGTAAATTTTTGCTCACAGTTGCTTATTTTGCTGAAACTAGTTTTTAAGCAAAATTCAACATGAAAAGATGTTTACAAATGGACATACATACATATTATGTGTACATACATACATTCATAAGTAAATATGTATAAAAAATCGAAATATGCGTAAACAACTCGTTTCAGCAAAATAAGCAAAAGCAGAAAAAATGCAAAGACACAACTAATTGCTGGAAGTAAAATGAAATCTCCCAAATCGCGTTGCTTTGCTTAACTATACAAGCAAACACGGCTCAGCTGAAAACTGAAGCGAATGAATCGTGTTCTCGTTTTTTACTCGGCTGGCCGAGTTTGCTAATTTACTTTTCGTTAGCAAAAGCAAAGCAAAAGCAAATGCAGCAAAAGTAGTTAAGCAATTTCAAACCCTGGTGTGAATCGCAAACAGTTGGTCTGCCCGCGGGCAAGAGGCTGCGCAACGCTGCTTTATACGGGAAATGTATGTATGTATGTCCACAAATAAAATGCCCGGCGAGAAATTTTATATGATGGAAATGCCTTCGGCGATATGCAATGCCTTTTTTGCTATAAAGTATTTAAAAATAATACAAATGATTATGCACTACAAAAGCATTGCGAAGTATTTCACAAAGAGTTTTTGTACTCTTATTTGGATGACTTTTGTATTCCAAACACTCTGTTTTAGGCAACTACCCTTTAATTTTTTTCAGAAGAGATATTTTTTTTTTCATTAAAAACTTATTTTCCTTTCAAAAGCAAAAAACAAAAACAACAAAAAACAAAAACAACAAAAAATCAAAAATGTCTGTTCTACATATACGTATGTATATTCCACTTGAAGCACCAACACAACTAGGGACACGAATTTCGATACGATACGATACCAAATCGATATTTTTTGCATATGATACCGATACTTTTTACTCGATTCTTTTGCAACGATATTTTTTGGTATCGAGTACTTCAACCACGGTATCGAACAAGTGAGTACATTCAGTGATGGAAAATTAAAATTGTGTCATATTTGTCCAAAAAATTGTGCAACGCAAAATAGTGCCGAAAATTGGTCGAGTGCATGACAATGATATACATATAATCTAATATGATAATGATGGATACATATAATCTCAATGAAAATGAATTGTTAATGTTAAGTATTTTTCAAATATCCTTTTACAACTGTGATTGCATTAAATACACCTGTTGTTTTGTAAAAGCTGTTGGTTTGTAAAAAATGTTTTCAAGAACTTTATAAACTTGTATAATTTTTTTAATCAGCTTACTTATGAGTTGGAAAAGGATTTGCGTCAAAATCAAAACTTTGGAACTAGCCATGGCATACTATGCCATCCCACCAAACTCAATGACCGTGGAATTAAGAGGGTAATCCAGAAAAACCCTGGCAATCGCTTCCACATTCGTTGACAGAATGCCTGACATTAGCATGGGCTTGTCATTGGAGGGAAGGACTTGCCCACTGCATTTCCGCGGAACGAATAAATCACGCAACACCGCAAGGATTCTAGCGAATCAAATAAAGAATACCTTACAGGAAAGCAGAGAAAGAAGGGAAAAATGTAAGGCATAATGGAAATTTCCACTGAAAATAACGGTATTTATTTCAGTTCATTTTTCGCGCTCCATTCTACTTTGTATTACGTGGAATGGGTAATGGAAGATCATTCCACTCTGCATTACTGGCAATGCGTGAAAGAAGTGATGAACTCGTCAGATGTTCCATGGCAAAGCCTTCTGTCATGCCTGACAGGTAATAGCGATGACCAGATTTTTGCTGGGATGGAATTAGCACTAATACAGCGATATGCGTATTGCGTTTATGGTAACTTTCTAGAAGACGGTGCAACTTTAAACCGTTTTAATAAATATCTTTTAAATGGTGAAAAATCTTTTATTTCCGCTTTCGAATTCATAATCTAGAGGCCAGAACGCGTCGATTGGTACCTTTTTTAACTATTTTAGAGGAAATTTTAAGGCTGCACCTTCTAGAAAATTACCGCTTTCGATACCGATACTTTGAGTATCGAGTAGTTTAGTTTCGATATTATCGGGTTCGCGATTCTTTTTAACCGATATTTTAAATGAGTACCAGATCGATGCTTTTGATTCGATATCGTGTCCCTAAACACAACCTCATTTCAGATTTTGCCGACCAACGGCGTTGCCGCTTGGGCCACTAAAGTGGCAATTTGAACCTTTTTTAAAGCCAGGGCACCTGAACCCAACGTTTTGAAAATATGCAATATTTGAACCTTTTTAAACACTCGGGCCACTTTTGGTCCTTTTTTACTTTCAAAAGCATAATTATTATTAAATAATTTTTGTTTTTTCTTAAATATAAGAACAAAAAATCTCTTTGTTACTATTTTACTTTGCATTGGCAACTCTCCGTTTAGAAAGGTTCTTTATTTAATTTGTTTGCCAACACTACCCTTGAATACTTTGAAATTTGGGCTGTTCGTTAAGATAATGAAAACGCACGGAGCAGCCCAGACACACACAAACACATATAGCGTTCGTTGAGCCGTAGGAAAGAGCAAGAACCGTAGGAATTTTACCAAAAAATAGCGAATATGAGTGCAAAGATTGTAAATTGTGGTAAAATTCCTAACAGTCTAATTCCTTGCTTTTCTAGGGTTATTCCGTCTGCTCAACGAGCGATGATATTAACACTGCGTTAGTGTAGAGAATATTTTAAATTCCGTTTCCTTTAAGCATTAAATAAACCATAAAAATATATAAAAATGTGCTTTAGCTAAAAAAAAAATTGGGTCCACTTTTTTTAATTTTTTGGACCACCTTTTGAAACTTTTGAGCGGCACCACTGCCGACCACTGTTCTAACCCTGTAGGGAAAATCTCTAGTTCCGAACTAGGTCGCTTCTAGTGCATTTTTCGACACTACTAGTGCGAGCTAAATCTCTTTTGCATGTAATCAACTGGCGAATTTAACACGGCGATGTCCTAGGCGGTGTCAATTGTCACTCTCTGCACTACATTTACGATAGTTCCGAACTAGTATTAAATTCTACAGTTTACACTAGTTCGTTTATTGGCACAATTTCGATAGTTCTGAACTAGCTACAAGTACCTACAAATTCTACAGTTTTACTTCCACAGCTTAAGTGCAGCTTCGATCAAGTGGTGCGATGGCCGACTGGCTAACGCATGTGCCTTTCAATCTGAGGGGCGCGGGTTCGAATCCTGTCGGTGTCAAGGTGGATGATAATTTTTATACTCAGCTGCACTAGTACACAGAGTATTATAGTTTTAATCACATAACGGTGGATTGTAACAGAACGAAATAATCGAGATAGATATAGACTTATATATATCAAAATGATCAGGGTGAAAAGAGAAATCGATTGAGCCATGTCCGTCCGTCCGTCCGTCCGACCGACTGTAAACACTCTAACTCGCGCAAAAATTGAGATATTTTGATGAAATTTGAAATGCAAGTTGGTATCGACACTGGGACGGTTGGTATTGAAAATGGGCGAAATCGGACCATGACCACGCCCACTTTTCCTATATAGAAAAAATCGGAAATTTGGTATCTCAGCCACTAATATAGCTAGAGCGATGAAATTTTACCCACGTATTGGGCTCAGGCCCCTATGAAGAAATTTGGTGAAATTTTAGAAAATGGGCGGTGCCACGCCCACTTATTAAGGGTCAAACATTGAGGGTTTTATAAGCCATAACTCAGAAACTATTGAAGATATATCGATGAAATTTGGTACGCGTGATATACTTACTTAGGCAAATGTTTGGACGAAAAATTGTTAAACTCGGTTGACGGACACGCCCACTTTTATATATGGGTCTTATAAAGTGACCTAATAAAAACATTTTAAGCGATATCTCTGTCAAATATAAAGATATATCATTAAAATTTTATGGCAGGAGTCTAACTACGAACATAAGACAAAAACCGTAAAAATTTTGGAAAATGGGCGTGGCACCGCCTCTTTTTAGAATCAGGAATATACGAGATTTCTTAGCCTATAACTCGACAAATAATTTATATATAATGACGAAACTTGGTGTGTACACTTTTATTGCTTGTGGTAATACATGTTCAAAATTTTTCCGAAATCGGTTGACGACCACGCCCACTTTTATATATGGGTATTATAAAGTGACCTAAAAAAACATTTTAAGAAATATCTTTGTCAAATATAAAGATAATTCATTGAAATTTTGTGGCGTGAGTTCTACAATAGACCGGAAACAAAAAATTGAAAAATTTCGGAAAATGGGCGTGGCTCCGCCTCTTTTTAAACAAAGGAATCTACGAATTTCTGAGCCCATAACTCGACAAATAATTGAGATATTATGACGGAACTTGGTTTATAGACTTCTATAACTTGTGTTAATAGACACACAAAAATTTATTGAAATCGGTTTATTACCACGCCTACTTTTTAACAGATATTTCTGGAACACTCTTTGGGAATGTGTAACGTGACATCTTTGTAACTAGAAGTCATAAAGGAATGAATTTTTGCACAAACAATAATATTGATATGCTTAGTTGGATGACTGGTAAAAATTTAGAAAATGGGCGTGGCTACGCCCACTTTATCTAGCACTCCCTCTATATAAAATACACCGTGTTTCCATCAAACGCAAACAAACTATGAAAGCATACAGCTGAGTATCTAATGTCAGATTCCAATCGAACTTAGGCTTCCTTACTTGTTTCCACTTATGTTTGTACAATAGCACAATTTATAATTTAACATTATTATGTATGTTGGTGTCTAGCACGAAATTATTATTTTTAATTTTTATGCTTTAGGATAAGTGGAAATATCCAATTAGCTTATACAGCGATGGTAGATGTGATAGCTATTTCGAGGAAAACCAATTCTTTATCATCAGATTTCTTTTCGGGATCAAGCCGGGAATCGAACTTAGACCCACCGTGAGAAGGTGTAAATGTTAGCGACGCGCTAACCCACTCACCCAAACACGGCCTGGTACGCAGTTGAACTTTTTGTCGCTTTTCTTTTGCCACCTTTACTCGCCCAACATTATTGTTGTATTTTTATATACTCATGATTTTCATGTGATAACACAAATTTGTTGAGTAATTTTAGGCGGTCTATGCTTCGGTTAGCCGGAAGTAATGTGCATTTGCAACACCCTGCTTTTTATTTAATTTTAATTGTTGAATTTTTGTGTGGACACAGAAGATTTTTAATTAATTTTTATTTGGCGAAAAGCGAACAAGTTCAAAGCTATGTATTACCAGCGATGGTAGAAATGATAGCTATTTCGAAGAAAAACAATTCTTCATCATCAGATTTCTTTTCGGTATCAAGCCGGGAATCGAACCTAGACCCACCGTGAGAAGGTGTAAATGTTAGCGACGCGCTAACCCACTCACCCAAACACGGCCTGGTACGCAGTTGAACTTTTTGTCGCTTTTCTTTTGCCACCTTTACTCGCCCAACATTATTGTTGTATTTTTATGTACTCATGATTTTCATGAGATAACACAAAATCTGATGATGAAGAATTGGTTTTCTTCGAAATAGCTATCATTTCTACCATCGCTGGTAATACGTAGCTTTGAACTTGTTCGCTTTTCGCCAAATAAAAATATTTATTTTAACTATAAAAAAGAAATTAAGCGACATTGAAAAATGTAACATTGTCTCCGTTGGTAGCTATTTTTATACTCAGCTGTACTAGTACACAGAGTATTGTAGTTTTAATCACATAACGGTGGATTGTAACAGAATGAAATAATCGAGATAGATATAGACTTATATATATCAAAATGATCAGGGTGAAAAGAGAAATCGATTGAGCCATGTCCGTCCGTCCGTCCGTCCGTCCGTCTGTCCGTCCGTCCGTCTGTAAACACTCTAACTCGCGCAAAAATTGAGATATTTTGATGAAATTTGAAATGCAAGTTGGTATCGACACTGGGACGGTTGGTATTGAAAATGGGCGAAATCGGACCATGACCACGCCCACTTTTCCTATATAGAAAAAATCGGAAATTTGGTATCTCAGCCACTAATATAGCTAGAGTGCTGAAATTTTACCCACGTGTTGAGCTCAGGCCCCTAAGAAGAAATTTGATGGAATTTTGGAAAATGGGCGGTGCCACAACCACTTATTAAGGAGCAAACATTGAAAGCTTTATGAGTCATAACTCAGAAACTGTTGAAGATATATCGATGAAATTGGTACGCGTGATATACTTACTTAGGCAAATGTTTGGACGAAAAATTGTCAAAAGCGGTTGACGACCACGCCCACTTTTATATATGGGTATTATAAAGTGACCTAATAAAAAAATTTTAAGCGATATCTTTGTCAAATATAAAGATAATTTATTGAAATTTTGTGGCAAGAGTTCCACAATAAACCGGAAACAAAAAATAGACAAATTTTGGAAAATGGGCGTGGCACCGCCTCTTTTTAGACAACGGAATATACGAGATTTCTTATCCTATAACTCGACAAATAATTGAGATATTATGACGAAACTTGGTTTATACACTTTTATAACTTGTGTTAATAGACATGCAAAAATTTATTGAAATCGGTTTATGACCACGCCTACTTTTTAACAAAGATATTTCTGGAACACCGTTTGGGAATTTGTAACGTGACATCTTTGTAACTAGAAGTCATAAGGAAATGAAACTTTGCACAAAGAATAATATTCATATGCTTAGTTGGATGACTGATAAAAATTTTGAAAATGGGCGCGGCTACGCCCACTTTATGCAGAACTCGCTTTATATTAAGTACACCGTGTTTCCATCAAACGCAAAGAAACCATGAAAGCATACAGCTGAGTATCTAATGTTCGATTCCACTCGAGGCTTCCTTACTTGTTTTTAATTTTTTTTTTAACTAATATTTTTTTATTTATTTATTTTATAAAAATTTACAATAATAATTAAAAAGTAATAAAATAAAAAAAAATTAAAAATAAGCATGAGGGATCGGAAAAGCATAATTGGGGGAACATTTCATTTCATGCAAGATGCAATTAGAAAGCTCTTTATATAAAATGCTTCACTAAACATCTGAGAATTGCAGAAATATACAAAGCCGACGGCAACTGAACGAACGAAAAATTTTCATAGAATTTTTGTCACTTCGAATCAAAGTACATATGTCTTATAATGGTCACTCCATTCACTCCTTCTGAACTGGTGAGCGTCTAACTACAATTGATCTACTTCATGTTTGACACCTTATCGCTAGTTCGGAACTAGAAATTTTGCTCACTAGTTATTGAGTTCCCTGCAGGGAAACTAAAAGTTGAGCACAACATGTTGTGAGTTTGGAGACTTTTTCCATCATACATTTTTTATGCTCACTTCGTACATGTTGCGCTTACGATTTTGACATATGTATGTATGTACAAAAATATAAAGCAGCAAATTTATTGCCAATTATGTTGGGGATATGTAATTATAATAATAATTTAATTTCTGTATCAGCTCGTTCAGAAGGCGTAAATTATGTATATCACTTTGCGCTCAGTGATATCTACACAACAGTTTTTTTTTTGGGGGGGGGGGGGGTTTAATTTTGGTTTGCATTCGCATACATTTTTCGCTAAGATAAACATATTTGCTGAAACAGATATCCAGACCCAACACCATAAATTTAAATGTTCTCTAACTTTTCTGAAACTCATTATGATTCATCAAAACCTAGTTAACCAGGTCCTGAATAGTACACGGAAAGAATTTTTTACTAGAATCAATGCCGAGACAAGAAAAATTAGACTTGATTTTGAACTTAGAAAATAATTTCTTAATATCAAGAAAATCCAAGAAAATTGGATTTTAAATATATAAGTAAAAATTTCTTGCTTCAAGTGAAATTGGATTTTAAATAAATAAGAAAACATTTTCTTGCTTCAAGTAAAATTGGATTTTTAATAAATAAGAAATAATTTACTTAGGGTAAGTGTTTTTTTCTTAAATACTTTTTGGTTGCTTGTTTTTCCGACAGGGTAGGAATATGATGTATTGTGGAACGATTTTTCGAAAAAAGACACTGAAGATGGCGCATATTAGCCGAAACCGGTTTGTCTCCAAACCAAACTTGACAAGGGATGACGGAGGATCGTTCCACAATACATCATGTTTTTTTCTTGTTTTTTTGAAATAAATTAAGAAATTATTTTTTTGTTGCAAGTAAAACTTTTCTTTTACGAGCTTAAGTAAGTAATGCGAGAGACACACATCGTAGTATAGTAATAATATTTCGATCTATACCACATATGTGTCACCCTCATTTTGTAGTTTAATTGAAAATTTTCATAGCATAGCCAAATCATAATATTGATATTCTAATATTCATACCACATGTGTGTCTGTGTCTGCTACACAACTTTGTAATTTCGGAAAGCTCCAAGTGCAATTCAAAGTGCCGAACTTATGTATTGGCCAACCGTATTTTTTGCAACTTTTACCAATTCTTCTTCCGTAAAATTATTGTAACTAATATTGTCAAAAATTATGAGTCAAAATTCAATGCAAAATTTATAAACTGTATTTTGAAAATGTTTGCAAATTCATTGCAACTTAGATTTGGTCATGGGGGGGGGGGGGGGGGTTTAACCGAGCTTCTCTCCCAATTCGAGGTGTGCTCCTTTTTGTTTTTCCTACTAATTGGGTGGACTTACAGTTTTATGCCGGCTCCGAACGGCGAATGCATTTTTTGTGAGAAGCTTTTTCATGGGAGAAATACTCTCGGAGAGTATGCCGCCCACTGCCGAGAGGTGACCGCTGCTCTTAAAAAACCCAATAATTGGATTTTTACTAATTAGAAAAATTTGTTTGGCTCGGACCGTGGTTTGAACCCGAAACCTCTGGCATAGCAGGCGAGCACTCTACCCACTGCACCACAGCGGTTAAAGTCAATAGGCTGTTTAAAATTCTATAAATAAATACAATGGATGTGAACCTAGAATCAGTAAAACCTTAAGTTGTGAAGGGAACCTCTTGATTTGAAAAGACTTTTGAATGTAGGAAAAAACCAAACCGAACGACCTTCGTGACCGACAAACCGCACCCACGTAAATGTTCGGGACCCCTTCTTCGTTTTTTGCTTCGTTGAATTAATTCAACTTTATTTTAGATATAAATAATAAAACTTGAATGGGTTAATTTTCTGTATCTCACGAATTATTACCAGGGATGCCAACTTTCAGTTTCAATTTAAGAATTTTTTCGGTGGATTTTGTTTAAATTTATTTAAAAATAAATTGACGCTTAAATTACTTATATAATATTTAAGAAAATAAATTCTATAAAGCAGTAAAATGATCCAAAAATTTACTAATACTATACATGTTTTAATAGCAAATTTATGTCTCGAGGCCTTGAACATATTCAAAGATTTGGCCTTGAAATTATTTTTATTTTCTTCTGCTCTCTTCATTTATTTATTTATTTATTTTATTTATTAATTTTACACAAAACCAATTCATTATTCATAATTACTATTTTTTATATTTTAAGAATATTCTGATATTTGGTCGTACCATACGAAAACTAGTACATTTAAAATTTCTGACGAAAGCTGGCAATAAAAAATTCTGTACGAAAAGTAGCACATTTAACTTTGGCGGACGAAAAGTAGGACTTTAAATTTTTGGCCGACGAAAAGTAGCAATAATTATATACTGTTTATACCAATGATGCCCAAACACATCTTACGGGCGAGCAATGTCATAATTTAAAGAAAAAAAAATTTTTTTTCTATATGTTTGTTTTTGTAGTTTTTTACAACTTCATTGACATCTCGATAACCCAGTAGAAAAATTAGGACACAAACCAGACTGATGATCGAAATTAACTAAAAATCCAACTTTGTATTTATGTTATGCAAACAAAGCTATCGAATATGCATTGGAATATATATATACATTTTTAATTAATAAAATTAATATTAATATTTATAAATAAATAATTAATTAATATTGAAAAGTGGATTGGTTTTAGAAAGCTTAAAAAACATCTTTAATACGAGATTTATGGACTTTGGCTACAATTACTGAATTTATTAATTAATTTTCAATGCCCTCTAAATTTTTCAAAATATATAAATAAATAATTAATTAATTATTAGTGTGACAAAATTATTATATATATTTTCGTCAATGTTTTTAGTACATATAATTGCGAAAGTGTATTTTCAAAATTAAAAATTGTAAAATCAAAACACAGAAACCGGATGTCAGACAAACACCTCGAGTCGCTTTTGCAACTATCAACCACAAATGTTGAAATAGACATGGATAACATTATCGAAAATATGAACGAATCAAATTAGTATATATATGTCGTCCCCTCAATATAACAATAGCGTATAATTTTTTTTGGGTTTTGAGAAAATCGAGTTTAAAGTTTTTGTCAAATCAAATATCTATTAAATTTTTGAACAAGAAATTATACACCATTTTTTCCAATGACATTTTGACCCACTTTGTGGAAGTAGAATTTGACGAAATTTTGACCAGACATAGAATCAATGATGGAGATTCTAAATATGCAATAAAAAAATAATGGCGTATGAGCACATACGCTATTGTTATATTGAGGGGACGATGTATATATCTACGGCTGAGAATAAGATCGCCCTGTTTCAAAATTTGTTTCAAAAACGCCCTATTCCAAAAATTGTTTGAATAACGTCCTATTACAAATTTTGCTTCAAAAACGCCCTATTTCAGACAATTATTCAAAAACGCCCTATTTCAGAGAAACATATATGGAATTTTCTCTGAAATAGGGCGTTTTTGAAGCAAAATCTGAAATAGGACGTTATTCAAACAATTTTTGGAATAGGGCGTTTTTGAAACAATTTTTGAAATAGGGCGATCTTATTCTCAGCCGTCTATATGTACATAGTATGTACTACATACATGCATATATGTATGTCCCACATTTCATTCTTTTCATTGCTGGGTTGTATCTGTTCGAATCAAAATAAAAAATTGTTTTTTTATTTCCATAGAAACGTTTCGGGAGTATACAAATTTTTTTCCTATGCTCGCCTATGCTCGCCATATACCAATGGTGGGCATTTTGACTCATATGAGCGTTACTCTCAGCACACGTATTCTTACGCTCTTATTTCAGTTGCTGTTGAGAGCGAAAAATCAATTGAGTCACAGTGGTGTTAGAACAGAATTTTCATGTCAGTTGTGTTTCAGCAAGCAAAGGGGTGACACGTATCGTCGCTTTGCTTTTATTTTTTATGCAATAGTAAATTATGCGCTATTTAATGAATGAAAGCATTTAACAAGCAGTGAACAAACACATATACATATGTAGGTACGCACATAAATAGTATCATAAAACAATCAAGCGGTGCACGATGTTGCTTCGCTGTTGTTTGTTAATCAACTGACTGCAAATGTTCTTTGTCCCATGGTAGCCACTTTACGCTCGCGGTTACCAATACATGCTTACATTTCATTTGCCCACCAATGCCATATACACAAATTTCTTATGGAAGTGTATAGGCGAGTAAAATCCTATACTTACGAGCATTACAAAAACAAAATGTGTATGCGAGCATAGGGCTTGGGCATCTATGGTTTATACAGTAAAATTGTTGTGGTTTGAGTGAAATTTCTGCATTTCGTAGGCCAAAAGTCAAAGTTGCGACTTTTCGTCATCCAAAAATTTAAAGTGCTTGTATTCGTCAGCCACAAAAAATCGTATACTAGTTTTCGTATGGTACGACGATTTATTTTGAGCATTTTTATTGTGCATAGCAATATGTACTTATCTATGAACATACATACATATATGTACTTTAATTCGCATATACCACAGTGTACTGCCAGGAGATCAAATTTAGTATATTTTGCACATACATATATGTATAATCCAGGGTTTGAAATTGCTTAGCTACTTTTGCTGCATTTGCTTTTGCTTTGCTTATGCTAACGAAAAGTAAATTAGCAAACTCGGCCAGCCGAGTAAAAAACGAGAACACGATCCATTCGCTTCAGTTTTCAGCTGAGCCATGTTTGCTTGTATAGTTAAGCAAAGCAACGCGATTTGGGGGATTTCATTTTACTTCCAGCAATTAGTTGTGGCTTTGCATTTTTTCTGCTTTTGCTTATTTTGCTGAAACGATTTGGTTACGCATATTTCGATTTTTTATAAATATTTACTTATGTATGTATGTACACATATGTAATATCCCAGCAGTATTTGAGGTAAGGAGGTGCATAATCGGTAGAATATTCAATATGAAAAATAATAGCTTAAAAAACTAAAAAACACGCTTTAATCTTAAAAATCGTACTAAAAATTGAGAAATAATTTAATTAGAAACAAAATGATGAACGAAAATATAAGTATTTAAGGAAAAGCGTGGGGTGCTCAGTATGTCAAAAAATATTTAAAATCGGTTTTTTTACTAATAATTTTATTTTGACTTTTTTGAGATTTCATATATCGTACTCTTTAATTTCGCAACTAGGTATATTTTTGTACTAGTTGTACGAATCGAATATTTTCATGTTCAAATATTATTGAGCACCCCCACGCTTTTCCTTAAATACTTATATTTTCGTTCATCATTTTGTTTCAAATTAAATTATTTCTCAATTTTTAGTACGATTTTTAAGGTTAAAGCGTGTTTTTTAGTTTTTTTAAGCTATTATTTATTTAATTCTTAAATTTATTTATAATTGAAATTCGATAAGAAAATTTTAAAATTACTTTGCTGTTTTAGGAATTTGGTGCATTGGTGAAATCGGTGTATGTGAATAAAACTAAGAATATCAGCAGATGTGCACAAATGTAAAGTAACATTCCATTCTACAGCGCGCTGCTAATTTTTTCAACTTTTCTCTCAAATCTGTAACTCACCATCACTCAACTCTGGTAATGTTAACAAGATGCAATAAGCAAAAGCAGAAAAAATGCAAAGACAACTAATTGCTGGAAGTAAAATGAAATCCCCCAAATCGCGTTGCTTTTATTTGGCTTAACTATACAAGCAAACACGGCTCAGCTGAAAACTGAAGCGAATGAATCGTGTTCTCGTTTTTTACTCGGCTGGCCGAGTTTGCTAATTTACTTTTCATTAGCAAAAGCAAAGCAAAAGCAAATGCAGCAAAAGTAGCTAAGCAATTTCCAACCCTGGTTCAAATTCTATTTATAGCACGGTTGCCGAACTTGGTAATTACCAAAATAGGTTATTTTTCGCTGTTGGTTTCTTGGCAACTTTCACATCTGTTTGGCAATTTTTGTTTTCAAGAAGTTGTTTACTATTTTTGGTATACAAGAAAATATGGATGTGATAATAGGACAATGAGAATATTTTGGAGCACTGACTGTTCATTGTGAATGTGCACAGGCAAATAAAGAAGAGCATATCTCCGATTAAAAACTGAAATAGTTTTGCTTCGATACAAATAGTACATATTAGTTGATATTTTTTCGTTTAGGCTTCATTTTTGAGCTCTCATGACCAATGTTTTTTTTATAAGGAAAAAATGTATGTGAAAAATTAATATTTTTGGTAGAAGTTATAAATACATATGTATATAGATCTACCCCGACCACATCGCTTCATCAGACTTCTTTTTAACACGCTTTTATTAGCTTCACCTGTATGTATGTATGTATGTATGTATGTATGTATGTATGTATGTATGTATGTATGTATGTATGTATGTAACTTCATCCCATCCTAAAAGTTGCAACATTTAACTAAATTATTATATCTTTCAAACATTCACTTTTTTGTATTCTCTCTATTATTTCTATTCTCCTCCGGATTCGCAACATGACATCAACAGCCCAACGGCATCATATAGTAGGACATTCAACACTATATTTTATGCTTCATTGCGGCTTTTATGTTACCTTTCTTCAAAATAGCCTCTATGAATTTCAATTCACTCCCGTATACAAGCCAATAAGTAACAAGCTTGCAGGGTACGGAAAAACTCACTCACGAACGCTCAAAAATACATTCTTCTCAAATCACAAACAAATGTTCAAAGAAAAACGTATAACCACTCAAATAGCGAGCGAACTAACGCACAACAGCCAGCGATCGCTCATAGCGATGGCGATAAACTCAATGCATAAATTCACTCAAAAATAAAGCTTGAAGCTTTCTGTTTTGGGTTTGTTGTATTTGCAATGAAATCAACCGCATGTACAATGTACATTTCATACGTATGCAGAGCAAGAACTGGTTTTGTGTTTTGTGTAACAAGCTTTCTGTTTTGTCGTTGTTGTGTTTGCAATAAAAACAATCGCATGTACATACATATGTATGCAAAGCAAGAACTAGTTTTGTTTGTAATTCATTTAATAGTAAGTGCTGAATCAACGAAACGGAACCCTAATTACATTTTTATACAATGTTTTGTAAACGTGAGGTGAAAAAAATTTCTCTAAAAATAAAAAAATAAAAAATAAAAAAAAAAAAAAAAAAATAAATGCGCCACTCGGGACTCGAACCTGAGCTCCTTGGTCCGTAGGCAGCATACCTCACCATTACGCTACAAACGTATTCGGAGCTTTATTGTCTAAATTCGAATTTATTCAATCAGGTTTCTTTTTTTTTTGTTCTTTTCAAATGCTTCACCTCAACTTCTCTTCACTTTCTGATTGTAAAATATAACAAAACGTTTGGGAAATTTTGTATTTCCAAACTAGTTTGGAAAACCTTGAATAAAAGGGTTTGGAAAATATTGCATAATAAGCTAGTTTACTTCACTGCATATTGGGACTTTTGGTAGAAGTTATAAATACATATCGCTAGCTTAGAGTGCAAAGTCCATTTTTATGAAAAAGTGTTTTTAAGTGTAGAAAGCTAGAAAAATCAAATACGCACCACGCTAAACAAGTCTGTGATACTTGTCATATTTCTACTCGTTGTTATTCAGTGATACGCAAATTGTGTAAGTCCAAAAAGCGAAGAAAATTGTGTAAGTCCAAAATTTTTATATGAACAGAAATTTTTTTTTCATTTTGAAATTTTTTTATTTTTTGTTTTTTGTCTCTCCTACAAAGTTTGAAAAAAGGACTTACACAATTTGCACTCTAAGCTAGCGATATGTATGTAGATCTATTTCGGAGAACACCACATCCCATCAGACTTCTTTTTACTTTTATTCTTGCGTCCGCATAAAACATCCTTTAATGAAAAATTTCACTAAAAAGTCAAAAATAAATAATAGCTTAAAAAACTAAAAAACACGCTTTAATCTTAAAAATCGTACTAAAAATTGAGAAATAATTTAATTAGAAACAAAATGATGAACGAAAATATAAGTATTTAAGGAAAAGCGTGGGGCTGCTCAATAATATTTGAACATGAAAATTTTCGATTCGTACAACTAGTACAAAAATATACCTAGTTGCAAAATTAAAGAGTACGATATATGAAATCTCAAAAAAGTCAAAATAAAATTATTAGTAAAAAAACACCGATTTTAAATATTTTTTAACATACTGAGCACCCCACGCTTTTCCTTAAATACTTATATTTTCGTTCATCATTTTGTTTCTAATTAAATTATTTCTCAATTTTTAGTACGATTTTTAAGATTAAAGCGTGTTTTTTAGTTTTTTAAGCTATTATTTATTTACTCTCTCACTTTTGTGATTTTCCCACGGGTTTTCTGTGGCTTTGTTGCCAGCATCAACACAACAGGAAACCCGGCCGATCAGCTGTTTGTACAAATTGCAGGTGCCAGAAAGGAAAACACCCCAAAATAAAATGTCACATTCGGTGGATTTTGATGTTTTGTTATATGTGCTCAATTTGGTTGAAATAATAAAGAATTATAAAAAATACAGAGGTAATTGTATTGCTTGTGTGTAATATGCAGTGATGTTTATTGTTTCAACTAGAAAAAATTGTGTTTCAGTTAAAATTATAAAAAATATGTTAATGAGATGGCACGCGGGCAGCGGTTCTTCAGTATATTTATATATATATATCCGGTATCTGGATTTTTTATATAACACATCCTACATAAATAAGTTAAAAATTATTATATTTCGGAATATGGGAAAATCATACTATCCTGTGTATCACTTTTGTGGTTATATCCTTATCTTAATTTGGTATATTTCCCAACGATATAATATGTGTACCTACATGGTATTATTACATGTTAAGTTATCGCATATTTATAATTTTCTTGTATTTATTTACTTTCAAATTTTTTAAAAGTAAGACAAACAAAATTTTATTATTGCTATAGTCTTCAATAACATAAGGAAGCCGAAAATTCCCAGAAAAAAATGTAAAATACCCATTTTCGGTTTTCGACAGAGTGGCACCAATGAAAAATGTTATAAAAAATGCGCATTTTGACAGCGCTCTCACGAAATCAAGGGTTTCGTATCTAGTTATCTATGATTTGAGAGCAATACCTCTCAAATTGTGTGCCAAGGCTAATTTATAGAAGGTTAACCTACTAAACAGCTGTTTGCTAACTTTTTTCTACTTTTTTTATTCATATTGTGGTGCTTATGTCAAACTGATGTCAATTTTGATTTTGACGCAATATGATTTCTACAATGGCGGGCTATGATTTTGACAGAATCCTCACAGATTACACAAACAATTTAAATGGAGTGTGCATGTATGTATGTATGTATTTCGTCCTGCAAAAACCTTCAATAATTGAACCATGATTGTGTGCTTAGTTTTAAAATCGGTTCAGTAGTTTCGACGGAGAAGATCCCTGCAAAAAAGTGTGCGACGAGTCTCTAAAAAGATTTGTCCGGGAGCGCTCTCTTTCGGGTACAATTAGTCTACAATTGTTCCCAATTGTACCCGAACGGGTACATATGTATACTAATTGTAGACGAATTGTACCCGAAAGGGTATCAAACGGGTACAATTAGTCGCACAAATGGATGTGTCGCATTTGCTACCCGTTCGGGTACAAAACGGGTACAATTGTGAGCTTTTGCTACCCGTTCGGTCACAAACTGGGTACAATTAGTCTCTTCATAGGACATGCTCAAACAAAAGAGAACACTTCAACCCATATAAAGAGATACAAATGGGTAGTAATCGCATGCTCCCTTGCGAGTTGTCCCGGATGTATCCCGGAGTGATCGCATTTTTTGCAGGGATGGAATAAAATTTATGTAAGCGTATTAGTAATATAGATCAGGGATGGGCACACAAACACATTCAAACAATCTCCGAAAATAAGTGTGTGTTGGTGCGCCTACTGTAGGCCAAAGTGGAAAACGACAAAAAATAACACTGCTCTATAGCCAAAAAATACTCTGAACGCGACCATCCTATCTATATGTAAAATCGGTCGCTGATTCCGAAAATCGGGTTCATTTTTTATTCTATGGGAAGGTTTTTGAGATATCGGCAATTTACCGTTATTTGGCCAATGGCTCCACTTAATCCTGAATGTATCTTTAACGCAGTGAGCTATCTTCCTTGAAGTAACACCAAACGAAGGAAAATTAAATTTCCTTTTCATGGCTCCTATAACATTTTTCTCTAACTCTTATAGTTTCTGAAATATTGACGATTAAATTTGAATTTTTTCGATTTTTTACGATTTTTTGAAGAAAAAATTGACTTTGTCAGGCAATATCTTTAAAACCAATGTTTTCACCTTCGGTTTTACTCCTTTGTGTGAAGCTCCGTTCCATTACGAAAAAAATAAGCTATCAACGAAGAAAATCCATGGTAAAATGGAAAAGTTATAGGCGATCAAGTAAATACAGCCAAGTCGCGCAATGCCTCTGGACGGGTATATTCTATACATGTTGTACCAATACCTACTTTGCTTTAATTCGCATATACCACAGTGCACTGCCAGGAGATCAAATTTACAGCGAAGGTTGAGTGTATACCTATTTCACGAAAAACCATTTTCGATCATCAGCACTCTTTTCGGAAGTGGATGCACTGGGGATTGAACCCGAGTCCATTCCATCTTCAGCCGCAATGACCCAACGCATAAACACACTCGGCCATTGAGACTCTGTGCAAGCTGTTGGATTTTCCCCACTTTTGCCTTTTTCATTTTCAACATTAACGTTAGTGTGTATATGCTTTTGCATATATTCTCCACAAACGTGCTGAATTTTTGTTGTTGGTTTTTATTTTATGTATATACCAAACAACGTTAACAGTTTTACTTGAAAGAGTTTTTAGTGCTTAGCACGAAATTTTTATTTTAATTCAATTTTTAATTGTTGGGGTAAGTGGAAAAAAATTCAACAACTATTTACAGCGAAGGTTCAGTGTATAGCTATTTCACGAAAAACCATTTTCGATCATCAGCACTCTTTTCGGAAGTGGATGCACTGGGGATAGAACCCGAGTCCATTCCATCTTCAGCCGCAATGACCCAACGCATAAACACACTCGGCCATTGAGACTCTGTGCAAGCTGTTGGATTTTCCCCACTTTTGCCTTTTTCATTTTCAACATTAACGTTAGTGTGTATATGCTTTTGCATATATTCTCCACAAACGTGCTGAATTTTTGTTGTAGGCAGTTCGCAATGAACATTGTTGTTGGTTTTTATTTTATGTATATACCAAACAACGTTAACAATTTTACTTGAAAGAGTTTTTAGTGCTTAGCACGAAATTTTTTATTTTAATTCAATTTTTATTTGTTGGGGTAAGTGGAAAAAAATTCAACAACTATTTACAGCGAAGGTTGGGTGTATAGCTATTTCACGAAAAACCATTTTCGATCATCAGCACTCTTTTCGCAAGTGGATGCACTGGGGATTGAACCCGAGTCTTTTTAGTATATTTTGCACATATATAATCAACAATAGTAAAACTAAAAATGCCCAAAATTGATCTCTGCAATCAGTAGCTGTGGCAACTCTTACTCAAAAGTTTTTACATTTCAAAAAAACCACCCCATTTTACTATTTAAATTTTAAAAACTCTCAGTTTCGTCAAAATGGAGTGCACTGTGGGCAATATCAAACAAATTTTGTAGTCCAGAATTGTATTAGCTTCTATTTTAATTTAATTTCATATCACTTTAAAATAAGAAGTTGGAGGAGAAAGTAAAATATCAACATTATAACTCTGATGAGGTTTAAGCTTAAATTAACAATACTTAAACAGCTGAACTATGACAATATCCCAATAAAGATGGTCATAGCAGAGAGTCACTCTTTCGGTTTTATAGGTTGCCAAATTATCATATTTTGTATAAATTTTACATTCTTCATGACGGTGAAAAACTGTAACAAAAAATCGATCAGCTGATTAGCGTTACGGCTTAAAACCAAAATTCGTTTGTTTTTTATTTTTTAGAAACTAGAAAAAAATTGTAAGCATAGATGCAACTACAGATGTTTCACCTTAGATCCCTCTAAGACTCATCAGCTTATGGCCGAGCTTTTCTCCCAATTCGAGGTGTGCTCCTTTTTGTTTTTCCTACTAATTGGGTGGACCTACAGTTTTACGCAGGGTTCAGAAAATATTTGAAATATAATTTGTTTTCACAAATTATTCTTTGCCGAAAATGTTTGTTTTGAAATTTATCTATCTTATCATTTGAAAAATATTATACATTTTCGAATTATTTGAACACCTGGAATACAATTTTTGGGAAAGATTTTATTTTCAAATATTTGAAATTCATTTGTTTTTCGTTTCATTCGCAATACGGGTAAATTCAAAAACAAAAGTTCTTTTTCATTCCAAGAATATTTTCTTGAATCTAGATAGTACATATTGTGCTTATAACATTTCTTTGTTTTTGTGAATTTGCGAAAATTAGTGTTCAAAATGGGTAGGGTCTCAAGTATCGACAAAACAAAATATGTATGTTGAATATAATAAAGAACTAAATTTGTCGAAGTGTCTTCGTTGCCAAAAACCTTTAAAAGGGAATTTGCTAGGAAACATAAAACGGTATTACGCTGCAGTTCATAAGGTGAATTTTGGCATTGTGTTGGCAGAATTTGCCTAAAGTTCCTTTAAAACTAAGCAAGCACATTCATTTGAGACAGCCGTCCTTGTTGGTGGGCAGATTATGCTAACTTTAGGCGAATATTTTGGAGCGTATCTCCTACCCTATTTTTCTTCTCAAACCAAAATCTGATCAAAAGTTGGTTATCGCATTTTAAAAATGAGTTTTCTCGTGGCACGAATTAAGAAAAAAATATAGGATTGTAACCGCTTAGTGAAATGTATATATAAGCGCATTTGTATAAACACAGGTAAACAATAACACTGCTCTACAGCCAAAAAATACTGTAAACGCGACCATCCTATATATATGTAAAATCGGTCGGTGATTCATTTTTAATTCTATCGGAAGGTTTTTGAGATATCGGCAATTTACCGTTATTTGGCCAATGGCTCCACTTAGCCTTTATATCTCTTTAAAGCAGTGAGCTATCTTCCTCTCTAACTCTTATAGTTTCTGAAATATTGAATCGTCAATTTTTTGAATTTTTTCGATTTTTTGCGAATTTTTGAAGAAAAAATTGACTTTGTCAGGCAATATCTTTAAAACCAATGTTTTCACCTTCGGTTTTACTCCTCTGCATAAAGCTCCTTTCCATTACCAAAAAAATAAGCTATCAACGAAGAAAATCCATGGTAAAATGGAAAAGTTATAGGCGATCAAGTAAATACAGCCAAGTCGCGCAATGCCTCAATATTTCAGAAACTATAAGAGTTAGAGAAAAATGTTATAGGAGCCATGAAAAGGAAATTTAATTTTCTTTTGTTTGGTGTCCCCCAAGGAAGATAGCTCACTGCGTTAAAGAGATATAAACAATTAAGTGGACCCATTGACCAAATAACGGTAAATTGCCGATCTCAAAAACCTTCCCATAGAATTAAAAATGAATCACCGACCGATTTTACATATAGATAGGATAGTCACGTCCAAAGTACAGACAACAAATTTAATTTTGTGATCCAGTGTAATTGATTGCGAATGTTTGATTTGGAAAACGATTAAAAAAATGTATTCTTCTATACTCAACAAAAGAAAGAAAAATATTTAAAAAACTTAAAATTTGTTTCCCGAATGTTTACAAATTTCAATTTTCGGTTTAAATTCTTTTCAAAGTGAAAAGAATTATTTGTTTTCAAATTTTTTCGCAGCCAGTATAAACAAATGAAATTAATGAATTTTAAATATTTGAAAACGAATTTTTCTGAAGCCTGGTTTTACGCCGGCTCCTAACGGCGAATGCATTTTTTGTGAGAAACTTTTTCATGGCAGAAATACACTCGGAGGATGTGTCGCCCACTGCCGAGAGGTGACCGCTATTTCTAAAAACCCAATAATTGCGTTTTAATCACTTAGAAAAATTTGTTTGGTGTTTGTCCGCACTGGGGTTTGAACCCGATACCTCTGGTATAGCAGGCAACACTCTACCCACCGTACCACAGCGGTCACTTGATGTTTTACAAAATGTGTATTAATTGAAATAAAATAAAATTAGTAAATTTTAATAAAAAATTAAGCTGAGAAATCTATTTTCTGATACCAATGTAGGAGATATTATGCGACTAGCTGTAGCGAAGAAAATATCTCCTAATAAAGAGGAGCTAACGAAAAAAAGGTTACGAAAATGACATTTTTCATGTTTATTTCCTGTCATGTTTTTTCATTATTCTTTGGATTTCTTTAATATTAATATAAAATGTATGTATTAAAATCAGTTAATTCCAAATGTGAATTAACAAAATATTTTTATTTTGAAATAAAAAATGTTTATTTTATATTAACAATATTTTATTGACTTTGTCACACTGTGCTCATTCTTATATCCATGATACAAATATGTACTACTAGGCAGGTACGTATTCGGGGGGTTTTCTGGGGGTTACATCCCCATCAGAAATTTAGGGACTTCCACATTAATTTTTAATACTACTGAAAATTTAATGTGGTATAAGGATAAGAAGAACGCGCAAAATCGCGGAAAAATGAAATTTTACATTGTCAAATATTTACTAATTTTCATTGTTAATTCGGAAGGCTATCTGGATAAAGATTATTTAGAAACATTCTAGTAGATTAAATGGAGAAGCTATACCCCAAAAAGGCTATATCTGAAAAATCGGTCGTAGGGCAGCTATATGTTATAGTGGTCCGATGTCGACAATTTTAGTCACATTATTTGGGTCAGTATGGGTACCAATACTGCAAAGTTTCTTGTCCCTAGCTTTTCAAATGGAGAAGTTACTTATACCCCAAAATCTATAATCTGAGCAATCGGTTGTATGGGAGCTATATACTACAGTGGTCCGATTCGGCCGATTCCGACAAATGATCATCTAGTCATAAAAATATATCCATATACCGAATTTTTCAAATACGTCTGGAGAAATACTCCTTCAGTTTGAAAATTTAATTTTTAGTCATACCTTTCTACGGAATTGCCCACATATGTATATATTAATAGATATATATTGGCTATTGTTAGTCTTTTTCGCCTTTTAAGCACTGATTATTATTTTAGTAAATATAAAACATATGTACATATAAATATGGTGAACATAAATCTGTGGTCACAAGCCATAACCGCCTAAGTCGACTTAAGACAAAATTGAGTTATATATACCACGTTATTACACATTAAAAACTCTATATTTCGGTAAAACCCCCATACCTGTAGCTTATTCCAATCAAAAGATATTAATAACAAGTAAGGAAGCCTAAGTTCGAGTGGAATCGAACATTAGATACTCAGCTGTATGCTTTCATTGTTTGTTTGCGTTTGTTCGATATAGGGTGTATTTTATATGACACGAGTGCTGCATAAACAGGGCGCAGCCATGCCCATTTTCAAAATTTGTATCAATCATCCAAATAAGCATATAAATATTATTGTTAGTGCAAAATTGCATCCCTCTATGACTTTTAGTTACAAAGACTTCACGTTACAAATTCCAAAAGGGTGTTCCAGAAATATCTTTGTTAAAAAGTAGGCGTGGTCATAAACCGATTTCAATAAATTTTTGAGTGTCTATTAACACATGTTATAAAAGTGTATAAACCAAGTTTCGTCATAATATCTCAGTTATTTGTCGAGTAATAGGCTCGTAGATTCCTTTGTATAAAAAGAGGCGGTGCTACGCCCATTTTCCAAACTTTTTTATTTTTTGTTTCCGGTCTATTGTAGAACTCATGTCACAAAATTTCAGTGATAGATCTTTATATTTGACAGAGATATCGCTTAAAATGTTTTTATTAGGTCACTTTATAATACCCATATATAAAAGTGGGCGTGGTCGTCAACCGATTTTGGCAATCTTTCGTCCACACATTTGGCTAAGTAAATATATCACGCGTACCAAATTTCATCGATATATCTTTAACGGTTTCTGAGTTATGGCTTATAAAACTTTCAATATTTGCCCCTTAATAACTGGGCGTGGCACCGCCCATTTTCCAAAATCTTTATATTTTTTGTTTTATGTCCCTAGTTGGACTCCTGTCACAAAATTTCAGTGATAGATCTTTATATTTGACAGAGATATCGCTTAAAATGTTCTTATTAGGCCCCTTTATAGTTCCCATATATAAAAGTGGGCGTGGCCGTCAACCGATTTTGATAATTTTTGGCCAAAACATTTGTCTGAGTAAGAAAATTACGCGTATCGAATTTCATCGATATATCTTCAACGGTTTCTGAGTTATGACATATAAAACTTTCAATGTTTGCCCCTTAATAAGTGGGCGTGGCACCGCCCATTTTCCAAAATTTTTGTACTTTTTGTTTTATGTCCGTAGTTGGACTCCTGCCACAAAATTTCAGTGATATATCTTTATATTTGACAGAGATATCGCTTAAAATGTTTTTATTAGGCCCCTTTATAGTTCCCATATATAAAAGTGGGCGTGGCCGTCAACCGATTTTGATAATTTTTCGCCAAAACATTTGTATAGGTAAGCAAATTACGCATACCAAATTTCATCGATATATCTTCAACGGTTTCTGAGTTATGACATATAAAACTTTCAATGTTTGACCCTTAATAAGTGGGCGTGGCACCGCCCATTTTCCAAAACTTCATCAAATTTCTTCATAAGGGCCTGAGCTCAATACGTGGGTAAAATTTTATCACTCTAGCTATATTAGTGGCTGAGATACCAAATTTCCGATTTTTTCTATATAGGAAAAGTGGGCGTGGTCATGGTCCGATTTCGCCCATTTTCAATACCAACCGTCCCAGTCTCGATACCAACTTGCATTTCAAATTTCATCAAAATATCTCAATTTTTACGCGAGTTATCCTGCGTACGGACGGACGGACGGACGGACGGACGGACGGACGGACATGGCTCAATCGATTTCTCTTTTCACCCTGATCATTTTGATATATATAAGTCCATATCTATCTCGATTATTTCATTATGTTACAATCCACCGTTATGAAATCAAAATTATAATACTCTGTGTACTAGTACAGCTGAGTATAAAAACATTTTGGCTTAACTCACAATAGAGGTATATTAAATTTGCTATAACAGCCAAAATTTGTATATATACTTAATGAAATGTCTTCATAACATTTTGATTTATATACAAAAATTTTATCGTAGCATCGTGGATGGCTCATCGATTTGGCATTCATAGTTTTTAATCAACTTTTATGATTTTTCAAAAAACGCATTCGAATATAAAAAGCAATTTATCTCGAAATCATATTTTACGACTTAGGCGATTATGGCTTGTGGCCACAGAAATATTCGAAAAAAATCAAGGGCTCCCCCCGAAATATTTTTTTGGTGGCCTTATTTGGGTTATGAAGTTTGACTATAAAAATTTCTTTTGAGAGTCAAGCAAACATATCGCACCCTAAATCATAAAGTGACACAACTCAAATTTTTTAAATCGAGTTTTTTGCATAAATGGGTACACAGAACATATTTGTAGTGAATGAGAAGAAAAAACATTTCAATAAGTGTCTCTTTTGACCAAAAAATGACCATTTTACGTGGCCTTTTGCCGTACGATTGCTTAAAAAGAAAAGAAGTTTTTTTGGCTCTCCTTAAATTTTTGAATTTTGAGTTGTGTCACTTTATGATTTATGGTGCGATATAGTCTTTAAATACCCAACTGTTGGATTCCATTGCAAGGAAAAACTAAAACATATATTCGTTTGAATAATGAAAAAACATATAATGTATGGCGCCTCTATGCATGTTGTTTCATTATTCAAGCGATGATAGATGGAGAAATATCTAGCTAAGTTTAGGGATGGCAACTATAACCGGAAAAACGATTATAATCGGTTAATTTCTTTCGGTTAACGGTTAAAATGTATCGGTTTTTTCCTTTTGATTATTATTTCGATTAACCTTTTTCCTCTAAAGTCGAAAATAATCGAAAGGAAATAATCGAGAATTACCGCCTTTTCATTCGAGTCCGAATTCAGTTACCTACGGTTTTGTGAGTATATCCAAAAAATCGCAATATACGTTCCCTCCAGCCAGCGTTGCCGTATTGACGATTTTTCTCAATAAATGACGATTTTTTCGTTTATTGTATATTTTTTTAAGGAAAGTGGCATTATTAAAAATTTAAACCATCTCAGTACAATAATTAAATGGTTATCTTCATGAAATAAATCCTTATATTTTGTAAATTATTTTTCAAGGCAAAATGTTAGTATTAATGAATGATTGATGATGTTATTTAAGTAAGCGCAATGTGCAGATAAATGTGCACAGCTTTTTATACTCAGCTGTACTAGTACACAGAGTATTATAATTTTGATTTCATAACGGTGGATTGTAACATAATGAAATAATCGAGATAGATATGGACTTATATATATCAAAATGATCAGGGTGAAAAGAGAAATCGATTGAGCCATGTCCGTCCGTCCGTCCGTACGCAGGATAACTTGCGTAAAAATTGAGATATTTTGATGAAATTTGAAATGCAAGTTGGTATCGAGACTGGGACGGTTGGTATTGAAAATGGGCGAAATCGGACCATGACCACGCCCACTTTTCCTATATAGAAAAAATCGGAAATTTGGTATCTCAGCCACTAATATAGCTAGAGTGATAAAATTTTACCCACGTATTGAGCTCAGGCCCTTATGAAGAAATTTGATGAAGTTTTGGAAAATGGGCGGTGCCACGCCCACTTATTAAGGGTCAAACATTGAAAGTTTTATCATAACTCAGAAACCGTTGAAGATATATCGATGAAATTTGGTATGCGTAATTTGCTTACCTATACAAATGTTTTGGCGAAAAATTATCAAAATCGGTTGACGGCCACGCCCACTTTTATATATGGGAACTATAAAGGGGCCTAATAAAAACATTTTAAGCGATATCTCTGTCAAATATAAAGATCTATCACTGAAATTTTGTGGCAGGAGTCCAACTACGGACATAAAACAAAAAGTACAAAAATTTTGGAAAATGGGCGGTGCCACGCCCACTTATTAAGGGGCAAACATTGAAAGTTTTATATGTCATAACTCAGAAACCGTTGAAGGTATATCGATGAAATTCGATACGCGTAATTTTCTTACTTAGGCAAATGTTTTGGCGAAAAATTATCAAAATCGGTTGACGGCCACGCCCACTTTTATATATGGGAACTATAAAGGGGCCTAATAAAAACATTTTAAGCGATATCTCTGTCAAATATAAAGATCTATCACTGAAATTTTGTGACAGGAGTCCAACTAGGGACATAAAACAAAAAATATAAAGATTTTGGAAAATGGGCGGTGCCACGCCCACTTATTAAGGGGCAAATATTGAAAGTTTTATAAGCCATAACTCAGAAACCGTTAAAGATATATCGATGAAATTTGGTACGCGTGATATATTTACTTAGCCAAATGTGTGGACGAAAGATTGCCAAAATCGGTTGACGACCACGCCCACTTTTATATATGGGTATTATAAAGTGACCTAATAAAAACATTTTAAGCGATATCTCTGTCAAATATAAAGATCTATCACTGAAATTTTGTGACATGAGTTCTACAATAGACCGGAAACAAAAAATAACAAGTAAGGAAGCCTAAGTTCGAGTGGAATCGAACATTAGATACTCAGCTGTATGCTTTCATTGTTTGTTTGCGTTTGTTCGATATAGGGTGTATTTTATATGACACGAGTGCTGCATAAACAGGGCGCAGCCACGCCCATTTTCAAAATTTGTATCAATCATCCAAATAAGCATATAAATATTATTGTTAGTGCAAAATTGCATCCCTCTATGACTTTTAGTTACAAAGACTTCACGTTAAAAATTCCAAAAGGGTGTTCCAGAAATATCTTTGTTAAAAAGTAGGCGTGGTCATAAACCGATTTCAATACATTTTTGCGTGTCTATTAACACATGTTATAAAAGTGTATAAACCAAGTTTCGTCATAATATCTCAGTTATTTGTCGAGTAATAGGCTCGTAGATTCCTTTGTATAAAAAGAGGCGGTGCCACGCCCATTTTCCAAACTTTTTTATTTTTTGTTTCCGGTCTATTGTAGAACTCATGTCACAAAATTTCAGTGATCAGTGATCTTTATATTTGACAGAGATATCGCTTAAAATGTTTTTATTAGGTCACTTTATAATACCCATATATAAAAGTGGGCGTGGTCGTCAACCGATTTTGGCAATCTTTCGTCCACACATTTGGCTAAGTAAATATATCACGCGTACCAAATTTCATCGATATATCTTTAACGGTTTCTGAGTTATGGCTTATAAAACTTTCAATATTTGCCCCTTAATAAGTGGGCGTGGCACCGCCCATTTTCCAAAATCTTTATATTTTTTGTTTTATATTCCTAGTTGGACTCCTGTCACAAAATTTCAGTGATAGATCTTTATATTTGACAGAGATATCGCTTAAAATGTTTTTATTAGGCCCCTTTATAGTTCCCATATATAAAAGTGGGCGTGGCCGTCAACCGATTTTGATAATTTTTCGCCAAAACATTTGTATAAGTAAGAAAATTACGCGTATCGAATTTCATCGATATATCTTCAACGGTTTCTGAGTTATGACATATAAAACTTTCAATGTTTGCCCCTTAATAAGTGGGCGTGGCACCGCCTATTTTCCAAAATTTTTGTACTTTTTGTTTTATGTCCGTAGTTGGACTCCTGCCACAAAATTTCAGTGATAGATCTTTATATTTGACAGAGATATCGCTTAAAATGTTTTTATTAGGCCCCTTTATAGTTCCCATATATAAAAGTGGGCGTGGCCGTCAACCGATTTTGATAATTTTTCGCCAAAACATTTGTATAGGTAAGCAAATTACGCATACCAAATTTCATCGATATATCTTCAACGGTTTCTGAGTTATGATAAAACTTTCAATGTTTGACCCTTAATAAGTGGGCGTGGCACCGCCCATTTTCCAAAACTTCATCAAATTTCTTCATAAGGGCCTGAGCTCAATACGTGGGTAAAATTTTATCACTCTAGCTATATTAGTGGCTGAGATACCAAATTTCCGATTTTTTCTATATAGGAAAAGTGGGCGTGGTCATGGTCCGATTTCGCCCATTTTCAATACCAACCGTCCCAGTCTCGATACCAACTTGCATTTCAAATTTCATCAAAATATCTAAATTTTTACGCGAGTTATCCTGCGTACGGACGGACGGACGGACGGACGGACGGACATGGCTCAATCGATTTCTCTTTTCACCCTGATCATTTTGATATATATAAGTCCATATCTATCTCGATTATTTCATTATGTTACAATCCACCGTTATGAAATCAAAATTATAATACTCTGTGTACTAGTACAGCTGAGTATAAAAAAGTTTGGAAAATGGGCGTGGCACCGCCTCTTTTTATACAAAGGAATCTACGAGCCTATTACTCGACAAATAACTGAGATATTATGACGAAACTTGGTTTATACACTTTTATAACATGTGTTAATAGACACGCAAAAATGTATTGAAATCGGTTTATGACCACGCCTACTTTTTAAGAAAGATATTTCTGGAACACCCTTTTGGAATTTGTAACGTGAAGTCTTTGTAACTAAAAGTCATAGAGGGATGCAATTTTGCACTAACAATAATATTTATATGCTTATTTGGATGATTGATACAAATTTTGAAAATGGGCGTGGCTGCGCCCTGTTTATGCAGCACTCGTGTCATATAAAATACACCCTATATCGAAGAAACGCAAACAAACAATGAAAGCATACAGCTGAGTATCTAATGTTCGATTCCACTCGAACTTAGGCTTCCTTACTTGTTTAAATATGATTTCATTTATATACGAATTTGTATTAATTCGTACCTCCTTAAAATTGTTTTTGGGAAAATTTTCCATTAAGGAACAACGCCCCGAAATAAATGACTTTTTCAGGGGGGTAGAGGGGCTCTCACAGGACTTGGAACTGAAATCAAAAATTTCCGGAGGCTTTTAGTTTACAAGATATTTGTTGTTAAGATTTTAAAATTTACCAAACAAAACAAGAAAACTACGATTTATTTCCGAGATAAAAGCACGTCTTAAAACGAGAAAATGCATATATGTATGTGTGTAGAACAATATTTTGCGTTGGCGGCCTTCAGCCGCGCTTTAAAAAAAATAATCCTCAGCCGACATAATTTTCTGGGGTAATATCTATGGATCCATCTAACCTTAACGACAATTATCTCGTAAACTGTAAACTTCCTGCAAGTTTTGATTTCAGTTTTGAGATATCTGAGAGCCCCTGAAAAAGTAATTTTTTTTTCGTGGTGCGCTTTCTTAGTGGAAAGCCGACACTTTTTTGTTTATAACGTGTTTTAGTATTGACGATTTTTTCGCTGAAATTACGATTTTTTATTATTATAATAAAAACGAACACACATACATAGTATGTATAAAAATTAGCTTGTTTGTCCTCTTGGGGTACTACGTATTAATTTATCAGTAATTGTAATCGAAAAACGGTTATAATCGGTTAATTCCCTACGATTATTCGCGATTAATAATCGAACCCTTTCGATTAACCTAAAAAACGGTTAATCGATTATTAAATTTTTTTTGCCATCCCTAGCTAAGTTATTCATATATACATACATACATATGTACATACATATATAAATGTATTAGGGGCCCAGTATATTGACCAATATATGAGGATGGTATAAATATTTGAATCGATTTAAATATTTTAAATGATTTCTCATATAGCCTTCAATTTTACAGCTCCATTTAGCATGCCGGTAAGTATATTTTCGTTTTCTCAATTTCTTTTTCCACTTATTGGATAGATAAATTTATGAAGTTATATGCAATTAAATCTTTCGCTGTCATATTGTTTTTTTGTTATGGTTTCATTTTTTGTTCAAATCGAAATAAAAAGTTAGAAAAGTTAACAATTGCTACCTCCAATATTATTCAGTATAATGCGCAACAAACACATATACATACATACATACATAGTAAAAATCTGTGTACGCTGTGAATAACTCAGCTAGACATTTCTCCATACATGTATTTATGTAGTCCTTCCTGGTTATTAAATTCCACAGGCGGGTATCTAATGTCTCGTTATTCCAGAACTTGAGTGTCCTAAATTTCTCTCGCTCAAAAAAATATATATTTTTTAAACTTCAAAAGAAATAGCCAATGGCGTGTAGGCTGAGATACAAAAGGAATGCCCATTTTTTTAGAAATAATACTCCATTTTGTATGATATTCCCACAAAATCTCCCCCCTATAATACGAAATATCTGGATTTTCATTTTCTAAAAAAATGAATTCATTTGAAATATGTTTATACTAAACAAATAAAATCCCAATATACCAAATGCAATGACGAAATAAATCTACAACACTTTTCATATTTTTTTCTTCAGGAAGAAAGCTTTATCCTCCATAATTTTCTCCAACTAATTTGTCAAATATTGATTTTATGTCGTACTATCAATTATAACTGCCACATTTCCTATACATTTTTCATGCTTATAACCTTCCAATTAGGTCTATAATCACCCAACAAGATATTTTTTTTTTCATTCCGAATTTCAAACTAATGTTTACAAGTTTGAAAGCAAAATTAATTTAAATTGTTATATACACGCTTTAACAAATTTCAAAAAAATATCCATACAAAAAAATCAATCCTTAAAGAGATGAAATAATAATTTTGACAAATTATCTGTCAAAATTTGTATGAAAATATATTTAAGCAAAGTTTATCACTTTACTGAACGATTTTGTTGCGTAAATTTATAAATTTCGGTAAAATTCAAGTCTGACACATTGTCAGTTTTACTTTTTCAATTCAAAAGAAGAAATTATGCTCTCTTTCGGCATTTTAGCACGAATTATTAAAATAATTTTTACAAAAATGTTATATCGCTAGCTTAGAATGCAAATTGTGTAAGTCCTTTATTCAAACTTTGTAGGAGAGACAAAAGACAAGAAATAAGAAAATTTCGAAATGAAAAAAAAAAAAATTCTGTTCATGTAAATATTTTGGACTTACACAATTTTCTTCGCTTTTTGGACTTACACAATTTGCGTATCACTGAATAACAACGAGTAGAAATAAGACAAGTATCACAGACTTGTTTAGCGCAGTGCGTATTTGATCAAAAACTTTTTAAAAAGTTGTGTTTTCGAAAAATACATAGTGGTTGTGCCTCCCCGTGTGAAGAAATTGTTAATTGTAAAGATAAGACCAACCACACATGACGGCAGAAAACGCGCAGAATTTGGGCAGAAAGCCATAAAAACGCGCGTCTTCATGTGTGCACATTGGCAGAAATACAGGGAAATCGACGGTTTTTGTAAACCCTGCCCAAGTTCTGCGCGTTTTCTGCCGTCATTGTGGCTGGTCTTAGTATATAGACACTTAAAAAAATACTTTACAACCCAGTTGGAAAGGGTAATGTTTGGTAATGCACAAAGTAATCTATCTCTACCATCATTTATACATTACAACATGCATGATTCCTAACACAGCCATTGTCCTACGAAAGTAATGTGTCGCTTTAGGTAAAGCGACACATTACCTTTTGCATTACCCATTCGTATATAAAAAGATACATTACCTTTTGCATTACCTCTTCGTATATATAAGAATACATTGCCCTGTACATTACCTCTTCGTATACGAAAAGACATCATACCTAAATTCCATGAAATATTTATACATTTAAGTTGCTATACATATTAGGACCCTCGTTGCTCATACTAATGTTTGGACCACAACTATTTCTTGTATCTTTCATCGCCAATGGCGTTTGGGATACATTTTCAGAATTATGCATGTACATATGTACATATTTTTCACCAATTTAATTTTTTTTATCATTTTTTTTAAGCTGTCACCTTCAAGCGACAAAAATACAATTGAGTTATTTCAAATCATCCCAGTTGGAAAGGGTAATGTTTGGTAATGCACAAAGTAATCTATCTCTACCATCATTTATACATTACAACATGCATGATTCCTAACACAGCAAATGTCCTACGAAAGTAATGTGTCGCTTTAGGTAAAGCGACACATTACCTTTTGCATTACCCATTCGTATATAAAAAGATACATTACCTTTTGCATTACCTCTTTGTATATAAAATGATACATTGTCCTGTACATTACCTCTTCGTATACGAAAAGACATCATACCTAAATTCCATGAAATATTTATACATTTAAGTTGCTATACATATTAGGACTCTCGTTGCTCATACTAATGTTTGGACCACAACTATTTCTTGTATCTTTCATCGCCAATGGCGTTTGGGATACATTTTCAGAATTATGCATGTACATTAGAGTGCGCTTAAAATTCAGATTACCGATATTTTACTGTATCGCCCCCTCAATCAGTAGTAACATGGTCAAAGATATCACACATAAATTTTGGTCTCGATTGGTGGAGGTTAAGGCGTGGCGCATTGAGGTCAAAGTTCAGAAAACTCTATGAAGGGTAAAAAAATCAAAATATTTTTTTTAATTATATTATATCCAAAATTAATACTTCTATACCCAAGGATAACAAATATAAATTTTGGTTCCGATTGATGACGGTTTAGTGGGGTTTTAAGGGGGTCAATGTTCACATTTCCATAGAAGACTTACATTTTTAGTGCCGCATATGGTAATCTGAACTTTGGCCCCCTTGAAACACCAGTAAACCGTCTTCAATCGGGACCAAAATTTATATTTGTTATCATTGGGTATAGATGTATTAATTTTGGGTATTAGATAATTAAAAAAAATATTTTGATTTTTTGACCCTTCATAGTTTTCTGAACTTTGACCTCAATGCGCCACGCCTTAACCTCCACCAATCGGGACCAAAATTTATGTGTGATATCTTTGACCATGTTACTACAGATTGAGGGGGCGATACAGTCTTTTTATGAACTTTTAAATTTTTCATACAAATTAAAAGCACCCTAATGTACATATGTACATATTTTTCACCAATTTAATTTTTTTTTTATTATTTTTTTTAAGCTGTCACCTTCAAGCGACAAAAATACAATTGAGTTATTTCAAATCATGTTCAGAGAAATTACCTCTTCGTTTACATAGGTATGCATGTTTTCGTATATTGCCATTCGTTGATGAATTCATATTTGAAAAAGGTAATGCATTCCGCACTTTCCAACTGGGATGTTCAGAGAAATTACCTCTTCGTTTACATAGGTATGCATGTTTTCGTATATTGCCATTCGTTGATGAATTCATATTTGAAAAAGGTAATGCATTCCGCACTTTCCAACTGGGAATTCTTATTTGTACATGTGTATGTATGTATTTCCATATGTACATATGCATGTACATTAAGGTGCGTTTAATTTGTATGAAAAATTTAAAAGTTCATAAAAAGACTGTATCGTCCTCTCAATCTGTAGTAACATGGTCAAAGATATCACACATAAATTTTGGTCCCAATTGGTGGCGGTTAAGGCGTGGCGCATTGAGGTCAAAGTTCAGAAAACTCTATGAAGGGTCAAAAAATCAAAATATTTTTTAAATTATTTAATACCCAAATTAATACTTCTATACCCAATGATAACAAATATAAATTTTGGTCCCGATTGATGACGGTTTACTGGTGTTTCAAGGGAGCCTATTTCGCGATAAAATCGCCCGATAAAATTGAAAAAGTGCCAAAGCCGGCAACGAAAATCCGTATACTGAACAAAAGGAACGGTCTTGTTCTCCGTCAGTGCCAAAAATTTACTCACAGCCTCTAGCAAGTACTTCCGCAGCTGGAGTTCAAAATAAGATTTGCGATACCACCGAAATGGCAGGTGAAAACTCCAAGAAAACAAAAGCGCTGATTGGGTTGGATCGCTATATCCTTGTAAAAAGAAAGCGAACGCCAGAAAAGAGTGGAAAATTAAATCCGCCCAAAATAGCCAAAGGTGACCGGCGAGCAGATGCAACGATAGAGGCACCGAAAACAACATTGGGCAACAACAGATTCAGTGTTCTTGCTGAACCTGAAAACGTTCAGGTCGAAAAGCCATCAAAAAGTTCGAAGCCTCCTCCAATATACTTGCGAGAACAAAGCTCTAATGCAAGAAAACTGGTTGAACTAATGGTCCAAAAAATTTCCATGTTCTACCTATAAAAAAGGGCAACATATATGAAGTAAATATTCAAACGTATAGCGAGGATTACTTCCGGAAAGTAATTAAAGACTTCGAAAACAGGAAAAATATGTTTATACTATCAACTAAAAAGTTGCCGTGGCTTGTCAGTTGTACTGAAAGGAATAGGAAATTCAGTAAGCCCTAGTGCTAGAAGCGATATCGATATAATATCGATTCATCGATGTTTTTGAACTTTTTCGATATATCGATATTTTTTCCGATATTCGATATTTTAATCCATGACCATCACTGATAAACGCGGAAAGAAGCTGGTAAAAGGCAGCATTGCCGTTTTGTGGGCAATTCCCCAAATTTGGAGATTTTTTTAAAATTGGGATAATTTTTGGAGAGCGCTATGATTTGGGTAAATTGAGCCAAACATGTTTGTCGAAAGTACCAGAAGGACAAAAATCAGCCCCCAAAATATATACCGATATTATCAGAATCATGAGCTAGTTCCTCAGTTGTTAAGATAAGCTGATGAGCTGATCATTTGTCGGAATCGGCCAAATTAAACCATTATAAGATATAGCTCCAATACAACCAACCATATATTTTGGGGTAAAACTTTTCGACTTAAATACATAGCTAAGGTTATTACAATATTTTTTCTAATAAATATTTGCATAAACAACCCACAGAATTGGACGTATAAATTAAAGAAAATCCGACTATTTAATGTTTCATTTCCCCTTCAGGTAAGAAGCCATCGGTACGGCCTTTATAAAAGCTTCTCACAAAAAATGCATTCGCCGTTCGGAGCTGGCATAAAACTGTAGGTTCACCCAATTAGTAGCAAAAACAAAGAGGAGCACACCTCGAATTGGGAGAGAAGCTCGGCCATAAAACTCGTCAGAGTTATAATAGCGCCATTGTATTTTCACTTCTGAACTCCTGGTCACTAATTTGGTGAATTTTACAAATAAGATCCATAGCCGTGTTTTTCTTCTGATGCCAAGGATGATTAGAGTGGAAATTTATCACCACTAATTAGTCCTTATTTTATTATTGCTAGGAAGGCTATTGTTTTTTTCATTCCATAATTGCACCCACATGGGATTACACATACACACATAAAAGGCAAAACGAACAAGATCACACAGGAATTCAAGTTGGACAAAACGAAAAGGGAAGCAGAAAAAGCAGAAGGCATTTTCATAAAAAATCCTAAACATTGAGATAAAAGAATGCAACATTAACTTAAAAATTATTCGATCAACCATTGGACGATTAACCATTGAAATTCAAAAACAAGTTGACGAAAAAGATTTTAAAATGATAACAGACAACTACAAACGCTACATAAAGGATTCCAGGGAATTCACAAACACATCTATATACAACAAAATAAAAAACAAAATAAAAATAAGCTTAGTTATCCTACAACATCCTATTTTCATATTCTGTGGCCGGAGGGGTATGTTAGATCAAAAAAATGCATCTAATGTACATATCTGTGGACATTTCAAAAATGTCAATTTTTCAGGAGAGCGAAAAACGTGTTTAGCAGTATCCACAGCAAAAGCCGTTTGTAATTTAGGAATTAAATTTCTTTGTACTGGTTACTAACGAAGGTTTATAAATAATTGCGTTACATTAAACATTATATATAAATACAAATAAAATATAGAATATGTTTTGCCAAATGTCTTTTTTAACAGAAAATCGACCTATGTCATACAAGCTGTTTTGTAAAACTTAAATTAAATAAAATAGTGTATAGAATTTTTATCTTGCGTTGAAACAAGTTCATTTATCAAATGTTTATTTCAAAAGTTATCCAAAAGAGGCAAATTTTATAGATAAATTATCCTTGCAATGAAAAAAAAAACAAATTTTAATCCAATATTTCAAAAACATCTCATTAATTTGTGGAAAATAAAAATTATGTTTAGTTATCTTCCTCACCTTCTGCTGCTATATCTTTGTAAAATTTATGAAAATCGGTATTAATCAACGGATGCATATCCAATAAATCTTGCTTTTTGTTTTTCGATACCGTTAACGGTGATGTATAGCTTAATTTTAATTCTGAAATCGATTTTGCTGAACGACGTGGGTTGATATCTAACTCCTTGAATTCCACTTCTGGTTTCAAAGACGACTTATATTGCAAAGTGCCAGGTTTGTTTTTCTCATAGCGCATCCAGCGAACGTTTTTCCACTCAAATTTATCACCTTCAAGAATTTAGACAAAGTAAGGAAACACATTATGTATTGATGTAAATGTGAAACATTAAATTATCCATAGTATAATAAATTATTTTCTATTTCAACTTGCAACTTACCTTTTGAATTTCTGTTTCTCCAAGTGTAGTTTACCTTAAGGAGGGAACAGAAGTTAAAAAACTCTTTCTGGTTCATTTCATGAACGATGAATTTATTATTTTTATACGTTTTTGATCTCTGTATGCCATTTCTGATTATATATAATATAATATAATATAATATAATATAATATAATATATTATAATATAATATAATATAATATAATATAATATAATATAATATAATATAATATAATATAATATAATATAATATAATATAATATAATATAATATAATATAATATAATATAATATAATATAATATAATATAATATAATATAATATAATATAATATAATATAATATAATATAATATAATATAATATAATATAATATAATATAATATAATATAATATAATATAATATAATATAATATAATATAATATAATATAATATAATATAATATAATATAATATAATATAATATAATATAATATAATATAATATAATATAATATAATATAATATAATATAATATAATATAATATAATATAATATAATATAATATAATATAATATAATATAATATAATATAATATAATATAATATAATATAATATAATATAATATAATATAATATAATATAATATAATATAATATAATATAATATAATATAATATAATACAATGGCGCTATTATAACTCTGACGAGTTTTATGGCCGAGCTTCTCTCCCAATTCGAGGTGTGCTCCTTTTTGTTTTTCCTACTAATTGGGTGGACATACAGTTTTATGCCGGCTCCGAACGGCGAATGCATTTTTTGTGAGAAGCTTTTTCATGGCAGAAATACTCTCGGAGGGTATGCCGCCCACTGCCGAGAGGTGACCGCTGCTCTTAAAAAAACCCAATAATTGGATTTTTACTAATTAGAAAAATTGATTTGGTGTTTTGCTCGGAGTGTGGTTTGAACCCGAGACCTCAGGCATAGCAGGCGAGCACTCTACCCACTACACCACAGCGGCCATTTCTGATTATTTAAACTTAATAATTACATAAAAAAAATTCAAATAGTAATGCCTATGTAAAATAACGCATATTAAGTAAATTTACACCAGAACCGGCAAGAGTGCCCTTAGGCACTCTTCGGTTTTCCGATTCTAATTTCATGATTTGATTTTTTTTAATAATCAGTAAGTACTCAAAATTCAAGTATAATATTATACCTTTTAGTTCAAAAAAATTCACTTCGACAGAATTGTACGAACTTCAAATATTTCACTTCAAATAAACACAAATTAATTTTTACAACAATTGGTACTCACTGCCGTACTGCTCACACTGACTGTTCGACATAAACTAAAGCGATTGTAGGAAAGCTTTGGAGTCTTCAACAAAATTGTACCTACATGTGTAATGACGGTTACCGTTATATATTTTATTGAAACAAATTTAATTTTTCACAATAATTTCGAAATAAATGTAACAGAGCCCTGAGGCACTCTTACCGGTTTGAGGATTAACTATAGTACAAACAATTTTTTTTAGTGTACCTACTTACACTGTTAGTAAAACTGAGTCTATAGACAAGTGAGATAATTTATTCTCACTACTATTTACACGCATGCCATTCTGATTGTTGTGCATATTGTGAGCATTCATTTTTATACTCAGCTGTACTAGTACACAGAGTATTATAGTTTTAATCACATAACGGTGGATTGTAACAGAGTGAAATAATCGAGATAGATATAGACTTATATATATCAAAATGATCAGGGTGAAAAGAGAAATCGATTGAGCCATGTCCGTCCGTACGTCCGTCCGTCCGTCTGTCCGTCCGTCCGTCTGTCCGTCTGTCCGTCCGTCTGTAAACACTCTAACTCGCGCAAAAATTGAGATATTTTGATGAAATTTGAAATGCAGGTTGGTATCGAGACTGGGACGGTTGGTATTGAAAATGGGCGAAACCGGACCATGACCACGCCCACTTTTCCTATATAGAAAAAATCGGAAATTTTGTATCTCAGTCACTAATACAGCTGGAGCGATGAAATTTTATCCACGTGTTGAGCTCAGGCCCCTAGGAAGAAATTTGATGACGTTTTCGAAAATGGGCGGTGCCACGCCCACTTATTAAGGGTCAAACCTTGCAAGTTTTATATGTCATAACTCAGAAACCGTTGAAGATGAAATTTGGTACGCGTGATATACTTACTTAGTCAAATATTTGGACGAAAAATTTCCGAAATCGGTTGAGGGCCACGCCCACTTTTATATATGGGTCTTATAAAGTGACCTAATAAAAACATTTTAAGCGATATCTCTGTCAAATATAAAGATATATCATTGAAATTTTATAGCAGGAGTCCAACTGCGGACATAAAACGAAAAACACAAAAATTTTGGCAAATGGGCGTGGCACCGCCTCTTTTTATAAACAGGAATATACGAGATTTCTGAGCCCATAACTCGACAAATGATTTATATATAATGACTAAACTTGGTGTGTACACTTTTATTACTTGTGGTAATACATGTTGAAAATTTTAGCGAAATCGGTTGACGACCACGCCCACTTTTATATATGGGTATTATAAAGTGACCTAATAAAAACATTTTAAGCGATATCTTTGCCAAATGTAAAGATAATTCATTGAAATTTTGTGGTATGATTTCTACAATAGACCAGAAACAACAAATAGAAAAATTTTGGAAAATGGGCGTGGCACCGCCTCTTTTTACACAAAGGGATATTAGCCTATAACTCGACAAATAATTGAGATATTATGACGAAACTTGGTTTATACACTTTTATAACATGTGTTAATAGCCACGCAAAAATTTATTGAAATCGGTTTAGGACCACGCCTACTTTTTAAGAAAGATATATCTGGAACACTCTTTGGGAATTTGTAACGTGACATCTTTATAACTAGAAGTCAAAAAGGAATGAAATTTTGCACAAAGAATAATATTCATATGCTTAGTTGGATGACTGATAAAAATGTTGAAAATGGGCGTGGCTACGCCCACTTTATGCAGCACTCGCTTTATATAAAGTACACCGTGTTTCCATCAAACGCAAACAAACTATGAAAACATACAGCTGAGTATCTAATGTTCGATTCCACTCGAACTTAGGCTTCCTTACTTGTTTACTTTATTGTTTGTACTTTATTGTTTGTAGTATTAATTGTTACAAAGACTCCCAAGCAGTGACTGGCACTGACACCATTTTTCTTATTTGTTGGCGCAGAAGCCGTTCCATTCAAATGGGTATATATCTATGTATGTACATAAATATATGTACATACATATATTATCCGTTTAAACCATAGCTGGGGAACTTCGATGAGAATTAGAAATCATTACGATTAGAAAAATTAAGTAATCTAATCATTAGATTTTTTTTGATTCTTTATATTTTGATTACTAATTGATTAGATTAGAGCTAATCAAAAATCTAATGGCGATTAGCGACGATTAGCATATCTAATCAAAACTAATAAAAATAAAAATCAATTGGATTTCTCGATTAGTTTTGATTTAATTTGATTAGATCAACTGTTTTGAAATATTTTTTTTTGTCATTTAATTCATAAAGTATAATATATAATACAATGGCGCTATTATAACTCTGACGAGTTTTATGGCCGAGCTTCTCTCCCAATTCGAGGTGTGCTCCTTTAGTGTTTTGCTACTAATTGGGTGGATCTACAGTTTTATGCCGGCTCCGAACGGCGAATGAATTTTTTGTGAGAAGCTTTTTCATGGCAGAAATACACTCGGAGGGTATGCCGCCCTCTGCCGAGAGGTGACCGCTGCTCTTAAAAAGCCCTCAGGAGCCAATGTAAAATATGGTTTAAATAGTTCTCTCAATTGATGTTCTAATTGTACTGCTGTTGAGCTAACATTGCTCAAAACTTCGGGTTTTCTGGATAATTTTAGCAGTTTATTACTCAAAGAAAATAACGCAGGATTAATACAACCATATTTCACATTGGCTTCACCTTGGAGAAAGACCAAAGTTTGGACAATAGGCTCCATTAGAAGCTTGTACGAGTCCAAATATCGAAAATCACTTTATGTAAAAGGAGACAGATTCAGCTCATCGGAAAGCTTATTCAATTGCTCTTTGTACTGTAGTAACTTCACGATTGCAAATATTTCAAAATAGTTGATCTAATCAAATCTAATCAAAACTAGTCGAGAAATCTAATCGATTTTATTTTTGATTAGTTTTGATTAGATATGCCAATCGTCACTAATCGTGATTAGATTTTTGATTAGTTCTAATCTAATCAAAAAGTAGTCGATTAGAATAGCCATCTAATCCTAATTAATCAATTAGGATTAAAAAAAAATTTTTCTAATCCGATTAGTAATCATTAGGATTACTAATCATTATTCCCCAGCTATGGTTTAAACTTCATAACCAGCTTAGTGAAACTTTCATGGCCGCAAAATTAGAATTGAATTCCTGACGCTTCAGAGCTGAAAAGGACATTAGAAGAAAATATAGGTAGAGCTTCTCGAACTTCCCGAAGACCAAATTTATTGTATGGACCCATAGAGCATCAGGAACATCTAACCGATTGTTTTTCATTAGCACGGTTAGACTTTGGAACGCTTAATAAAGGAAATTTTAAAAGTTCGCTGCTTAAATATTTTAGTGGTGCTGATTTAACTTCTATATTTTGACCTCAAAAAACCTCGCTGATTTCTTCACCCTTCTCTATCCCCTTTGCCTTAAAAATAAAAGTTATTATGGAAAAAAATTTTTTTTTATTCAGATTTTTACTTTTGGAATTGCATAACAGTCATTCATGAGAAAAGATTTTTCTGTTGCTTATAACGTTTATTTTGAATTTTTTATTTTTTGCGTTGCCTCATAATAGTTATTCATAAAAATAATTTTTTTCTGTTGCATATAATTTTTGTTTCAGTTTTTTTGATTTTTACGTTGCATTGTGGAAGTGGTTCCTTTTTGTGCTCATAAGACTGCATCTTTCGGCAATTGGATGGTGCTATGTAATACAGTATACTTATTTTATTCCCATGTCCGCCAAAAGCATGCCTTTTACTGCAGTAAAAAATTTTTTTTTATTAAAAACTTGAGTACTTAGATATACCTTCTAGAAGGGTTTAGGTACGCTGAATAGAATGGTTCACTTGGTACTAGCTGCAAATATATCCTAACTAAAATGACCAAAAGTGCAATTGCTGATTAGAAATCGGTTTAGACCCATGTTTTCATAGGCAAAGTTACTTAAAATAATCCGTAGGATTTTTTTCCGCGCAAACGATTTTTCGAAAATAAAATAATCGATCTGGTGATAAGAATCGATAGCAATAAGAAAACAAATCATTGTGGTAGTCAAACTTAGCACGGTATTATCAGGAAGCGTCGATATATATGTATGTACGTTAGAGTGTGTTTAAAATTCAAATTAACGATATTTTACTGTATCGCTCCTCAACACGGTTAAATAAATTACGGATAAATTTTGGTCCATATTCGTGGCGGTTAAGGCGTGACGCATTGAAGTCAAAATTCAGAAAAATCTATGAAGGGTAAAAAAATCAAAATATTTTTTTTTAATTATCTAATACCAATCAATACTTCTATACAGGATAACAAATATAAATTTTGGTCCCGATTAATGACGGTTTAGTGGTCTTTCACGGGGGTCAAATTTTAGGTGGCCATGGAACTTACATTTTTTATCCCTGTGACATTCCACTAAACCGTCATCAATTGGGACAAAAATTTATCTGCGACATCTTTGACCGTGTTACTACCGATTGAGGGGGCGATACAGTCTTTTTATGAACTTTTAATTTTTTCATACAAATTAAACGCACTCTAATGTACATACATATGACGGTTTATTTGACACATTCTTTTGCATGCAAGTTCGAAAAGAAACACACACTAGATTAGCGAATAACATGGAAAGCAACAACAATAAGTGAATATTTTAAAATTATAAATACACGCGTGCCATCTGTTGGAACATAGCTGTGGTTATAACCTAATCTCATTAGTAAATATGTTGCACATACTTAGAAATTACATACATACATACAGGTTAAACTAATAAAAGCGTGTTAAAAACAAAGCCAGCTGGCTACATATGCCAAGCGCGTCGAACTCAAAACGCTTAGCCGTTTGTCAACCTGCAACAGCAGTGTTGCTTTGGAAAAGAACGAATAGAACCATAGCATTTTTGGAATCTATGTTTTTGGAACATATGTTCTTGTAGCATAAACATCAACCAATAGCATAAATATCAGGCAATCGTATTCTTTTATATAGAGGCTACACCAAGCGGACTCTACCGGTAATCACCCGTAACTACCGCAACACAACCGAACTCTACCGGTAATTGCCGGTAACTAGCTCAACACAACCGAACTCTGCTGGTGAATGGCAAAAATGCGAATTCTCCCTCTAATGTGGATTGCTTGTAATTAATTTCTAGCATGTCGCCTAATAGAAAAACGAACTATGTATTATATTTATTGACTAATTCATATCCGCGAAGTCTTCCGCGGAAGAAAATTCAATATTTTTCTTTAAATTATAAAATATTAAAAGTAAAACAATACACCAAAATCGAAATCCAAGCGAAATTCATTCGAAACCGAAATCGAATTAATTTATAATCCTCCATCTTCTACCAAGCTTCAATTCTCCCTCTTTCTCTCCCCTTCCCTTTCCTATTCGCTCTCTTAAAACAAGGAATTCGCTTTCTATACATATATATCTGTGGTCACAAGCAATAACCGCTTAAGTCGGCTTAGGAAGGTTTCGAGTTATATATACCAAGTTATTCTCCTTTTAAAACTCTATATTTCTGTAAAACCCATGCTTATAACTTAATTCAATAAAAAGATATAAATAAAAACATTTGGGCTTAACTTACAATAGAGGTATATTAAACTTGCTGTAACAGCCAAAGTAGATGTATATACTTAATCAAATTTCTTCATGACATTTTGTTTTATTTACAAAATTCGATCGTAACATTGTGGATGGCTAACTGATTTTGCGTCCATAGTTTTTAAACGACTTTTATGATTTGTTAAGAAACGCCTTCGAATATAAAAATCAATTTATCTCGAAATCATATTTTTCGACTTAAGCGATTATTGCAAATTGCCACAGATATATGTACAGAAACAGGAATTGTAATTCATGGCTATAACAAATTTAAAATTTGAAATTAAGATTGACGAAAACGTATAGGTACGTTGCGTGTTCGCTTCGATCGGCGCAGCCGCCTTCCTCATCCCCCGTCGCAAGCTCAGGTCGCGGTTTCGACTTCTTGATTGGCTTCTCTCGTAGGGTTACACGTTACATGCGTTACCGACTTTGTTGATGGTAATTCGTTCGTAGCTGAGTACGGGGTTTCCTGTAACTGACGGGCACCTAGAATGAAACCTTTATCTGGGTTTGTGTTAGAGTATACAAACCGAGTTGTTGTAGCCTTGGTATTAGCTATTTCGTCGCCAGTTACTACTTTGGTGGTCTTGTCGCCGATCTTTCTCAGTTGGTCAACGTGTCTCTTCCAAATACGGCCGTCATCTAATCGGAGGTTGAAATGCAACTCTCCCAACACTTCTATAAACGTTCCAAAACGCCTTTTATCGTTCGCCAGGTACTCGCGCGCTGCTCTTTAACTTCAGCCTTTTTGCAATGTTTATCGAATACAAATTTTACATCATTTTGCAATAGTTTATTTCAGGGGTCTTCGTTTCATAGCACTGAGGTGCAACGCTCAACTCACACAAATTGTTATACTCTCTCGTTTTGTCGTAGTAAGAGCGCAAAAGTTAGGTGACCATCTACGACCGTGCGACGATTCAGTTGCTTGCGGGCAAGCAAAAAGATAACAACGTACACGCATACTTCGTTTTCATACGAACGTACACGCATACTTCGTTTTCATTGTGCGACGTGGTATAGCAGCGCATAAAAGCGAAAAATATATGCGTGCACGTTGTTGTCTTTTTGCTTGCCCGCAAGCTACTGAACGATGCGACGGTAGTAGCTGGGCACTCAACTAGTCGTTTTTTACTAACACTGCTGCAGTTAGAGTTTTGGGGATCTCTGGTTTATTTAATGGATACACAATTTTACAAAAATCTTAGCACCTGCTAAATGAGAGTAAGCGCCCGTGTACATATACACACCAATTGTCACTACTACAGACAAATAAAGAGCGTAAAACGAGCGATTACGATGGGACTTGGCGATCGTCGCTTAGGAAAAATAATCAGTTTGCCTTCGACTGGCGTGAAAGCAAGTGGTCGCTAGGTGATCGTCGCTTGAAATTATTTTATTCTATTTGCAGATGCCAAACAACAAGCAAAACTACGAGAAGTTTGCATATAACGTGGGTACACAAGTACATATGTATGTGTATACGTACGTTGTTTCATAATTTCGCGAAGCGTGCGCGCATGACTCTGCTTGCTCAACATCTGCATGCAGACTGATTATTTTTAGTAATTTTTCACTTTATCCTACAGTAGGCACACCAACACACACTCATTTTTTAGTAATGGCTTGAGTGTAGTGGTGCCCAAGGCTGGTCATAATAATTGATTAGACCCAAAAACGCACGAACTTCGTCTTTATTCGTAGGCTTTTAAATTTTTTGTATCGCCTTTACTTTGCTTTTAACCCTATGTATGCCCACAGTATTCTATTCAATATTTAATAATATCACACTTCTGTATGTTTACACGCTCTTCGTCGCTAGGTGTGGTGATCTTAATATCATCCAGAAACACCGACACGCCTGGAATGTTTCCCGCTAACTGTTCCATTAGCCGTTGCCACTTTGCCGGTGCACTGGCCATGCCAAACATGAGTCTGGTGTGTTGGTACAAACCTTTATGAGTATTAAGAGTCATTAGATGCTGGTCATCTGGATGCACCTCTAGTTGCAGGTATGCGCTTGCTAGATCGATTTTTGAAAATTTCTTTCCCCCTGACATCTTGGAAAATAGTTCGTCGAACGTAGGTAATGGGTCCTGATCCACTACCAACACTGGATTTAGGGTAACTTTGTAGTCTCTGCAAATTTTAACGCCGCCCTGTTTCATGGGTACGACTACTAAAGGCGTTGCCCATTCACTCTTTTCGACTTTCACCAGAAGACCCTCCTCCACTTGCCTGTCAATTTCTTTTTCCACCACATCATACAATGGAAAAGCAACTTTTCGCGATTTCACAAATTTCGGCATAACATTTGGCTTGAGGTACAATCGCGCTTGCGTGTTTGTTATTTTACCTACTTTTGAGGAAAAAAGTACAGGAAATTTACTTTTCAATATTTCAATAATATTATTAAATTTCAATGGAACGGCCCGGACTTTATTACATGTTACTTGGTCCCAGGCGCGGATCCAGGATTTCGGCAAGGGGGGTTTTGAAAATTTCTTTTTTTGGAAAATGTTTTTTAAGGGCAGACGCTGGTGAAAATATGGACTAATACCACCTACTATTATTATTCTATATACTAGTTGCACCATTTCCCGCACCTTAAAAACACCAAACTCAAAACCCTCCAAATTAACAATATGTATGTCATCACATAAAGTGCAGGAGATTTCAATTGAAGTTCTAAATAACATGTATAACGTACATGTATTTAATAAATACATAAATTAACAAGTAAGGAAGCCTAAGTTAGAGTGGAATCGAACATTAGATACTCAGCTGCAGCGTTGCCATTCTAGCTTTTTTCAAGCTAGATTTAGCTTTTTTTCTTGTCTTTTAGCTGCAAAAATTCTGATTTAGCTTTGGCTTTTTTTTTAGCTTTTTTATTTGCTAAAACTCCCCAAAAAATGAGCGCTGCTCACTGCTCATATACATTCATACAGTCATTATAGTTACCATTATTTGAATGTAAAACATTTTTTTTAACATTTCGTTATTTTTATTGACTTTGAAGTACAAATTTACATATATGTAGAATATGAAAATAAATAACTTATGCAGGCTCCACTAAACACGTCGGTTCTTCAGATAAGCTGACTTCTTGTTCTTCTTCGACAGCTATCCAATTTGTTTACTTCTGCATATTCTATACATGCATTCGCGTTTAAAATACGTCAAATTCTTCATTCTCTGAGTTTATCCATCATTCGCACGTGAGCTGAATGTCAAATTATTTCGCCTTCCTTACAGTTTTGACATCTCGGTCACGAGAGTTTGACATTCAGCTCACGGCGTGTATGTGTATATGTATCTTGAACTGACCTGTTAAATTGACCTTGAATTTATGTGTGTTTTGAAAACACATTAGGCGAGTTCCCCTGGCTGTGATCCAGATCCGCATAACAATTTTGCATGCAAATGGAACAACAATTTTGTTATCCTGGTGTTTATCTGGATCCATTTCGGGTCCGTATAGATTGTAATAGATTTTTTTGATCCATATAAACATCAGGATAAAAAAATTGTTGTTGCAGTTGCTTGCAAATTTTTTGTCCGGATTACTGCCCCGGGAAATCACCTATTAATAAAGCACTGAAATACGCAGTAGGACTTGGTATCATCGTTTTATCAATCCGGGAGTACTAGTCAATAGATACTCCATTACTCCCTGTAGCTCTTGTATAAGTATACAATTTTGTATACTCGCTTTTAACATTGTATGTCCTAGGAAGGGAAGTACTAAACACAAACAAAATAAAACAAAACTGAAAAAAATTTTGATATTGCTCGGAAAGGATATCAAACAGAGTACTTTTCTGCTCTCGCTTGGGGAGATCTCGCTCCAAGTTCTACTGGGTAATTTCGTAATTTTTTTAGCTTCTTTTTTAGCTATAAATTTTTTTTTGATGTGTTTAACAATTTTTTTTAGCTTTTTCTAGCTTTTTTTTTTTGAGAATCTAGCTGGAACTCTGGAAAAGTTCTGGCAACACTGCTCAGCTGTATACTTTCATTGTTTGTTTGCGTTTGATGGAAACACGGTGTATTTTATATAAAGGGAGTTCTGCATAAAGTGGGCGTAGCCACGCCCATTTTCAAAATTTTTATCAGTCATCCAACTAAGCATATGAATATTATTCTTTGTGCGAAATTTCATTCCTTTATGACTTCTAGTTACAAAGATGTCACGTTACAAATTCCCGAAGGGTGTTCCAGAAATATCTTTGTTAAAAAGTAGGCGTGGTCATAAACCGATTTCAATAAATTTTTGCGTGTCTATTAACACAAGTTATAAAATTGTATAAAAAAAAGTTTCGTCGTGATATCTCAATTATTTGACGAGTTATGGGCTCCGAAATATCGTAGATTTTCCAAAATTTTTCTATTTTTTGTTTCCGGTCTATTGTATAACTCATGCCACAAAATTTCAATGAATTATCTTTATATTTGGCAAAGATATCGCTGTCTCTTTCATTCAGGATTAAGTGGAGCCATTGGCCAAATAACGGTAAATTGCCGATATCTCAAAAACCTTCCCATAGAATTAAAAATGAACCCGATTTTCGGAATTAGCGACCGATTTTACATATAGATAGGATGGTCGCGTTCAGAGTATTTTTTGGCTGTAGAGCAGTGTTATTTATCGAGTTATAGGCAAAGAAATCTCGTATATTCCTGCTTCTAAAAGGAGGCGGTGATACGCCCATTTTCCAAGATTTTTGTGTTTTGTGTTTTATGTCCATAGTTGGACTCCTTCCATAAAATTTCAATGATATATCTTTATATTTGATAGAGATATAACTTAAAATGTTGTTATTGGGCCACTTTATATACCGGGGGGTAGCAGTTATTATATGATATAATTTGAAGCACGAGGTCGCTACTGCGTGTTCTAAATTTTCAAACGTGCAACCAAAGAACGTATAATGTATAAGAAGGGAAAATTCGGTATTTTTAACGAGTGAGGTGGAAATCGTTTAGTCAAAAAAAGATGACGACTTCGCGAGTTGCCTCCCATCATTCTTCAAGCTCGAATTCGTTTGTTTTTTCGCGGCGAAAAATAAATTCATTTTGACATTTCTTTTGCTTGACATTTAGTTATTATTTCTATTCATACTCTACCGCCACTGCAAAGATGCAAAGATGGTTGAAAATGAGCCGGGCTGCAAATTTTAGAATTTTATAAAAACCTTGATCTGATGAAAAGCTCTGTTGCCACTTTTTTATCCTTTGTTGAAACATTTCAATTTTATGAATGAATCGCTTGTAGTATTTTAACTTCGTACTCGTTTTAATTCTTGTTTTTGATTATTGATTGGATTGTATAGTACGCGCTTATTGTATTAGATTTAATTCCTCTAAATTTCGGGTATTTTCTATTTAACTATAAGTTGTAATTGTATGTTATTATTGCCTACATGGACAACTATTTTAATGAACTGATTCAATTGTACCTGTTTCACCTTGTGGATATGTGCATATAAACTATAATCTGAAAATAAATGTCGAGTTTTGCCTTTGGACAGCTAAACCCATCCAACCATTGCCTTTGGAACAGAGATGCTTAACGAACGAACGGATTCTATTTCGTTTTGTTAATTCACAATGCTAAATTATCAAAATGGTTTTGTTTCGTTAATTCGCAGCGCTAAATTATCAAAACCATTTCGTTTCGATAATTCACAAAACTAAATTATCAAAATGCAACCGGTAACGTTGAAACGAAGTAAATCAACAAAAGGATTGCTTGCACGAGGCGCTTACATACTCAGCTGTCACTAAAATCGTAGCAGTTCGTGTGCATATGCATATATGTATGTATGCGAGTACTCGGCCGATTGTTCGTGACGGCATTGCGAGCGCACTAAGCCTTTCAACGTTATAAATTTGGTTATGATAACGCTAATCAACGAAATGAAATTATTTTGATAATTTCTTTTCGCTTATCTACGAAATGGTATTATTTCGATAATTTCATTATCGTTATTTTGCGACTATAAATTATTTTGATGATTGCGTAAACGGTAAAAATCTGAATAGTTTCAACGGAAACGATTGCATTTTTTCGGTAAACGATAATATTAACGTTACGATGCATCCTTGCTTTGGAATGATAGAGTTTTCCTTGATCAGTTTTGGAAATTTGGGCGCAGAATCTATAAAGGCATTAATTTGGGATCTATGATAAACCACAAGGGGGGGGGGGTTGAACCCCCAAAACCCCCCCGTGGATCCGCCACTGCTTGGTCCCCCATTCTATCACTCCAGTTTAGCCTTATGGTGCGTAGCCACTCTCTTCCCAGCAGGGGTTTGTGGTCGGATCGCACAATGGCTTTGTTCAGAAACTCAGTTTGAAGCGCAACCTGCTTTTGTAGTACAAGTAGAGCGTTCATAAACGCAAATTTTGCATGAAGCATCGCTCATCATAATCATCAAAAAAATAATTACTGCCGCTGTTGCGTTTCATGCTGCGTTTCTGAACATACCCAATATCTATCTATATCAGCGTTGCGCAGCCTCTTGCCCACCAGCTATTTGGGATTCACCCGTATACACACCGATTGTCACTACTACAGACAAATAAAGAGCGTAAAACGAGCGCCTACGATGGGACCAGGCTTAGCAAAAATAATTAACTTGCCTTCGACTGTCGTGAAAGCAAGTGGTCGCTAGGTGATCGTCGCTTGAAATTCTTTTATTTGCAAAAAGCCAGACAACAAACAAAACTATGAAGAGTTTGCATATAACATACGTATGTACTTGTATACGTACGTTGTTTCATAATTTCGCAAAGCGTGCGCAGCATGACCCTACTCGCTTAACATCTGCATGCAGACTGATTACACTGTGGAACAAATTCAGGTCAACAAAAGTTAACTCGGTTCTGAAAGTTGGGGGTGAAAATAGAGGCTAAATTAGAAGACCCGTATCGCGGCGTTTGCTTAGGTTAGTTCGAATTTGTTTTTAATCGACCTTTGAACTTTGCAGGCAAATGCCGATTTTCAGCATACTGTTTGTATGGTTTTTTTGCTATAACTCGTCGACTAATTGAGATTTTTTTGTTATAGGGACAGCAAACGAAAGAAAATTAAATTTCCTATACAAGGGGTCTATAACATTTTTCTCTACCTCTTATAGTTTCTGAAATATTGATAATTCAATTTGAATTTTTTCGATTTTTTAAAGAAAAAATTGACTTTGTCAGGCAATATCTTTAAAACCAAAATTTTCACCTTCGGTTTTACTCGTTTACGTGAAGCTACATTCTATTAGCAAAAAAATAAGCTATCAACGAAGAAAATCCATGGTAAAATGGAAAAGTTATAGGCGATCATGTAAATACAGTCAAGTCGGGCAATGCATCTGCACGGGTATATTTTATGCATGTTATACCCGTAAATGGGCTTGTATCTACTGCGCTGCCAATGTGCTGCTACTGCAGAGGCATTGCGCGACTTGGCTGTATTTGCATGATCGCCTATAACCTTTCCATTTTACCATGGATTTTCTTCGTTGATAGCTTATTTTTTTGCTAATAGAATGTAGCTTCACGTAAAGGAGTAAAACCGAAGGTGAAAATTTTGGTTTTAAAGATATTGCCTGACAAAGTCAATTTTTTCTTTGAAAAATCGAAAAAATTCAAATTGAATCATCAATATTTCAGAAACTATAAGAGGTATAGAAAAATGTTATAGACCCCTTGCATAGGAAATTTAATTTTCTTTCGTTTGCTGTCAAAAAATCTCAATTAGTCGACGAGTTATAGCAAAAAAACCATACAAACAAGTAAGGAAGCCTAAGTTCGAGTGGAATCGAACATTAGATACTCAGCTGTATGCTTTCATTGTTTGTTTGCGTTTGATGGAAACACGGTGTATTTTATATGAATCGAGTGCCGCATAAAGTGGGCGCAGACACGCCCATTTTCAAAATTTCTATCAGCCATCCAACTAAGCATATGAATATTATTCTTTGTACAAAATTTCATTCCTTTATGACTTCTAGTTACAAAGATGCCACGTTACAAATTCCCAAAGGGTGTTCCAGAAATATCTTTGTTAAAAAGTAGGCGTGGTCATAAACCGATTTCAATAAATTTTTGCGTGTCTATTAACACAAGTTATAAAAGTGTATAAACCAAGTTTCGTCATAATATCTCAATTATTTGTCGAGTTATGGGCTCCGAAATCTCGTTGATTCCTTTGTCTGAAAAGAGGCGGTGCCACGCCCATTTTCCGAAATTTTTCTATTTTTTGTTTCCGATCTATTGTAGAACTCATGCCACAAAATTTCAATGAATTATCTTTATATTTGACAAAGATATCGCTTAAAATGTTTTTATTAGGCCACTTTATAATACCCATATATAAAAGTGGGCGTGGTCGTCAACCGATTTGGCTAAAATTTTCAACATGTATTACCACAAGTAATAGAAGTGTACACACCAAGTTTCATCATTATATATCAATTATTTGTCGAGTTATGGGCTCAGAAATCTCGTATATTCCAGCTTCTAAAAAGAGGCGGTGCCACGCCCATTTTCCAAAATTTTTGTGATTTTTGTTTTATGTCCGTAGTTAGACTCCTGCCATAAAATTTTAATGATATATCTTTATATTTGACAGAAATATCGCTTAAAATGTTTTTATTAGGCCCCTTTATAGTTCCCATATATAAAAGTGGGCGTGGCCGTCAACCAATTTTCACAATTTTCCGTCAAAACATTTTTCTAAATAAGTACATCAGGCATACCAAATTTCATCGCTATATCTTCAACGGTTTCTGAGTTATGACATAAAACTTTCAATGTTTGACCCTTAATAAGTGGGCGTGGCACCGCCCATTTTCCAAAATTTCATCAAATTTTTTCCTAGGGGCGTGAGTTCAACACGTGGGTAAAATTTCATCGCTCCAGCTATATTAGTGACTGAGATACCAAATTTCCGATTTTTTCTATATAGGAAAAGTGGGCGTGGTCGTGGTCCGATTTCGCCCATTTTCAATACCAACCGTCCCAGTCTCGATACCAACTTGCATTTCAAATTTCATCAAAATATCTCAATTTTTGCGCGAGTTAGAGTATTTACAGACGGACAGACGGACAGACGGACGGACAGACGGACGGACAGACGGACGGACGGACATGGCTCAATCGATTTCTCTTTTCACCCTGATCATTTTGATATATATAAGTCTATATCTGTCTCGATTATTTCATTCTGTTACAATCCACCGTTATGTGATTAAAACTATAATACTCTGTGTACTAGTACAGCTGAGTATAACAATATGCTGAAAATCGGCATTTGCCTGCAAAGTTCAAAGGTCGATTAAAAACAAATTCGAACTAACCTAAGCAAACGCCGCGATACGGGTCTTCTAATTTAGCCTCTATTTTCACCCCTAACTTTCAGAACCGAGTTAACTTTTGTTGACCTAAATTTGTTCCACAGTGTTATACTGGATTACAAAATGAAATTTTTTTTCTGTACTTTGGACGTGACTACCCTATATATATGTAAAATCGGCCGCTGATTCCGAAAATCGGGTTCATTTTTAATTCTATGGGAAGGTTTTTGAGATATCGGCAATTTACCGTTATTTGGCCAATGGCTCCACTTAATCCTGAATGTGTCTTTAACGCAGTGAGGTATCTTCTTTGGGGTAACACCAAACGAAAGAAAATTAAATTTCCTTTTCATGGCTCCTATAACATTTTTCTCTAACTCTTATAGTTTCTGAAATATTGACGATTAAATTTTTTCGATTTTTTACGATTTTTTGCAGAAAAAATTGATTTTGTCAGGCAATATCTTTAAAACCAATGTCTTCACCTTCGGTTTTACTCCTTTACGTGAAGCTCCATTCTATTGGGAAAAGCTAAGCTATCAACGAAGAAAATCCATGCTAAAATGGAAAAGTTATAGGCGATCAAGTAAATACAGGCACGTCGCGCAATGCCTCTGCACGGGTATATTCTATGCATGTTATACCCGTAAATGGGCTTGTATCTACTGCGGTGCCAACCCACATAGCATTGAGATGATTATATTTTGAATTTTCGTCCAAATTAATCACTTTTTATTACTCTTGGTGACTATATGCTGAGTGAAAATAAAATTGAACATAAGGAATAGTCATATATGTTAATCACGTATGATAATCATTTTTGACTATTTTTGTTGAATAAATATTGATTTATCATAAAATGAATCAAAAAGAATATCCAAATATGTTTCTTTTAGATGATTAAAAACTGATGATCGCTTTTCAGTCATATATCGGAAACATTTTTGACTACTTTTGTTGAATTATACTTTAAAAAAAAGCAATTTTCCTTATACACAAATGTACATTTGTTTTCATATCAAGAAGTTTTTCATCAAATACATTTCGACAATTATAGGGTCAGAATTTTTCAAATCAGCACAAAAAAATTTTTTTTCTTTGATTTTTATGATTCGTGTCTTAATCGATAGGTCTCCGTGTCAAGAATTAGTTCCCGAAATATTTTTGCAAAATGAACATTTTTGCAATAGTTATTCGCCAAGAAAGTTTTACATCAACTTCTTTAAAAAAAAATTACTGTTAATCGACGGTACGATTAAATTTAACGCGAACTACGCCAAATTTTAGGTAATTATGTATATTTTAAAATAGTTTTTGAAAAAAATTAAAAAAAAAATTTTCTGTATCCTTTTTAAGGATAATTGTTGTTATCAATGTTCTCCGCCTAGGAAAAATTCGGAAAAAATATTGTAGATGTAATGATGCATCGTAAGCTGAATTCCGAAGAAAAAAAGATGGGGACTCTTACCGTTTAAATGCAAAATGCGATTGAACGATTCCCCTCTTCAGCTTAGTAACATTACACTACTCTAAAATTATTAATTTGAAATAATTCCAAGAGATTCAGGTATAGGGGAGTTGGTCCGGTTTTCCTGATCTCAAAAATTGTTTTCTTTATATTTTGTATGGTTAGTTTTCGAGATAACGGTAAATTTTTGCAGTTTTGGGTATCACTACATTCAAACCTATTTTTCGCTAAGGTTGCAAGTGCGATAACCGCAAGCAGTACCTTGTTAGAAACATAATTAAAATACGCTTCTAACGACATGCAACTTGCAGTGATTGAACAAACCCTTGCTCGTCAAAATCAGAATTTTGTTGGATTTTCTGATTAATTTTTTTATTCAAATATTTATCGTTTTTATAAAAAGGATTATGCACAGTATACACAGTAGATTCTCTACATTACAAAGTTTTGGCAACGGTTGTTATGAACGAGTGGTACGATCGAGTTCCAACTAAGGTCATGGTTTACTAGAAACGAGTGCTTAAAGCATTCTTTTCGATTTATGCTCCTCTAGTGAGCATTTAATTACCTACCACTTTTTTACATTTTCTGGCTCACTTTTTTCATTTATCCTTTTACGATCTACTTACTATCAACTGTGACCATAGTTGGAACTCGATCGTACCACTCGTTCATACCAACCGTTGCCAAAACTTGTATACTGTGCATAATCCTTTTTATAAAAACGATAAATATTTGAATAAAAAAATGAATCAGAAAATCCAACAAAATTCTGATTTTGACGAGCAAGGGTTTGTTCAATCACTGCAAGTTGCATGTCGTTAGAAGCGTATTTTAATTATGTTTCTAACAAGGTACTGCTTGCGGTTATCGCACTTGCAACCTTAGCGAAAAATAGGTTTGAATGTAGTGATACCCAAAACTGCAAAAATTTACCGTTATCTCGAAAACTAACCATACAAAATATAAAGAAAACAATTTTTGAGATCAGGAAGACCGGACCAACTCCCCTATACCTGAATCTCTTTGAATTATTTCAAATTAATAATTTTAGAGTAGTGTAATGTTACTAAGCTGAAGAGGGGAATCGTTCAATCGCATTTTGCATTTAAACGGTAAGAGTCCCCATCTTTTTTTCTTCGGAATTCAGCTTACGATGCATCATTACATCTACAATATTTTTTCCGAATTTTTCCTAGGCGGAGAACATTGATAACAACAATTATCCTTAAAAAGGATACATAAAATTTTTTTTTTAATTTTTTTCAAAAACTATTTTAAAATATACATAATTACCTACCATTTGACGTAGTTCGCGTTAAATTTAATTGTACCGTCGATTAACAATAATTTTTTTTAAAGAAGTTGATGTAAAACTTTCTTGGCGAATAACTATTGCAAAAATGTTCATTTTGCAAAAATATTTCGGGAACTAATTCTTGACACGGAGAGCTATCGATTAAGACGCGAATCATAAAAATCAAAGAAAAAAAATTTTTTGTGCTGATTTGAAAAATTCTGACCCTATAGGGAAAGGTAAGAAAAATTTCAAAGGAAAATGTATGTACATATTATATATGTATATATTTTTAATTATTTCTTCAGATTCCAATCATTTTACGCAGCAATTTGGTGGACTTGGCATAACAACAAGCATTCATGGATACATATATAGGTATGTACCTATAACCAGCTTGTTTCTCAATTAACAAGATCAGTTGGTCGATGCTATTATTATTATATCGTCGTACCATACGAAAACTAGCATACGATTGTTTGTGGCTGACGAAAAATAACAAGTTCTACTTTTGGATGACGAAAACTATCAATTTCGTATAGACAACAACAATTTTAATGTAAAAGCAGTATATATGTAATTACTGTTACTTTTCGTCGGCCAAAAGTCAAATATGCTACTTTTCGTACAGAATTTTTTAATTGCTAGCTTTCGTCAGAAATTTTAGATGGCTAGTTTTCGTATGGTACGATGATACGTACATGCATTCTTCTTGTATATCCAGTTTTTTATTTATCTTTTTTTTTTCAGATACCAATCATTTTACGCAGCAATTTGGTGGACGGCATAAATACAAGAATACATAGATACATAGGTATGTATAACTAGTTCCTTTTTAACCCTAATCCTCTAAAGTGAGCCTCTCAGTCTCACTTTAAAGTTTAAAAGCGAATTATTCCTAAACCAAAAAAGCTTTTTGTCTGAAATTTTGGGTATTCCTCCATTTGTGTTCATAAATTATGAAATAATTATTATCTTTGGGCTATTTATTTATTTTAACCATTTTTTTTGCAATCGTATAAAATTGTAACGAAAAACCGAAAGTGAGCCTCAAAGACTCACCTTAAGTATCTTTAACGTAATAAGCTTACATTTCTAGAGTTCAACTAAATTTTGAATCCGTTGTTCACAAGGTTTATCCAGTGAGGTTTTTACATTGTGAACTCACCATACTTCCCCCGGATTTTGGTGAATTCGACGTATTTCACCATGGATCTTAATATAATAGGATGTCATAAAATTAAGGAGACCGGAAAAGTCAACAATTTCAAAGCAATTAACATTTTATCATTTTTCTGTTTACTGAGATTCTAAATTACGGAAAAGATGCGCTTAAATAGAGAATCGAACGATGAGCTGCTTTATGCGTAAGTAATTTCACCACGAACGTCGCGTTTTAAAAATTTGGAATTTGGTTGCGAAAAATATATATTAGCGGCGATCATATGAAAAATGTATTCATATTCATTTGATTCATAGCTTTTCTCATTGTGTGCACAAAAACAAATTTATAACAGATGTAATAAAACCATTTGTAATGAACATTCAAACAACTACAAAAATGTGTGAAAATTGTAGTACATTACTGTCTCCTATTTTACGGAATTACGTTTTTTATCTTTATATACTAAAAAAATTGTCATAAACCGTTATAAGAATGTATAAAAATGCTTCTGAATTCATTACTGCATAAATAAAAGTAAAAACCAAATACCAAAATAATGTGTTTCAAAATTTCCCCATAGGTGAGCCTCAGAGTCTCACTTTCGGTTTTACGTAACTTTTCAAAATTCGGCGATTAGGGTTAACACGCTTTTACTAGTTTCATCTGTATGTATGTATGTATGTATTTATGTATGTAAACGAGGTGCGTATACGCAGTGTAGTTCACTGTATGTTTGCTTTATCTACGCTTATATGTAATCGACTCCTTTTTGCATTGCATAAGTTAACACGAAAGCGTGTGTATTCATACATTGTACCAGTTCCTTAGAGCTGCCATTATAAGAGTTTTCACGGACGAAGTAGCATAGATAACTAGATACGAAACTCTTCATTTCGTGAGAGCGCTGTCAAAATGCGCATTTTTTATAACATTTTTCATTAGTGCCACTCTGTTCGAAAACTGAAAATGGGTATTTTAGATATTATTTCTAGGAATTTTTCGGCTTCCTTATGTTATTGCAGACTATAGCAATAATAAAATTTTGTTTATACCAAATTAAGATAAGGATATAACCACAAATGTGATACACAGGATAGTATGATTTTCCCACATTCCGAATATTCGTGTTCGAAACCCGATCTCAGACAAATTAAGAATAACGCACAAAAAGTGGTGAACGATAATACATGTAGTTGGGTGGTATTTGTTAAGAAATATTTTACTTTGTTTTGCAATTCTATTAAAATGTGAATAAATTAGAACTAAAGTATAATAATTTTTAACCGGATATATATATAAATCTACCGAAGAACCGCTGCCCGCGTTCCATCTCATTAACATATTTTTTATAATTTTAACTGAAATACAATTTTTTTTCAGTAGAAACAATAAACTGCATTGCATATTACACACAAGCAATACAACTACCTCTGTATTTTTTTATAATTCTTTATTATTTCAACCAAATTGGGCACATATAACAAAACATCAAAATCCACCGAATGTGACAATTTATTTTGGCGTGTTTTGCTTTCTGGCACCTGCAATTTGTACAAACAGCTGATCGGCCGGGTTTTCTGTTGTGTTGATGCTGGCAACAAAGCCACAGAAAACCCGTGGGAAAATCATAAAAGTGAGAGAGTAAAAAAGAGTTTCGTATCAAGTCATCTTTGCAGTAGAATTCATAGATAACTAGATACGAAACTCTTCATTTCGTGAGAGCGCTGTCAAAATGCGCATTTTTTATAACATTTTTCATTGGTGCCACTCTGTTCGAAAACTGAAAATGGGTATTTTACATATTATTTCTGGGAATTTTCGGCTTCCTTATGTTATTGAAGACTATAGCAATAATACAATTTTGTTTATACCAAATTAAGGTAAGGATATAACCACAAAAGTGATACACAGGATAGTATGATTTTCCCATATTCCGAATATTCGTGTTCGAAACCCAATCGCAGACAAATTAAGAATAACGCACAAAAAGTGGTTGACGGTAATATATGTAGTTGGGTTTTATTTTTTAAGAAATATTTTACTCTACTTTGCAATTCTATTAAAATGTGAATATATTAGAACTGAAATATAATAATTTTTAACCGGATATATATATAAAACTACAGAATAATCGCTGCCCGCGTTCCATCTCATTAACATATTTTTTATAATTTTAACTGAAACACAATTTTTTCCAGTTGAAACAGTAAACTTCACTGCATATTACACACAAGCAATACAATTACCTCTGTATTTTTTATAATTCCTTATTATTTCAACAAAATTGGGCACATAAAACAAAACATCAAAATTCACCGAAAGTGACAATTTATTTTGGCGCGTTTTCCCTTCTGGCACCTGCAATTTGCACAAACAGCTGATCGGCCGGGTTTTCTGTTGTGTTGATGCTGGCAACAAAGCCACAGAAAACCCGTGGGAAAATCATAAAAGTGAGAGAATAAAAAAGAGTTTCGTATCAAGTCATCTTTGCGAAGTAGCGTCTGTATTTGGTTGGAAGCGGACAGCAGAGAAACCGAGTAGTGAAAATTTATTTTTAACTTCAGTAATTAAAATAATGCATTCTTTGCTTTTGTAAAATGTTATTTAGTATTTTTAAGAAATATTAAATCTAAATAAAGTACTAATATAATTGTTTTCTCTTTATTCACAGGCATTTGCCATTTTAAATTTAACGTTGATGAAAAGTACATGAATGCAGTGTTGCAAAAGCATTTCGGACATGCCGAAGAGAGATTTTTTAATTGTTATAATTGTTATAATTGTTATGTATGTAATTAATATATATTAATATTCTAAATAAATTTTATTATAAATTTTAAATAATATAAATAAAATAATTCAGCGTTCTTATTTTTAAAAATGGATAATAAAAAAGGTATTTATTATGATTATAAAATATGATCAAAAAATAATGCAAAAAGTAATAGAAAATCATTTAAAAATTGATTAAAAAATTAAATTAATTGTGATCATAAAATGATACCAAATATAATCAAAAAAATATTGCCAAAAGTAGTCAAAAATGGTTTTAAAAAATATCCGAAAAAATAATATTTTATGATCATAAAATTATATCACAAACGATTTAAAAAATAGCTGAAAAATGATTGTGAAAAACAATCAAATGTTATTCCCAAAAAAATGAGGTAGGAGATTTCAATGATATCAAATTCGAACAAAAAATGATTAAAAAATGTTTGAAAATATGTATCATAAATTATTACTTAAGAATAATCATATTTAGGGTACATTTTTCTCCCGACGATTCATTCATTTTCCAATAGAAAATGTTTTTAAATTTGATCGTTTTTAATCATCTGGGGGTATTATATTTGAATATTTTTTGATCAAAATTTTCAAAAAATGCTGGCTGGGAACCTGCTGCTACTGCAGATGTGTAGGTATTGGTACAACATGCATAGAATATACCCGTCCAGAGGCATTGCGCGACTTGGCTGTATTTACTTGATCGCCTATAACTTTTCCATTTTACCATGGATTTTCTTCGTTGATAGCTTATTTTTTTCGTAATGGAACGGAGCTTCACACAAAGGAGTAAAACCGAAGGTGAAAACATTGGTTTTAAAGATATTGCCTGACAAAGTCAATTTTTTCTTCAAAAAATCGTAAAAAATCGAAAAAATTCAAATTTAATCGTCAATATTTCAGAAACTATAAGAGTTAGAGAAAAATGTTATAGGAGCCATGAAAAGGAAATTTAATTTTCCTTCGTTTGGTGTTACTTCAAGGAAGATAGCTCACTGCGTTAAAGAGACATTCAGGATTAAGTGGAGCCATTGGCCAAATAACGGTAAATTGCCGATATCTCAAAAACCTTCCCATAGAATAAAAAATGAACCCGATTTTCGGAATCAGCGACCGATTTTACATATAGATAGGATGGTCGCGTTCAGAGTATTTTTTGGCTATAGAGCAGTGTTATTGTTTGTCGTTTTCCACTTTGGCCTACAGTAGGCGCACCAACACACACTTATTTTCGGAGATTGTTTGAATGTGTTTGTGTGCCCATCCCTGATCTATATTACTAATACGCTTACATAAATTTTATTCCATCTTCTCCGTCGAAACTACTGAACCGATTTTAAAACTAAGCACACAATCATGGTTCAATTATTGAAGGTTTTTGCAGGACGAAATACATACATACATACATGCACACTCCATTTAAATTGTTTGTGTAATCTGTGAGGATTCTGTCAAAATCATAGCCCGCCATTGTAGAAATCATATTGCGTCAAAATCAAAATTGACATCAGTTTGACATAAGCACCACAATATGAATAAAAAAAGTAGAAAAAAGTTAGCAAACAGCTGTTTAGTAGGTTAACCTTCTATAAATTAGCCTCGGCACACAATTTGAGAGGTATTGCTCTCAAATCATAGATAACTAGATACGAAACCCTTGATTTCGTGAGAGCGCTGTCAAAATGCGCATTTTTTATAACATTTTTCATTGGTGCCACTCTGTCGAAAACCGAAAATGGGTATTTTACATTTTTTTCTGGGAATTTTCGGCTTCCTTATGTTATTGAAGACTATAGCAATAATAAAATTTTGTTTGTCTTACTTTTAAAAAATTTTAAAGTAAATAAATACAAGAAAATTATAAATATGCGATAACTTAACATGTAATAATACCATGTAGGTACACATATTATATCGTTGGGAAATATACCAAATTAAGATAAGGATATAACCACAAAAGTGATACACAGGATAGTATGATTTTCCCATATTCCGAAATATAATAATTTTTAACTTATTTATGTAGGATGTGTTATATAAAAAATCTTCTTCTTCTTGATTGGCGCTTAACCGTCTAGACGATTCTGGCCGAGTCCAACAGAGCGCGCCAATTGCTTCTGTTTCGTGCAGCATGGCGCCACTTGGGAACACCTAGGGAGGCAGCATCGCTGTCCACCTGATTATCCCAACGCAGTGGAGGTCTCCCTTTTCTTTTGCGTTCAGCAGGTTTCGATAGAAATGCTTTCTTGGCCGGAGTGCCTTCGTCCATTCTCACGACATGACCTGCCCAACGCAGCCGCTGGATCTTTATTCGCTGAACAATGTCGATGTCTGTGTAAAGCTCGTACAGCTCATCGTTAAATCTCCGTCGATACTCGCCCACGCCAACGCGCAAAGGTCCATAAATCTTACGAAGAACTTTTCTCTCGAATACTCCAAGTGCAATCTCATCTGATTTATATAAAAAAATAAATATAAAAAATCCAGATACCGGATATATATATATAAATATACTGAAGAACCGCTGCCCGCGTGCCATCTCATTAACATATTTTTTATAATTTTAACTGAAACACAATTTTTTCTAGTTGAAACAATAAACATCACTGCATATTACACACAAGCAATACAATTACCTCTGATCGGCCGGGTTTCCTGTTGTGTTGATGCTGGCAACAAAGCCACAGAAAACCCGTGGGAAAATCACAAAAGTGAGAGAGTAAATAAATAATAGCTTAAAAAACTAAAAAACACGCTTTAATCTTAAAAATCGTACTAAAAATTGAGAAATAATTTAATTAGAAACAAAATGATGAACGAAAATATAAGTATTTAAGGAAAAGCGTGGGGTGCTCAGTATGTTAAAAAATATTTAAAATCGGTGTTTTTTTACTAATAATTTTATTTTGACTTTTTTGAGATTTCATATATCGTACTCTTTAATTTCGCAACTAGGTATATTTTTGTACTAGTTGTACGAATCGAAAATTTTCATGTTCAAATATTATTGAGCACCCCCACGCTTTTCCTTAAATACTTATATTTTCGTTCATCATTTTGTTTCTAATTAAATTATTTCTCAATTTTTAGTACGATTTTTAAGATTAAAGCGTGTTTTTTAGTTTTTTAAGCTATTATTTATTTTTGACTTTTTAGTGAAATTTTTCATTAAAGGATGTTTTATGCGGACGCAAGAATAAAAGTAAAAAGAAGTCTGATGGGATGTGGTGTTCTCCGAAATAGATCTACATACATATCGCTAGCTTAGAGTGCAAATTGTGTAAGTCCTTTTTTCAAACTTTGTAGGAGAGACAAAAAACAAAAAATAAAAAAATTTCAAAATGAAAAAAAAATTTCTGTTCATATAAAAATTTTGGACTTACACAATTTTCTTCGCTTTTTGGACTTACACAATTTGCGTATCACTGAATAACAACGAGTAGAAATATGACAAGTATCACAGACTTGTTTAGCGTGGTGCTTAAATATTTATTTATATTACAATACAAAACTTAAAGAAAATACATTACTTAAATTTCTAACTCCATTACCGTCCTCATTGGAATTTTCTGGACTTTGTAACTCCATTTCAATTTCAGCCCACCGTCTGGTTGTGGGCCCATCAGTGGACACATTATAGCTCCTCTTCTGAATTCTTGATTCTGAAATAGTAACAATAATATATACTTTCATTAATACATACGTGATAAATTGTTTATTACCATTTGCAGCTGCTTAAATATAATATTTTAATATTTTGCATACTGATTTTAATCACAATAAAAATGACGCGTTTGATATTTCGTTTTTACTTCTTCGTTTTTCTTTTCGCAGCTAACTTTGCTCATTTTTCAATAATCTGTGCTCTCGCTCTAACATATTGCTCATTATGCATATAGGCATATCATGTTAGCGCTAACGTAGACATAAATTAGCTTTCTACACTTAAAAACACTTTTTCATAAAAATGGACTTTGCACTCTAAGCTAGCGATATGTATTTATAACTTCTACCAAAAGTCCCAATATGCAGTGAAGTAAACTAGCTTATTATGCAATATTTTCCAAACCCTTTTATTCAAGGTTTTCCAAACTAGTTTGGAAATACAAAATTTCCCAAACGTTTTGTTATATTTTACAATCAGAAAGTGAAGAGAAGTTGAGGTGAAGCATTTGAAAAGAACAAAAAAAAAAGAAACCTGATTGAACAAATTCGAATTTAGACAATAAAGCTCCGAATATCTACGTTTGTAGCGTAATGGTGAGGTATGCTGCCTACGGACCAAGGAGCTCAGGTTCGAGTCCCGAGTGGCGCATTTTTTTTCACCTCACGTTTACAAAACATTGTATAAAAATGTAATTAGGGTTCCGTTTCGTTGATTCAGCACTTACTATTAAATGAATTACAAACAAAACTAGTTCTTGCTTTGCATACATATGTATGTACATGCGATTGTTTTTATTGCAAACACAACAACGACAAAACAGAAAGCTTGTTACACAAAACACAAAACCAGTTCTTGCTCTGCATACGTATGTATGTACATTGTACATGCGGTTGATTTCATTGCAAATACAACAAACCCAAAACAGAAAGCTTCAAGCTTTATTTTTGAGTGAATTTATGCATTGAGTTTATCGCCATCGCTATGAGCGATCGCTGGCTGTTGTGCGTTAGTTCGCTCGCTATTTGAGTGGTTATACGTTTTTCTTTGAACATTTGTTTGTGATTTGAGAAGAATGTATTTTTGAGCGTTCGTGAGTGAGTTTTTCCGTACCCTGCAAGCTTGTTACTTATTGGCTTGTATACGGGAGTGAATTGAAATTCATAGAGGCTATTTTGAAGAAAGGTAACATAAAAGCCGCAATGAAGCATAAAATATAGTGTTGAATGTCCTACTATATGATGCCGTTGGGCTGTTGATGTCATGTTGCGAATCCGGAGGAGAATAGAAATAATAGAGAGAATACAAAAAAGTGAATGTTTGAAAGATATAATAATTTAGTTAAATGTTGCAACTTTTAGGATGGGATGAAGTTACATACATACATACATACATACATACATACATACATACATACATACATACATACATACATACATACAGGTGAAGCTAATAAAAGCGTGTTAAAAAGAAGTCTGATGAAGCGATGTGGTCGGGGTAGATCTATATACATATGTATTTATAACTTCTACCAAAAATATTAATTTTTCACATACATTTTTTCCTTATAAAAAAAACATTGGTCATGAGAGCTCAAAAATGAAGCCTAAACGAAAAAATATCAACTAATATGTACTATGTGTATCGAAGCAAAACTATTTCAGTTTTTAATCGGAGATATGCTCTTCTTTATTTGCCTGTGCACATTCACAATGAACAGTCAGTGCTCCAAAATATTCTCATTGTCCTATTATCACATCCATATTTTCTTGTATACCAAAAATAGTAAACAACTTCTTGAAAACAAAAATTGCCAAACAGATGTGAAAGTTGCCAAGAAACCAACAGCGAAAAATAACCTATTTTGGTAATTACCAAGTTCGGCAACCGTGCTATAAATAGAATTTGAACCAGGGTTGGAAATTGCTTAGCTACTTTTGCTGCATTTGCTTTTGCTTTGCTTTTGCTAATGAAAAGTAAATTAGCAAACTCGGCCAGCCGAGTAAAAAACGAGAACACGATTCATTCGCTTCAGTTTTCAGCTGAGCCGTGTTTGCTTGTATAGTTAAGCCAAATAAAAGCAACGCGATTTGGGGGATTTCATTTTACTTCCAGCAATTAGTTGTCTTTGCATTTTTTCTGCTTTTGCTTATTGCATCTTGTTAACATTACATATTAGTTGAGTGATGGTGAATTACAGATTTGAGAGAAAAGTTGAAAAAATTAGCAGCGCGCTGTAGAATGGAATGTTACTTTACATTTGTGCACATCTGCTGATATTCTTAGTTTTATTCACATACACCGATTTCACCAATGCACCAAATTCCTAAAACAGCAAAGTAATTTTAAAATTTTCTTATCGAATTTCAATTATAAATAAATTTAAGAATTAAAAAAAATCAATTTCAATTAGTTTCAATTTGAATTTTCTGGGACTCGAACCTGCGCCTCTATGTGTATATCTTTCTGTATTAAAAAATTATAATTCAATAGATGCTTTTGTGTACACAACAATTTTTTGATATGTTTGGGGGACAGTAGTATTTTCGTTGATCAGTCATCAGAGTCTAGCATTGATGCGCAGGTTCGAGTCCCAGTAAAGTCAAATTGAAATTAATTTTAATTGATTTTTTTTTAATTTTTAATTTATTTCAATTCGATAAGAAAATAGTTAAAACACCAGCGGTTTTGGGAAATTAGTGCATCGATGGAATTGGTGTATGGGAGGAATAATGAGCCATATCAGCAGATGTGCAGAAATTTAATATAACATTCCTTTCTACAGACGAACTCGCTCTACTTCTGTTATTTTAACAGCCAGCTGTGTTGAATTAAAATTTTTTATTCACCAGATGCACTAACAGAATTTTGTTGGGTCTCTGGCTTCCACGATTATTCGTAGTTGCAACTTCTCTGTTCATCTACGTTCTCTGTTATTGGCTTGCATACGGGAGTGAATTGAATGAAATTCATAGAGGCTATTTTGAAGAGAGGTAACATAAAAGCCACAATGAAGCATAGAGTATAATGTTGAATCTCATTATATGATGTCGTTGGGTTGAATCCCATGTTGATGTCACGTTTCGAATCCGGAGGTGAATAGAAATAATAGAGGAGAGAACACAATAAAAGTAAAGTGAATGTTTCAAAAAAATAATAATTGAGTTAAACGTTTGCAACTTTTAGGATGGGATGAAGTTACATACATACATACATACATACATACATACAGGTGAAGCTAATAAAAGCGTGTTAAAAAGAGTTTCGTATCAAGTCATCTTTGTCTCAAATAGAACTTCGCCAATTTTCATTAATGTGTTTGATTTACAGATATTTCAAAGATGTACACTAGATAGGGTTGGTCCCCATACGAAAAAAAAGTTGTAAAAGTCCGCCCTTTGAAGCCTATGTTGAGGGGGTTAAGGGACACAAAAAAAAAATTTTGTTTGATCCTGCGAAATACCGCCGAAATCGTTTTTTTATTTTAACTTTGTTATTTTTCATCCGATTTTAAAAATTGATACGTCATTATTTTCGTATTTTGCAGCTCTACACTTCCTTCTAATGCTCTTTTGAGCTCTGAAGTCGTTTTCACATAGTTGGGTCAGCTAACTTATTTGTATGTTTAATTTTAAAAATCGGATGATAAATAACAAAGTTACAAGAAAAAAACAATTTCGGCGGTTTTTCGCGGGCTCAAAAAAAATTTTTTTTGTGTCCCTTAACCCTCTCAACATAAGCTTCAAATTTAGGGGCGGACTTTTACAACATTTTTTTTCGACCCCATCTAATGTACACTGAGGGAAGAAGGCAATTGTAACAAGTAAGGAAGCCTAAGTTCGAGTGGAATCGAACATTATATACTTAGCTGTATGCTTTCATTGTTTGTTTGCGTTTGATGGAAACACGGTGTAGGTACTTTACATAAAGCAAGTGATGCATAAAGTGGGCGTAGCCGCGCCCATTTTAAAAATTTTTATCAGTCATCCAACTAAGCATATGAATATTATTCTTTGTGCAAAGTTTCATTTCCTTATGACTTCTAGTTACAAAGATGTCACGTTACAAATTCCCAAACGGTGTTCCAGAAATATCTTTGTTAAAAAGTAGGCGTGGTCATAAACCGATTTCAATAAATTTTTGCATGTCTATTAACACAAGTTATAAAAGTGTATAAACCAAGTTTCGTCATAATATCTCAATTATTTGTCGAGTTATAGGCTAAGAAATCTCGTATATTCCTTTGTCTAAAAAGAGGCGGTGCCACGCCCATTTTCCAAAATTTGTCTATTTTTTGTTTCCGGTTTATTGTGGAACTCTTGCCACAAAATTTCAATAAATTATCTTTATATTTGACAAAGATATCGCTTAAAATGTTTTTATTAGGTCACTTTATAATACCCATATATAAAAGTGGGCGTGGTCGTCAACCGCTTTTGACAATTTTTCGTCCAAACATTTGCCTAAGTAAGTATATCACGCGTACCAAATTTCATCGATATATCTTCAACAGTTTCTGAGTTATGACTCATAAAGCTTTCAATGTTTGCTCCTTAATAAGTGGTTGTGGCACCGCCCATTTTCCAAAATTCCATCAAATTTCTTCTTAGGGGCCTGAGCTCAACACGTGGGCAAAATTTCAGCACTCTAGCTATATTAGTGGCTGAGATACCAAATTTCCGATTTTTTCTATATAGGAAAAGTGGGCGTGGTCATGGTCCGATTTCGCCCATTTTCAATACCAACCGTCCCAGTGTCGATACCAACTTGCATTTCAAATTTCATCAAAATATCTCAATTTTTGCGCGAGTTAGAGTGTTTACAGACGGACGGCCGGACAGACGGACGGACGGACGGACGGACGGACGGACGGACGGACGGACGGACGGACATGGCTCAATCGATTTCTCTTTTCACCCTGATCATTTTGATATATATAAGTCTATATCTATCTCGATTATTTCATTCTGTTACAATCCACCGTTATGTGATTAAAACTATAATACTCTGTGTACTAGTACAGCTGAGTATAAAAATAGCTACCAACGGAGACAATGTTACATTTTTCAATGTCGCTTAATTTCTTTTTTATAGTTAAAATAAATATTTTTATTTGGCGAAAAGCGAACAAAGCTACGTATTACCAGCGATGGTAGAAATGATAGCTATTTCGAAGAAAACCAATTCTTCATCATCAGATTTTGTGTTATCTCATGAAAATCATGAGTACATAAAAATACAACAATAATGTTGGGCGAGTAAAGGTGGCAAAAGAAAAGCGACAAAAAGTTCAACTGCGTACCAGGCCGTGCTTGGGTGAGTGGGTTAGCGCGTCGCTAACATTTACACCTTCTCACGGTGGGTCTAGGTTCGATTCCCGGCTTGATACCGAAAAGAAATCTGATGATGAAGAATTGGTTTTCTTCGAAATAGCTATCATTTCTACCATCGCTGGTAATACGTAGCTTTGAACTTGTTCGCTTTTCGCCAAATAAAAATTAATTAAAAATCTTCTGTGTCCACACAAAAATTCAACAATTAAAATTAAATAAAAAGGCAGGGTGTTGCAAATGCACATTACTTCCGGCTAACCGAAGCATAGACCGCCTAAAATTACTCAACAAATTTGTGTTATCTCATGAAAATCATGAGTACATAAAAATACAACAATAATGTTGGGCGAGTAAAGGTGGCAAAAGAAAAGCGACAAAAAGTTCAACTGCGTACCAGGCCGTGTTTGGGTGAGTGGGTTAGCGCGTCGCTAACATTTACACCTTCTCACGGTGGGTCTAAGTTCGATTCCCGGCTTGATCCCGAAAAGAAATCTGATGATAAAGAATTGGTTTTCCTCGAAATAGCTATCATTTCTACCATCGCTGGTAATACGTAGCTTTGAACTTGTTCGCTTTTCGCCAAATAAAAATTAATTAAAAATCTTCTGTGTCCACACAAAAATTCAACAATTAAAGTTAAAATAAATATATTTCAGTTGGTTTAAATGTAAAATGGTCAATTTAGCAATAGTTCGTAGTTAAAAATAACTTAACAATATAAGCAATTTCATTACAACATCAATATTTCTAATTTGGCATGGCTACATTGGCAACTTAAAGTTGGCATTGTTGATCTGGTGTTCAGAAATTTCACCCTGGTGTAGCTACATTGTCAGATTAAAGTGAGCATTATTGATCTGACGTTCAGAAATTTTAACTCGGTATGAATCAAGGCAGATATATAAAGGTAACAACACGGCGGCCATGCAGGGCCGTAGCCAGACTTAAATTTAAGGTAGGGCAGCGTTGGTTTAAGGTAGGGCGGAAGTCAGTCTTGACCCTACCACCATTGAGCGCAGTTTTATCCGTGCTTAGTGGTGAATTCGAACGCTAGGTCAGTTTTGGCAATTGACATGCATGTGAATAGAAATATAATTAATAGAAGATAGCGGCCAACCGCCATACGCAAATAAGCGAGAGATAAAATTGAGGCCGAAAATATTATAATAAATTTAATGCAACAAAAAATTGAATTTTTTAATTTTTTAAATTTTTAATTTTAATTTAATTTCCTTCGATCATTCCACACCTAAGAGAGCTACGATCTTTAAATTTGGTATGTGGGCCGCCTGTAGGTATGCACGCAAGTCAAGGTGAGAAAAAAACTCTCGAAAATGATTAAACGATAACCATAGAAAATTTAGACACCTCATTTATCCAACGAGTATGTTGGTATGTGGTATGTGGATTGTAATGGAAATCAGCTGTATGGTAGCTATATTTTATAGTGACCCGATCTCGACGATTTTCGGGGAATAGATTAAGGCCAATACGAGTACAAATTCTCCAAATTTGCATGTCCTTATCTGTTTAAATAGCGTAGCTATACCCCAAAATGTCCACATCTGAACAATCGGTTGTATGGCAGCTATATGTTATAGTCACCCGATTTCAATTATTTTCAGGAAAGTTAAGGTAATGCTAAAATATGGTCATGTGCAAATTTTGGGCAATTTAGCTAATAAACTGACTGAGTTATTAACAAAAAAGTCCAAATTGATGGTAATTTTTCAATACCGTTATCTCATAAACCGGAGCCAGTTTGGAAAAACTAATGATGGCATTGAATTTAGAATGCCCCATTTAATTAAGAACAACCGTCAAAATCCTTACGCGGGAAAAGGGTTCAAAACCTAAGTAAAGTTTATAAACGGGAAAAAAATACCTTCGGAGCTCTGAAACTTCTTTCCTAAATTTATCGAAAACGAGAGCTAACTTTGACTTTCTGAAAACGCCATCATATTCTACAGCCAAAAATTAAGTTGGGGTGTCTCTCTGTGTTTCTCTGTGATATTTCAAAAGTTAAAAATTTACCTAGAGTGTAATTGATCTCACTTGTTGGCCTTTTTAAGGTAGGGCATTCCAAGGCAGATCTAGGAAGGTAATAGCACGGCGGCCATGTTGAAAATCTCTCGTCTAAAACGTCAAAAAGCACGTATGAAAATGTAAACAAGACGGAAGTAAACAAAATAAAATCAATACGATTTGACAGTTTAGCCAAAATGAAAATGAATCAGCTGCTGACCTTATATTACCTATATAGATCTGCCTTGGGGCATTCTAGTTTTAAGGTAGGGCATTGCCCCACAATGCCCCCCCTAGCTACGGGCCTGCGGCCATGTTGAAAATCTCTCGTCTAAAACGTCAAAAAGCACGTAGGAAAATGTAAACAAGACGGAAGTAAACAAAATAAAAGCAATACGATTTGACAATTTAGCCAAAATGAAAATGAATCAGCTGCTGAGCTTATATTACCGGTATAGATTTGCCTTGGTATGAATCAGGGACTTGTAACGCGTTTCGGTTTCTGTTACACAGCTAAGTAACGAAACTGAAACAGAAACAAAACTCCTTTGTAACAAAAGTCGTAACAAAACTCCGAAACGGTTCCAGCAGAAACAAAACCTGTAACGAAACTAAATTAATTTTGTTCCTTGTAACAGAAAGAGAAACAAAACTCCTTTGTAACAAAAGTCGTAACAAAACTCCGAAACGTTTCCAGCAGAAAAAAAACCTGTAACGAAATTATATTAATTTTGTTCCTTGTAACAAAATCCGTAACAGAAACGAAATTAATTTTGTTTCCCAGAATCAGAAACAAAATTAATTTTGTTCCTTGCAACAAAAACAAAAGCAGAAACAAAATTAATATAAAAATTATTATAATACTATTTGCCGTTTATTAGTATGGACTTATTATTTTTAGGTATATAATACATATATATATGTATACCTGTGGCTTTTGATGTGTAAACATTTCAATTTTGTTTCAAATAATCTTCACTTTAAAACAACTACGATACCTACTTTGCATAAACCAATAAAACGTTGAATTAAAATTTTAGTTGTTCTATCATAATGGAATGTGTTTTAATTGTCAATGTCCTGATGCATTATTACACTGTGGAACAAATTTAGGTCAACAAAAGTTAACTCGGTTCTGAAAGTTAGGGGTGAAAATAGAGGCTAAATTAGAAGACCCGTATCGCGGCGTTTGCTTAGGTTAGTTCGAATTTGTTTTTAATCGACCTTTGAACTTTGCAGGCAAATGCCGATTTTCAGCATATTGTTTGTATGGTTTTTTTGCTATAACTCGTCGACTAATTGAGATTTTTTTGTTGGAGTGACAGCAAACGAAAGAAAATTAAATTTCCTATACAAGGGATCTATAACATTTTTCCCTACCTCTTATAGTTTCTGAAATATTGATGATTAAATTTGAATTTTTTCGATTTTTCAAAGAAAAAATTGACTTTGTCAGGCAATATCTTTAAAACCAAAATTTTCACCTTCGGTTTTACTCCTTTACGTGAAGCTAAATTCTATTAGCAAAAAAATAAGCTATCAACGAAGAAAATCCATGGTAAAATGGAAAAGTTATAGGCGATCATGTAAATACAGCCAAGTCGCGCAAAGCCTCTGCAGTAGCAGCACATTGGCAGCGCAGTAGATACAAGCCCATTTACGGGTATAACATGCATAAAATATAAATCGTTTGCTCATCGTTGTCTCATAACTTTAAAGAAAGAAATTTCATTTTTTCATGCATATTTCAAAATTTATTGCAAAATAAAAATGTTTTGGGCTGTGAAGTTGGCACCGCAACAAGTGAATTTAAAAAAAGAAATATGTCAATCGTTTGCTCATCCTTTGCTCAGGTTTGCCCAGGAAAAAATTTCGTTTGCCCACCCTTGGTTCAAAAATTATTGAAAAAACAAATTTTTCGAATGTGAAGTTGGCTCCGCCAAAATCGAATTTTTGCAAAAAAAACGCAAATCGTTTATTTGAGCAGCCTTTTTTGCCTAAATCGTTTGCTCATCGTTGTCTCATAATTTTAAAGAAAGAAATTTCATTTTTTCATGCATATTTCAAAATTTATTGCAAAATAAAAATTTTTGGGGCTGTGAAGTTGGCACCGCAACAAGTGAATTTAGAAAAGAAAAACAAGTCAATCGTTTGCTCAGGTTTGCCCAGGAAAAATTTTCGTTTGCCCACCCTTAGTTCAAAAATTATTGAAAAATAAAATTTTTGGAATATGAAGCAATTTTCGAATTTTTGCAAAAAAATTTAAATCGTTTATTTGAGCAGACTTTTTTGGTTAAATCGTTTGCTCATCGTTGTCTCACCATTCTAAAGAAAGAAATTTCATTTTTTCATGCATATTTCAAAATTTATTACAAAATAAAAATTTTTTGGGCTGTGAAGTTGGCAGAGCCAATTTTTGCGAAAAAAATGGAATAGAATTTTTGGCTGAATTATGTCAACAGTTACTTGGAGCTTTTCGGCCGATTAGTTGAAGACAAAAACAAAGTTTTCTCTTTTTCCTCCTACGCGTTTCGATGTTTTTCAGATCCTCATCAGAGAGTCTGATATATTAATTACACTGTGGGACAAAATACACAAAATTTAAAGAACTTTTTTCGATGTTAACATATGTTATAGGCCTTATCAAGCATTAACAGACTGCATACTTAGAATTTCCAATACATCCTCAAAATCTGGAGTTAGGGGCCAAAAACCCCTTTTTCATAGGTTAAGTCATATATTATACCACAAAATTTTCTCTGTTTATCCCAACAATATGATTTTGAATGTCGTTGAAAAGATGACATTAAATCACTTTTAACAGTATACGAACTGTTAATGTATCTTGATAAGTGACAAAAAAAACTGTAGAAACAATGTCAAAAATTCAATTTTTGTTAAATTTTTCATTTTTAATCACGTTTTTCTCGAATAATTTCGTAACCAGTGTATGTTTTAAAACATTTCGAAACAATCTGCTATTAATTTTGTTTTCAACGACATATAAGTTTTTCATATCCGCGTAGGCGTTCCTAGGATGTTCTACTTTAATTAATTTCTACTGTGAAATTTTTCATACTAAAATTCCTAAATTTGGAAATATGTTGATATAAAATAAAAAAAACATTATGTCAAACACATTTAAACATTTTAAAGACATTTTATTTTATTTTATTTTATTTTATTTTATTTTATTTTATTTTATTTTTATTTAAGAACCACCAAGTGTGATTTATTTTACGAATCGAAATTTTTGTTGTCACAAAAAAGACAGAAATAAATGATTTAAAAAGTATTTATCATAGACAAAAATTTTTATTTTCAAATATTTTTGTTTTTTGTCTGTAAAAAACCGAAAGGAATTTTAAGGTTGACAATTATATTCAATCTCTAAAATATAGTCAACGTTTAGTTCTATTCAATTTGAGTATAAATTTTTTTTTCCTATGGCTGCCTATGCCCGCCTTCATAAAATAACTTATTTGAAAGGTATACATAGGTATTCCATTTTTATAGGTTCTTTAAAAGAAAAAGCCATTACCCAGTCATTTGAAATGCATTCAATTTTTTGACTTAATTATCAGAATTGAAAGGTAGATGAAGATAAGATTAAGCACATCTCACACTGAAAAAATCGCATTGTGTGTATGAATACACACGATTTCGCGTTTACTTATGCAATGCACAAACCCTGCAAAAATCATTGGATTATATGGTCCATTTTGTGGTAGGTTGGAGTACTTTCAAAGTGATCATAAACATAGCCCCAAGGGAGCGACTCATGTATCTGCATCGGCTCGTAGTTAGCCGAGCATCGCTACGAACACCAAATGTTTATCGCGATGACGACGATGCAAGTTCAACATATTTCCAAATTTAGGAATTTTAGTATGAAAAATTTCACAGTAGAAATTAATTAAAGTAGAACATCCTAGGAACGCCTACGCGGATATGAAAAACTTATATGTACACCCCAGTGCAAAAATGCGTTATATTATTTTCTAGCGCAAAAACGAACTTTCGTACAAACAAAAGACGCGAAAACTCGAAGCAGAAAAACATGCCGACAAAGCTTTTTAGTTCGTTTTTGCCCTTTTATCTTAGGGGATAAAAGGAACTAAAAAGTTTTATCGGCATGCTTTTGCGCTTCGAGTTTTCGCGTCTTTTGTTTGTACGAAAGTTCGTTTTTGCGCTAGAAAATAATATAACGCATTTTTGCACTGGGGTGTACATATGTCGTTGAAAACAAAATTAATAGCAGATTGTTTCGAAATGTTTTAAAACATACACTGGTTACGAAATTATTCTAGAAAAACGTGATTAAAAATGAAAAATTTAACAAAAATTGAATTTTTGACATTGTTTCTACAGTTTTTCTGTCACTTATCAAGATACATTAACAGTTCGTATACTGTTAAATGTGATTTAATGTCATCTTTTCAACGACATTCAAAATCATATTGTTGGGATAAACAGAGAAAATTTTGTGGTATAATATATGACTTAACCTATGAAAAAGGGGTTTTTGGCCCCTAACTCCAGATTTTGAGGATGTATTGGAAATTCTAAGTATGCAGTCTGTTAATGCTTGACAAGGCCTACAACATATGTTAACCTCGAAAAAAGTTCTTTAAATTTTGTGTATTTTGTCCCACAGTGTAATTAATAAATCAGACTCTCTGATGAGGATCTGAAAAACATAGAAACGCGTAGGAGGAAAAAGAGAAAACTTTGTTTTTGTCTTCAACTAATCGGCCGAAAAGCTCCAAGTAACTGTTGACATAATTCAGCCAAAAATTCTATTCCATTTTTTCGCAAAAATTGGCTCTGCCAACTTCACAGCCCAAAAAATTTTTATTTTGCAATAAATTTTGAAATATGCATGAAAAAATTAAATTTCTTTCTCTAGAATGGTGAGACAACGATGAGCAAACGATTTAGCCAAAAAAGTCTGCTCAAATAAACGATTTACATTTTTTTTGCAAAAATTTGAACATTGCTTTGTATTCCAAAAAAACGGTTGACATATTTTTTTTTTTTAAATTCACTTGTTGCGGTGCCATCTTCACAGAGCCCTTTATGACACTTTGTGAATCACCTAAATAATTAAATTAAATTAAAGTAAGTCCTATTTATTTATTGCAATTGTTATGCTTTGGCAATGACAGTGCTTTAGTTAATACATAAGCTGGCATTTCCTCAGTTGACATATATTCGATTGAAATTTCTCCTCTCTCTACTGCATCTCTAACAAAATGATGACGGATGTTTAAGCTTTGATGGGAGAGGGGAAGGCGAGTTGCTTTTTTGGAGGGAATTGGATTGGGTTTGGCTACGGGGAGATGTAGCATCTTTTGTTGGGTAGTGTGGGGGTGGCTACGGGGAGGTGTAGCATCTTTTATGCTAGTGTGTACATATGTACGTGTGTATGTACATATGTGCATATATTGGATGTATATATGCACATACATACCATATTTACAACCCTTGAATGTATTCAGGTGGGGAGGAGCGTGATTGCGGCTCCAAGGTTGGGCGAGAGTGCCAACCTCTTTTTCGTTGTGAAAAATCCCGAGTACGATTTGCTTCTTCATGCTATATAGCTCGAACAATGCATAAGACGGCTAAGAATTACCGCAGTTTTTCACAGCCGCATGCAAGTGCACGAACGAAAGCTATACAGCATAAGTTGCATAAACATACTCGCCCCCCTAGACGGCTTAATCGTCTAGTAGTTATCCCATGAGGAGCCGGTTATCCGGCTCGAAGGACCATGTTTAAGCTTTGATGGGAGAGGGGAAGGCGAGTTGCTTTTTTGAAGGGAATTGGATTGGGTTTGGCTACGGGGAGATGTAGCATCTTTTGTTGGGTAGTGTGGGGGTGGCTACGGGGAGGTGTAGCATCTTTTATGCGAGTGTGTACATATGTACGTGTGTATGTACATATGTGCATATATTGGATGTATATATGCACATTAGAGTGCGTTTAAAATTAAAATTAACGATATTTTACTGTATCGCCCCCTCAATCTGTAGTAAGATGGTCAAAGATATCACACATAAATTTTGGTCCCGATTGGTGGCGGTTAAGGCGTGGCGCATTGAGGTCAAAGTTCAGAAAACTCTATGAAGGGTCAAAAAATCAAAATATTTTTTTTAATTATCTAATACCCAAAATTAATACTTCTATACCCAAGGATAACAAATATAAATTTTGGTTCCGATTGATGGCGGTTTAGTGGTGTTTTAAGGGGGTCAATGTTCACATTGCCACAGAAGACTTACATTTTTAGTGTCGCATATGGTAATCTGAACTTTGACCCCCTTGAAACACCAGTAAACCGTCATCAATCGGGACCAAAATTTATATTTGTTATCCTTGGGTATAGAAGTATTAATTTTGGGTATTAGATAATTAAAAAAAATATTTTGATTTTTTGACCCTTCATAGAGTTTTCTGAACTTTGACCTCAATGCGCCACGCCTTAACCGCCACCAATCGGGACCAAAATTTATGTGTGATATCTTTGACCATCTTACTACAGATTGAGGGGGCGATAGAGTCTTTTTATGAACTTTTAAATTTTTCATACAAATTAAAAGCACCCTAATGCACATACATACCATATTTACAACCCTTGTATGTATTCAGGTGGGGAGGAGCGTGATTGCGGCTCCAAGGTTGGGCGAGAGTGCCAACCTCTTTTTCGTTGTGAAAAATCCCGAGTACGATTTGCTTCTTCATGCTATATAGCTCGAACAATGCATAAGACGGCTGAGAATTACCTCAGTTTTTCACAGCCGCATGCAAATGCACGAACAAAAGCTATACAGCATAAGTTGCATAAACAACGGATATCTACGTGTTTAGTCCGGTTATGAAATATAGGATTTTTGGTTAACAATCTTGCACCTTGATTATCATTAAAGATGGTCGTAACATTTATATTATCGACTATTTCAGTTATAAGTCGCCTAAGATGTATTGCTTCTTTTGCTGATTCAGATAACGCCATATATTCTGCTTCTGTGCTTGACATAGCAACTGTTTTCTGTTTCTGAGACTCCCAACTTACTGCAGCATTTGCCAATTTAAAAACAAATCCAGTATACGATTTTCAGTCATCTATATTAGCACCCCAATCTGCATCAGCATACCCAACTAAACTTTTTCCGGTTTTCTTGAATACTAGCCCCATGGTAGCAGTTCCTTTGAGATATCTTAACACCAGTGGCGTAGTAAGAGAATTTTTCTATGACTATGACTATCACTAAGACTATCCGTATCCCTATCCCTGTCCCTATCCCCATGCCTATCCCCATCCCTATCCCTATCCCCATCCCCATCCCTATCTCTATCTCTATCTCTATCCCTATCTCTATCCTTATCCCTATTCCAATCCCAATCCCTATCTCTAACCCTATCCCTATCCTTATCCCTCTCTCAAACTTTATCCCTGTCCCTATCTCTATCTCTATCCTAATCCCTATTACTATCCCAATCCCAATCCCTATCTCTAACCCTATCCCTATTCCTATCCCAATCCCTATCTCTATCCCTATCTCTAGCTCTATCCCAATTCCTATCTCTAATTCTATCTCTATCCTTATCCCTCCCTCAACCTCTATCCCTGTCCCTATTCCAATCCCTCTATCTACTTCCGGGGCTTACGAGTTCACATTTTGATATACATATATCTATGGAGCCGACCCCAAAACCCCTTTTCTCCCAGAGATAACATTTTTTATTGCAATTTTAAATTTGAGAAATTTTGTCTGAATCATTTGTGAATAAAGGAAAAAGGGGTTAAAATACATATCGTACAGAAATATATTATTAGGAAACATGTAGTAAAATTGCACAAGCATCAATTTCGTAGAACACTTTAACGCTCTAACACCATCACGAAGCGGTCGTTTGACCCCTTTTTTAGAAAGTTAAAAAAAAAAATTATATTTCGCGGGTCGCTATAGGCTTAAAATGTTCTATAAAATTATTGGCCATAACATTTCACTAGCGGTCTTCTCTGATATAATCTTTGTATAAAGAATATTAAAGACCACAGAGAGCAAAAAACATATCATCCTTGGAATCTGACAAAATTTCGCAAATTTAAAATTGCAATAAAATTTTATTTTTGATCAAATGAAGCAAAACTGTCAGCGGGTCTTATTACATGGATAGTGATCTCTCATTCTGTGTGAGAATTAAATTTAAACAAGTAAGGAAGCCTAAGTTCGAGTGCAATCGAACATTAGATACTCAGCTGTATGCTTTCATTGTTTGTTTGCGTTTGTTCGATATAGGGTGTATTTTATATGAAACGAGTGCTGCATAAACAGGGCGCAGCCACGCCCATTTTCAAAATTTATATCAATCATCCAAATAAGCATACAAATATTATTGTTAGTGCAAAATTTCATCCCTCTATGACTTTTAGTTACAAAGACTTCACGTTACAAATTCCAAAAGGGTGTTCCAGAAATATCTTTGTTAAAAAGTAGGCGTGGTCATAAACCGATTTCAATACATTTTTGCGTGTCTATTAACACATGTTATAAAAGTGTATAAACCAAGTTTCGTCATAATATCTCAATTATTTGTCGAGTTAAAGGCTAAGAAATCTCATATATCCCTTTGTCTAAAAAGAGGCGGTGCCACGCCCATTTTCCAAACTTTTTTATTTTTTGTTTCCGGTCTATTGTAAAACTCATGTCACAAAATTTCAATGAATTATCTTTATATTTCACATAGATATCGCTTAAAATGGTTTTATTAGGTCACTTTATAATACACATATATAAAAGTGGGCGCGGTCGTCAACCGATTTTGGTAATTTTTCGTCCACACATTTGGCTAAGTAAATATATCACGCGTACCAGATTTCATCGATATATCTTTAACGGTTTCTGAGTTATGGCTTATTAAACTTTCAATATTCGCTCCTTAATAAGTGGGCGTGGCACCGCCCATTTTCCAAAATTTTTGTAGTTTTTGTTTTATGTCCATAGTTGGACTCCTGCCACAAAATCTCAGTGATTGATCTTTATATTTGACAGAGATATCGCTTAAAATGTTTTTATTAGGCCCCCTTATATTTCCTATATATAAAAGTGGGCGTGGCCGTCAACCGATTTTGATAATTTTTCGCCAAAACATTTGACTAAGTAATTATATTACGCGTACCGAATTTCATCGATATATCTTCAACGGTTTCTGAGTTATGACTCATAAAACTTTCAATGTCTGCCCCTTAATAAGTGGGCGTGGCACCGCCCATATTCCAAAATTTTTGTGTTTTTTGTTTTATGTCCATAGTTGGACTCATGCGACAAAATTTCAATGATAGATCTTTATATTTGACAGAGATATCGCTTAAAATGGTTTTATTAGGTCACTTTATAATACACATATATAAAAGTGGGCGTGGCCGTAAACCGATTTTGATAATTTTTCGTCAAAACATTTGTCTATGTAAGCAAATTACGCGTACCAAATTTCATCGATATATCTTCAACGGTTTCTGAGTTATGACATATAAAACTTTCAATGTTTGACCCTTAATAAGTGGGCGTGGCACCGCCCATTTTCCAAAACTTCATCAAATTTCTTCATAAGGGCCCGAGCTCAATACGTGGGTAAAATTTTAAAACTCTAGCTATATTAGTGGCTGAGATACCAAATTTCCGATTTTTTCTATATAGGAAAAGTGGGCGTGGTCATGGTCCGATTTCGCCCATTTTCAATACCAACCGTCCCAGTCTCGATACCAACTTGCGTTCCAAATTTCATCAAAATATCTCAATTTTTGCGCGAGTTAGAGTGTTTACAGACGGACGGACGGACGGACGGACGGACAGACGGACGGACGGACGGACGGACGGACGGACGGACGGACGGACGGACATGGCTCAATCGATTTCTCTTTTCACCCTGATCATTTTGATATATATAAGTCTATATCTATCTCGATTATTTCATTCTGTTACAATCCACCGTTATGTGATTAAAACTATAATACTCTGTGTACTAGTACAGCTGAGTATAAAAAAATATAAATTAGTAATTAAGATTAACATCAGTGTCTCAAATTCGCGACAGACATCTTGAAACGTGTGTAATTCTATTTACTATATTTACTATCACTGTCCTTCTGCCAGCTTATCCTTAGCAGCATTTCCATTTTCCAAATGACCAAACATAACACCACTCATAATATTTATTCAATTAGACCCTTGATCCACCCCAAACACGAAATGGAATGTCAATAAAATTAAACTGGACTTAAGCACATACAAACTGCTTATGAGGTTCATAAAGTTCCAGCACTGCATGCAAGCAAAAAAAAACAGAAAACTAAGGAGAAAAATAAAAAAAGAAAACTAAGGAGAAAAATAAAAAAGAAAACGACGGAGAAAACTAAAAAGAAAGCCAAAAAATTCTAACAACTAAAAATAAGAACAAATAAATGTGCAACTAGTGAATGGAAACGAAATTGAAAAGTTTTGATAGCAAAAAAAAGGAAGGTAAGAAAAAAAACATACGTTAGATGAGCAACAACCATGAAATTGTTATGACAAAAAAGATAAGTTGGCTAATAGGGAAAAAATATGGCAAAATTTGAAATGATCTAACAAGAACAAGCAAATACATCAAAGCAAACAAAACAAACACTAAGCCATAGATTAAGCTAAACAAAACAAAGTGATACAAAGAAACATACAAGCATGGGAACAACAAAAAAAAACCAGAGATAACAAAAAAAAAAAAAGGTCACAGCCAATGTAAAAAAATTACCAAAAAACTACAATTTTTTTACACATGATCAAAATTTAATTTTTTCAGACTGGTCGACAAAATTTCAACACATTTTTGTTACAGAAATAAAATTCTACTTTTCTAAATGATTTCGGTGCGCTGAATCTGAATCTGAAGTCAGATTTTCTGTAATACGCCCAGTTTTTAATATATTCATGTCCAAATAGGCGAAAAACGCCTTTTTTGGGTATATTCACTCCTAAATATCTTTTAAATTAATTACTTATTTTAAAAATTGATTAAAGCTATTGAAAGCTCGACCATTTCTCTTGAAGACAACGTTTAAAGTTTTCGGATATATAATTTAGGTATATAGAAATATATGTTTTTGTACAATAAAGGTCCTGCCAGACGATGCAATGAAAGTGCTTTCAGAAAGTGAAAAAGTAAAATTTTCTCGTGTAGCCACCAAAAAAGTACTTTCTGAAAGTGTTTTCCGAAATTTCAGCAATTACTTTCTTACGAAAAACTTTCATCGTCTAGCTGCGAGAAAAATACTTTCAGAAATACTTTTCACTTTCAATTGTTACATCTGAAAGTGTTTTACTTCCTGAAAGTTGCTAGCTGATACGAGTGTTGTCTAAATGATCGAACCGGCATGTAAATATGTTTTCTTTATAAAAATACATACATATGTATAAACAAAATACAATTATTAAAATAATTAATTATCACGTTATATTATTCATATGAACACAAAAAACACAAAAGTCTCCACCATCACCATTCCACGCACAGCTGTTTTCTCTCACACTGTGTGAGTCACACAACAAGCTGTTTGCTCTCCTACATCTGTCTTGCTCTCACAGCTGTTTGAATTTAATTTGACAGCTGCCAGAAAGTACTTTCAAAAACTCATTTTTCGTGTGGACAAACGAAAAGTAATTCCTGAAAGTTTTCGGAAAGTGGAGGTAAAAAGTGCTTTCTGAAAGCACTTTCATTGCGTCGTGTGGATACTCATGAAAGTTCTTTCAATGATTTGACAATTTCGGAAAGCACTTTCATTGCATCGTTTGGCAGTACCTTAAAGTATTTGTCGTCGAAAACAACGGCAGCATTTGTAGCATGTTTTAGGCGCGATGAAATTTTGTAGTTGCTCAGCAGAACTATTTTTTTACGAAGCTATTTACATACATCCATGATATAATAAACCGCCTAAAAGTGTGCTTGAAATTTTTTAATTATTTTTGTATGGAGAAAATATTGCAAAACTAATGAGGCTTAATATTTATTTATTTATTTATTTATTTAATTTCAGTCAAAAGAAACATTAATTTCTTACTGACTAATATAATATACATATAACATTAATAGATAATTAAATAAAACTAGGAATAAAACTTCTAGAGATATTCTAGTAAGAGACTACGGAGTTCCTTAGAAGGCATAGAAAGATCAATGTTAGGAATAGTATTAAGTTCAGAAAGGGCTCTAGACATAGGGGCGAATTTAAGATAGTTGAATTTTGGGATTTCCGTATAGAAAAGTGGGATAACACGGAGATTTCGGGAGGGGATGAAAAAGTTGATTGTCTGCAGTAAGGCAGAACAGTCAATAGTCCCTTTAAGGATGTTAATGACAAAACAGCATGAGAGAAATGAAAATCTAGATTTAAGAGGCTTAAGAGAAATAAGTTGACAGCGGGATTCGTAGGAGGGTATAGGATCAGCAAAGTTTAGAGAATAGAGTGCAAATTTGAGGAAGACTTTTTGGATTCTCTCCAGACGGTTACAATGTACCAAAGTATATGGACGCCATATGAAAGTGGCATAATCCAGCCTTGATCTTACCAAGGTAGTATACAGCAGTTTATGAGTGTAAGGGTCTGAGAATTCGGAGCTGTTTCGCCTAACAAATGACAGCATAGAGTACGATTTTGAAATTACGTAGTTGACATAGGCTTGCCATACGTCAGGCATTTGGCCTGATTGTCAGGCATTACATACTTTGTCAAGCAATCAGGCGCCTAACGAATTTTGTCAGGCATTTTGAAAAGTTTTTTTGTGTCCATTGATATTTTGTATAAATTTTATTCCGTTTTATTCAAAGCCGTATGAACATTATACATGTAATCTTGTCGAGTGTAAACACAGCGTAAATTTAAGTCTGGCGCGATTACCGATAACTTCTTTCTATCCCTTATTCCGTTCCATAAAAGCATATTCAGACCACATTTTAAATTACGTTGATTAGCCGAAATTACTTTCCGAAATTACGTGCGTTCACACACGCTCTTGAGTAATTTATTTTAGCCGTGTTTCATTTAACGCCGCTTTTGTGGAGTGGGCAGAGTGCTCGCCTGCTATACCAGCGGTCTCGGGTTCAAACCCCAGCCCAAGCCAACACCAAAAAAAAAAATTCTAATTACCAAAAACCCAATTATTGGAATTTTTAGGCGCAGCGGTCACCTCTCGGCAGTGGGCGGCATACCCTCCGAGTGTATTTCTGCCATGAAAAAGCTTCTCACAGAAAATGCATTCGCTGTTCGGAGCCGGCATAAAACTGTAGGTCCACCCAATTAGTAGAAAAAAAAGGAGCACACCTCGAATTGGGAGAGAAGCTCGGCCATAAAACTCGTCAGAGTTATAATAGCGCCATTGTATTATTGTATTCATTTAACGCTGATCCTGTGCTAGATAAAAAATTTTACATGCGAATGCAATAACTACGATTTTAGGTCAATAAAACCACTTACCCTCAAAAACCAGATAAATTTCTGGTGCAATATATAACCCCGTTTGTTCGAATTGTCAGAATTATTTTTCATTTATACTTGTTCCTTTGGTGCTATTTACTTCAACATAATTTAGATAAGTCATCAACAGAAGAATCTAATGGTCGGTTGCGTATTTCTGTACTGGCAGAGCTTTGAATATTCAAATAAACAGTGTCGAGGACTGTTCAGCGTTCTACGATAAAACAAAGATTAACACTCAGCTACTAAAAAGAGCAGCTTCTTCGGAAAAGTATGAGTGGGATACTAAAAGTCAAGAAAAATTATTGCCTTTGTACCTTCCATGTATTATTTTGTCGTGTTTTTGAAACTAAACAACAGTACTTTTATTTAATTTAATTAATTTGTTTTTTGTTTATCGTAAGTGAATTGTTTTTTAAATGTGATTAGTTTACATATATATATGTAACTTGTAATTTTTAGACTGCTAAATATACTTGAATGAATTTTATGGTTTTCTAACTTTAGGCTGTTTTCATTTCGCTTTAGTCAGGCATTGGGGTGCAAAAATTATGGCAAGCCTAAGTTGAAATGAGTATTGAAGGTCAACTTGGAATCGAAATAGATACCCAAGTCCTTAATTTCGTCAACTCTTTCGAGCGATGAACCAGAGATTTGATATGTGGTTTGTAGCGGGTTTTGCTTTCTAGTGAAGGTAGAATGAAAACACTTACTAACATTGAGAACGAGGCTATTTTGGATGCACCAAGAATGGAGCTTATTAAGCTCAAACTGAAGGGTAAGTGAGTCATGTAAACTACTAACTGTAGAATAGATTTTGAGATCATCTGCGTATAAGAGAAAGTTGGAGTGCTGAAAGCAATTTCCAATGTCATTTATAAATAGGACGAAAAATAATGGTCCTAAGATGCTGCCTTGTGGAACGCCTGATGTTGCGACAAAAGGTTGCGAGGAAACGTTATCAAAAGAAACAACACATTGTCTGTTTACTAAGTATGATCGAATCCACTCGAGAAAAGTGGAGTGAAAACCGAAATTCGATAATTTAGATATTAGTAACGTGTGGGAAACTCTATCGAAAGCCTTCGAGAAGTCTGTATATATTACGTCCATTTGCAGGCCTTGGCGAAATGCTGTGAGGCAGTCGTCAGAAAAAACCGCGAGATTTGTGACAGTCGAACGGCCACTGACAATATTATAAGTTAGAAGAAAGATATCTGAAAAATTAAAACGGTTTCTTTAAGAGAAATGTCAGCGCTTTCAATAGCTTTAATCAATTTTGAAAAGAAATTAAGCAATTAAGTTAGAAGAAAGATATCTGAAAAATTAAAACGGTTTCTTTAAGAGAAATGTCAGCGCTTTCAATAGCTTTAATCAATTTTGAAAAGAAATTAAGCAATTGAAAAGATATTGAGGAAATAATATAGCCATGAAACTAGAGCTATAGATACCCGGGTATCGAGCAATTCAATCTGATCGTTTTTGCTTGAAGCCCGTTTGTTGTTCAAGTGCCCGTACAAACATTCGAGCTTACAAACAAAAAAAATGTGTATCGGAAAAACAAAAATAAAAAAAACTACATGTAAAGAAAAAAACTTATAATAAACAAAAGGAAAAAAACAAACTTCAAAATACCCGAATTGTTCAAATGCCCGTACAAACATACGGGTAATAAACAAACAAACGACTGTTCGAGCATTTGAACAACAATTGTTTGGCCTACTAGAAAATGTTCAAAAATATCGAGAGCTCTACAAAAAACGCGTTTTTCGCCTCTTTAGACATGAACATCTCAAGAACTGTACGTATTACCGAAAATCTGATTCAGATTCGGATTCAGCGCACCGAAATCCTTTAGAAAAGTAGAATTTTATTTCTGTACCAAAAATCTGTCGACCAGTGTAATTCAACATTTTAGTACACAAATATCGCTTATTATACTCTGAAAAAACAAGTAAGGAAGCCTAAGTTCGAGTGCAATCGAACATTAGATACTCAGCTGTATGCTTTCATTGTTTGTTTGCGTTTGTTCGATATAGGGTGTATTTTATATGAAACGAGTGCTGCATAAACAGGGCGCAGCCACGCCCATTTTCAAAATTTATATCAATCATCCAAATAAGCATACAAATATTATTGTTAGTGCAAAATTTCATCCCTCTATGACTTTTAGTTACAAAGACTTCACGTTACAAATTCCAAAAGGGTGTTCCAGAAATATCTTTGTTAAAAAGTAGGCGTGGTCATAAACCGATTTCAATACATTTTTGCGTGTCTATTAACACATGTTATAAAAGTGTATAAACCAAGTTTCGTCATAATATCTCAATTATTTGTCGAGTTAAAGGCTAAGAAATCTCATATATCCCTTTGTCTAAAAAGAGGCGGTGCCACGCCCATTTTCCAAACTTTTTTATTTTTTGTTTCCGGTCTATTGTAAAACTCATGTCACAAAATTTCAATGAATTATCTTTATATTTCACATAGATATCGCTTAAAATGGTTTTATTAGGTCACTTTATAATACACATATATAAAAGTGGGCGCGGTCGTCAACCGATTTTGGTAATTTTTCGTCCACACATTTGGCTAAGTAAATATATCACGCGTACCAGATTTCATCGATATATCTTTAACGGTTTCTGAGTTATGGCTTATTAAACTTTCAATATTCGCTCCTTAATAAGTGGGCGTGGCACCGCCCATTTTCCAAAATTTTTGTAGTTTTTGTTTTATGTCCATAGTTGGACTCCTGCCACAAAATCTCAGTGATTGATCTTTATATTTGACAGAGATATCGCTTAAAATGTTTTTATTAGGCCCCCTTATATTTCCTATATATAAAAGTGGGCGTGGCCGTCAACCGATTTTGATAATTTTTCGCCAAAACATTTGACTAAGTAATTATATTACGCGTACCGAATTTCATCGATATATCTTCAACGGTTTCTGAGTTATGACTCATAAAACTTTCAATGTCTGCCCCTTAATAAGTGGGCGTGGCACCGCCCATATTCCAAAATTTTTGTGTTTTTTGTTTTATGTCCATAGTTGGACTCATGCGACAAAATTTCAATGATAGATCTTTATATTTGACAGAGATATCGCTTAAAATGGTTTTATTAGGTCACTTTATAATACACATATATAAAAGTGGGCGTGGCCGTAAACCGATTTTGATAATTTTTCGTCAAAACATTTGTCTATGTAAGCAAATTACGCGTACCAAATTTCATCGATATATCTTCAACGGTTTCTGAGTTATGACATATAAAACTTTCAATGTTTGACCCTTAATAAGTGGGCGTGGCACCGCCCATTTTCCAAAACTTCATCAAATTTCTTCATAAGGGCCCGAGCTCAATACGTGGGTAAAATTTTAAAACTCTAGCTATATTAGTGGCTGAGATACCAAATTTCCGATTTTTTCTATATAGGAAAAGTGGGCGTGGTCATGGTCCGATTTCGCCCATTTTCAATACCAACCGTCCCAGTCTCGATACCAACTTGCGTTCCAAATTTCATCAAAATATCTCAATTTTTGCGCGAGTTAGAGTGTTTACAGACGGACGGACGGACGGACGGACGGACAGACGGACGGACGGACGGACGGACGGACGGACGGACGGACGGACGGACATGGCTCAATCGATTTCTCTTTTCACCCTGATCATTTTGATATATATAAGTCTATATCTATCTCGATTATTTCATTCTGTTACAATCCACCGTTATGTGATTAAAACTATAATACTCTGTGTACTAGTACAGCTGAGTATAAAAAAAACGTAGTAAATACAAAGACTTTTGCAGTTAAATGAACAACTTTCCGCAGTTGAAATTTGCCCAACAACGCTCCGTTGTTGTTTCAAAGATGCGAGCGTTTTTGATTCAAATACTTTTCGTATTTAAGTTAACAACGGAAACTGTTGAATGAAATTCTTTTACATTTAAGTTAATAGTTTTTGCTTTTGAATTAACAGCAAAAGTTTTTAGTCCAAAAGCGAGTACTGTTGATTCAAATACTTTTCGTATTTAAGCTAACAACTTTTGCTTTTGAATTAACCGGAAAAGTTTTTGGTCGAAAAACGGGCACCATTGAAGCAAATACTTACGCATTTAAGTTAACCTCAAGAAAATTGTAAAAATAGTATTTTTTTTTTAATATAATAGATATTATTTTATTTTATTTTTTTATACATATAATATATGTAAGTATGTTTACATATCGAGCCCTAACCGCCATAAAGTGTATCAAACAAAATTATCGATTTTAGCGTTTTTAAGGAAATCAATAACTTATTATAGTACGCATCAACTTCCACAATTTTATGGACTTAGGGCCGGTTTCACCTCCTCCGGTTAAGCACTTAACCAGAGATTTTTGCCCGGTTAAACAATTTATTTGACAGCTCGCCATACAATTTACGTCAAACTAACCAGCGATTAAATTAACCGCAGATTGTGAAACCGGCCATAAATAAATTGCAAGGGTGATTACCAACAGTATGAAAAGAAAATAAAAAAAAAACTCCTGAAAAATTTAATTTTTGTTGGATATACTTTTTGGCGGTTAGGGCTCGATATGTAGTAATATTAATATTAAGGCCCGCCCAGGGCCGTGCGCACGGGGGGGTTTTGGGGGTTAAACCCCCCCCATGACCAAATCTAAGTTGCAATGATTTTGCAAACATTTTCAAAATACAGTTTATAGATTTTGCATTGAATCTTAACTCATAATTTTTGACAAAATTAGTTACAATAATTTTACGGAAGAAGAAATTGGTGAAAGTTGCAAAAAATAAGATTGGCCAATACATAAGTTCGGCACTTTGAATTGCACTTGGAGCTTTCCGAAATTACAAAGTTGTGTAGCATATGTTCGTTTGGCATTTTTGAAAAAATTGTACTGATAACAAAAAATGTTCATTTTGTGAAAACAGTGAGCAGTTTCAATTAACAAGTACTGTAAACAGTACACGGAAAGAAATTTGTATACTTGAATCAAGAAAAATGCTTTCTTGAACTCAATTTAGAAAATTTTTAGGGAAATAAGAAAAATTTACTTAATTATTACTGGAAATAAGAAATTGAGTTTTCCAAAAATGAGAAAATTATTTTCTTATGCAAGAACACTAACAAAATCTATAGAAAAAAATGTTGAAAAAGAATGTTTAAATAAATAAGAACATCTTTTCTTAAATTTACTTAAATGAAGAAAATCTTTTTACTAATATCAAGAAGAATTTAAGAAAATTGTGTTTCGACGAATTGGAACAACAAAATACAGCGAAAAAAAAATTGAAAATAAATAAGAAAACGTTTTCCTGACCGAAGTAAAATATTTCTTGCTCAATTTGAACACCAAAGTTCTTTGAGCATATCAGCAAACTACGGCAAAAAAAATGTAAAATAAATAAGAAAACGTTTTCTTGAGCGAAGTAAAATTTTTCTTGCTGAATTTGCATTTCCAAAGTTACATGTATTTTTTTCATTTGCCATCCGCTTTGCATATTTCTGAATATTTTTGCAATTCTCAGATTGTTAGTGAAGCATTTGGTATAAGGAGTTCCTATTTACATCTTCATTTATATTAAATAAAATGTCATTTCATTAAACAAGTCCTAGAAAAATACTAGTTGACTAATTATGGTTTTCTAATCCCTCATGATTAGTTTTCATTTTCCTTATTTTTTACGTTTTTAATATTTTTAGAAAATATTTACATAATTTAATATTTAATATTTTCTTACTTACTTAAGCTCGTATAAGAAAAGTTTTGCTTGCAACAAAAAATAATTTCTTAATTATTTATTTCAAAAAACAAGAAAAAAAACACTTACCCTAAGTAAATTATTTCTTATTTATTTAAAATCCAATTTTACTTGAAGCAAGAAAATGTTTTCTTATTTATTTAAAATCCAATTTCACTTGAAGCAAGAAAATTTTTACTTATTTATTTAAAATCCAATTTTCTTGGAATTTCTTGATATTAAGAAATTATTTTCTAAGTTCAAAATCAAGTCTAATTTTTCTTGTCTCGGCATTGATTCTAGTAAAAAATTCTTTCCGTGTACTATTCAGGACCTGGTTAACTAGGTTTTGATGAATCATAATGAGTTTCAGAAAAGTTAGGGAACATTTAAATTTATGGTGTATGGGTCTGGATATCTGTTTCAGCAAATATGTTTATCTTAGAGAAAAATGTAGGCGAATGCAAACCAAAATTAAAACCTCCCCCAAGGCTAATTCCTGCGCTCGGCCCTTGGCCCGCCGTCACCAAACGAGTCATTCATCCATTTACCATTTCCAAACGCATCAGTACATCTGCAGACAACTCTCACGACATCAAAACAAGCTAAGTTTATCAATAGATATTAGTTTTTGTTTAATTAATTTTTTTTATTTATGTATGTATGTATATTACTTTCTTATGAAATTTATTTTATTTTAAAATTGAAACGAATTGAACGAATTTCAAAAATTTTGTTTATTTTTTATTTTTTTCTTTCAAATCTTTCTTTCTTTTTACTTAAAAAATGTTTAACAGCAAGCGAGTTTTTGGATCAACAACGCACGTCTTTGAATTAACTACGGAAATTTGTTGAATCAAAAACTTTGCCGTTAAAACAAATACTTTTGCTGTTGAATCAAATACGGAGATTCAACAGCGGAAAGTTGTTGATTTAACTACGGGTATTTTTTTCAGAGTACATATATAAAACTCCTAAGGCCTTGGCCACTTAAAATCTGGACTGTCAAGCAGTGTGAGTGTCGGGTGATTGACGCAAATATGTAAAAGTTTTGATTATCATCATCGCGAGCCCGACAACAAGAACGTGTAGCACGACGACTGCCGATTGCACCAACACACAAAAAAAACTCACACATACATACTGCTTGACATGCCAGATTGTCAGCTGCCAAGGGCCTTTTCCTATACTTCAAAAGTAAGTCACATATTCTCTTCTGGAAATCTACGGTTATAAATAATAGTTTTCTTATATAATTTAGTTTTCTAATATTCCATTTTGACATACATTAAATAAAATCTCAAGTTCAGATACTCTTATACATTGCATATTTATTCCCATTGTAGTTTATACTAACATTATTATTTGATTAAGATGATAAGTAATTGAAAGAAAACTTGAAATTTGAATAATTAGTTCTGTTCAATAACAAAAAATTGTTACGAATTTTTTGTAAAAAATGACAGCTCTCCATATGAAAATGACAGTTTTTATGAAAAACTCGTAACAATTTTTTGTTATTGAACAGAGCTATTGTTTGTTGAAAAAAATAATTATGTACATTAAATTCTATTACATATACATATATAATAATATACAATGGCGCTTTTTGTTTTTCCTACTAATTGGGTGGACCTACAGTTTTATGCCGGCTCCGAACGGCGAATGCATTTTTTGTGAGAAGCTTTTTCATGGCAGAAATGCCGTGCCGTGATATAATCCCAAGTGGCATAACCCCAATTTTAAAATTTGGGATTATGTCACTCACCATGGTGTGACATAATCCCAATTTTTTTTACTTGGGATTATGTCAACTATGTGGGAGTGACATAATCCCAAATAAAAGGGAGCCAGAATACCAAATCACTCGAGTAGGTACTAGTGCGAAGCAAAATCGCGATTTTTGCTTCCAAATTTTTATTTTTTATAGACATATGTACATATTTATATACCTATCGATCTATTAAAAAAAAAGCGCTGCAGGCGAAAATTTGGAGTCAAAATCGCGCTATTTTTTCTTCCAAATTTTCATCTTTTTATAGACATATGTATACACCTATCGATCTATTAAAAAAAAAAGCGCCGCAGGCGAAAATTTGGAATCAAACTCGCGCGATTTTTTCTTCCAAATTTTCATCTTTTTATTGACATATATACAATGTACACAAATATTTATATACCTATCGTTTTATTGAAAAAAAGTCTGTATATATGTAAATATATTTAATTTTAATGTAATTTTTTAGTTTTACAGTAATTTTTTGAGAACATGTGTATTTAAGTACATACATATTTCATCTTATACATATACTCAATGTATTATTGTATAAAAACATTAACTTTATTGTCAGCTTTAATTTTTTTTGCTTAATGTAATAAAATCTAAGAAAAAATCTGAAATGTTTTTTTGGGCTTAAAAATGACATTATGTCACCCTAGGGGGAGTGACATAATCCCAAATAAAAAATTTGGGATTATGCCCCTTGGGATTATGTCAGGGTACCGCAGAAATACACTCGGAGGGTATGCCGCCCACTGCCGAGAGGTGGCCGCTGCTCTTAAAAAACCCCATAATTGGATTTTTACTAATTAGAAAATTTTTTTTTGGTGTTTGCTCGGACTGGGGTTTGAACCCGAGACCTCTAGCATAACAGGCGAGCACTCTACCCACTGCACCACAGCAGTGGTGAAATCGCATATTGATTTTCCTATGTTTTTGTACCAATCTGTGAATAACTTCTTCCACTTTAATATCGATATTTCTGTTAATACACATTAGGGCAAGTCCGTTCAGCCTATCTTCACCAGTTGAATTTCTTATCCATATACTTTTCTGTAAATAGCATGTTAATAACAGCAATACCGTATACTAATTGTAGCGTTTGGTGAGCCGTAGGAATGTGCAGGAATCGTAGGAATTTTACCACAAAAGAGCGAAAATGAGTACAAACAATGTAAATTGTGGTAAAATTCCTACGGTTCCTGCACTTTCCTACGGCTCAACAAATGCTACAATTATAAATAATACTTCGTGAAAAAGCGCTAAATTTCGAATTACATACCAAAAGTTATTGTCCCCAAAAGTTATTTTCATTGTGATGCCAGATCTGGATTAAAATGTGGACCCGGATGACTCCGGAATGTTTTTGAACGATATTGCTATGAAAATAAAGGTATTGAGCAGGGCCTTAACACAGACCTATTTTCTTTGTGATTTCCATGCCGGGTCTCCTGATATGGGTCAAAAGGTGGATCTGGATGACGTCGGGATGTGTCTGAACGATATTGGTATCGAATGAAAGGTCTTGATCTGGACTTCAATATAGAGCTATTTTAATAGTGATGCCTAGGCCGAGTCTCCAGATAAGGGTCAACAGGTGGACCGGATAAACCTCGAATATTTCTGAGCGATATTGCTACCAAATGAGGACTTCGACGTAGAATTATGTTATTTGTGATGCCTGGGCCGGGTCCCCAAATATGGGTCAAAATGTGACCCCGAATTAACACGGAATGTTTCGGAGCAATATTGGTATGAAATGAAAGGTTTTGAACAAGGCTTTTACGTGGAGTTCTATTTATAATGATTCCTAGGCCGGGTCCCCAGATATCGGTCAAAATGCGGACCCGGATGTTTTTGAGTGTTGGGAACGGCTTCAATATAGAGCTGTAGCGATGGCTAGACAAGGTCATCAAGTGGACCCAGATAAACACGGAATAACTTAACTTAACTTGGGTTGACTTGACTTGGCTTGACTTGACTTGACTTGACTTGACTTGACTTGTCTTGACTTGACTTGACTTGACCTGACTTGAATTGACTTGACTTGATTTGACTTGACTTGAATTGACTTGACTTGACTTGACTTGATTTGACTTGACTTGACTTGACTTGACTTGACTTGACTTGACTTAACGTGACCTAACTTGACTTGGATTACCTATTATTCGTCATTGCGAAGCAACGGGTATTTGCTAGTATTAAATAATTTACGTGGTCTTCCTCGTTTTCCCGTACGATTTATTTTTGGTCTTCCTGCTCCTCGCACCGAAGTGACAGGAGTAGAAAATTCCTCATTACTTTCGGTATCTAACGAAGAATTGTTATTTTCGTTATCTTCAATACATATATCTTCGCAAGTTTCTTTTAACTTTTCAACTTCAATATTTATTTCTTCGTAACGTTCTTTACTATATTCATTGAAATTTTTTTTGTTGTTATGAAAATTATATTCTATTCGATAATCTGAAGTTTCATTTTGGTTACTCTTATATATAAAATCCTGGTAACTATTTTGCCGAAATCGCAATTTGGCGTTAGGTCGGTCGCGCGTTGATCGTACCTCAAAGCCGCTTCACACTTACAATCGATCAAGGCAAATTCATTATGGTAATGACACGGCGAATTCGGCAATATTCGCCTCGATTTCGCCTCGATTCAAAGTAAAATTTTTCCTTGTTTGACATTCTCCTGTATTCTTCTGTAGATACACGGTGAATTAAAAACGAGAAGAAGAAGAAGTCAGCTGTTCACGTACCATTACCATAAGAACGAATTTGCCTTGCAATCGATATTATATGTTGGATGGTAAACATGTTCACTGCCACTAATACATTTTGTTGAATTTTTTCATAAATTTCATAATTTTTCATCAAAAAAAAAAAAACAATTTTAATTTACTTAATGTCAAACGCCCGACTTAGTAGAGAAATATTCAACTCAGGCGTTATATAGGGTTGCAATGAACATACGATATTACAAAAATTTTACGATCAAACGCTTGTGGTCACAATGCGATTTGCTTCATATATTTCCATACATTTCTACTCACTTGTCAGAAGCGCGACCGACCGAACGCCACATTGCGATTCAGGCATTTAACTCAAATTTATTTACAAAAGTTACATCTCTGCTTCGCAAAACTTTTCTGGTGTCTACACCCATAGCCTGTAAGCCTTAGTTTCTTCAGAGTAACCAATAAATATACATTTCTTTGATTTAGACTCAAACTTTCCATTTTTTTAGTTTTATTCAAGGCATATGCAGTTGAACCAAATTTACGTAAGTGCTTCATATTTGGGTCTCTTCCAGTCCACAATCTAAATGGAGTTTCACCTTCTAAACTACTAGATGGACATCTGTTTCTTATATAATTTGCTGTTAGTATTGCTTCCGCCCAAAAAGTTGGGGGAAGCTCAGATTGAATCATCATACATCGAGCCATCTCAACTAAAGTTCGGTTTTTTCGTTCCGCAACACCGTTTTGTTGCGGCGTATACTCAACTCTTCTTTCGTTTTATACCCTCTTCTTTTAAAAAATTTTGCATTTCATTGTTTACATATCGTCGTACCATACGAAAACTAACATAAAATTTTTTGTGGCTGACGAAATGTAACAAGTTCGACTTTTGGACGACGAAAAGTAACAAAATCGAGTTTTGGCTGACGAAAAGTAACAAGTTCAACTTTTGGCTGACGAAAACTATCAATTTCGTTTAAACAACAACAATTTTAATGTAAAAACAGTATATAATTACTGATACTTTACGTCAGCCAAAAGTGGAACTTGTTACTTTTCGTCAGCCAAAAGTCGATTTTGTTAATTTTCGTCAGCCAAAACTCGATTTTGCTACTTTTCGTACAGAATTTTTTTTATTGATAGCTTTCGCCAGAAATTTTAAATATGATAGTTTTCGTATGGTACGACGATATTCAGTTCCATTATCAGATCTAATGCATTTAATATACCAGTTCTTTTTTCGACCATTATTTTATACTGTTTAAACTTGTTGAAACCCTCGCTTTTCTTTTAATAAAATACGTTTCACGCCATCTTGTTTCGTCATCAATAAAGGTAACAAAATATCGAGATCCGCCCAGTGAATTAGTTCGCATTGGTCCATATACATCTGTGTGAACTAATTCTAATAAAGCATTTTTCCATGTAAAGCATTTTTTAGATCTTTTGCATTTAGGTGTCCAAAACGTTCATGCCATTCTTGTAAATTTGTTTGCGCTGGTTGACATTTTTCGGTTTTTTCTAAGACATAGTACAAATTTTTGATTCTTGGAGCTACCAACACCTTTTCATTTGTTTCTGGCCGTACTACTGTAGCTTCTTTCGCGGTAAATATTACACTAAACCCATGATCCGTTATTTTAGCAACAGAAATTAAATTTGACCGTAAATCTGGAACGTAAAGTGTATCTTCAAATCTGGCTGTAGTTCCTTCGCCTGTAATGATTTTCACAATTCCATTCCCATGAATTTTAGTTGACCCGTTATTGAAATTTTTCTTTCTCACTACACATATGTGAAGATGCCCCGGAGTCCAAACACCATCGTTCGTTTTCCGCATTTATATGCATTGCAACTTCCGCATTTCTTGTTGACTCGTTGTATTTGGGCTTATTTTCTCGTTTGCAATCCTTTGCCTTGTGACCAATTTTTCCACAGGAGTGAGATTAAAATTTAAATTTTTCTTTATCTTGATTTCTGGTGTGTTTCTGAAAATTCTTACGTATGAACATTGCATCAGCGTTGCCACTTTTGGTACTTTCGTACCAAAACTGGTACTTTGAAAACGATTTGGTACGTTGGTACTTTGCTTTTGATTTTGGTACTTTTTCTTTAAGCATAGTACTGAGTTCGAGTTTCACGTGAAACTGCTGTCAAAATCCATACAAACAAACTGGCTGTGAAACATGTGTGAAATTGCACGGATATTTCACGACAAAGTTATACCGAGTTCCTGCCGTGAAAACGTTGCGCAACATGCTAGCAACATCATGCCAGCAAAATTTTTTCAAGCCATTTTAAATAGACAACGCCATTTATTTTCGAGTGAAAAGTGACATTTGTTAAAATTGGAATTTTTATTTTGTATAACATTTTTTTATTCGCCAAAATTTGAAAGATGGTTCTGAGGCGATGCTCCATTTTTTTTTTCTTTTTGACAAAAAAAATTTCTTGAAACATTTCACGGCAAAATAAATGCATGTTGCTGGCGAAATTTCACGGCTGTGAACTCAGTGCTTACCTTTAAAAGCAAAGTTTTGGGAAACAATGTTTATTTATTTCCATCAATTTTTTTTTATTTTTCTATATATTATTTTTGTTCGTCCACTAAAAGAACAATAATTATAATATATTGTGGAACGATCTTCCGTCATCCCTTGTCAAGTTTGGTTTGGAGACAAACCGGTTTCGGCTAATATGGTTTGTCTCCAAACCAAACTTGACAAGGGATGACGGAAGATCGTTCCACAATACATCATATTCCTACCCTGTCGGAAAAACAAGCAACCAAAAAGTATTTAACAATAATTATGTTGATTAATTACATCGGCAACACGCGATATGTATCCCAAAGAAGTAGATGTTATGAAATCGATACAATTCTTGATCACTAGCATGACCCAACTATACCGGTGTAGCATTATGCCACCAAAAATTACCGTGTATTTTGTTAGAGCTTTTTGGCAAGTAGTTGGCAAAATTAGCAAACGAATTGTATGGAGGGAATAACCGGTTGCCAAAAAAGACATTTGTCCTTTTGACTGAAAATAGCAATTATACTTAGCTTTTGAACTTGTAAATAAAAAAAGTTTTTTGGCTGCTGAAATTTTTTTAATTTTGAGTCAATTTATGATTTAGGTAGCGATATGTTGAGGTTTGTTTTCCATTAAAATACAATAAATGAAAAAAAAAAAAAAAAAATTTGTCTACTGCGACTGTTACCACGGAAAATCTGTTTGGTACTCTCAAAAGCAATTTGGTACGTTTCTTGGTACGAAGAAAAATATGTTAGTGGCATCACTGCATTGCATCCGTTGTGTTGTCACAATGATTACGTTTACGTGCTTCGTATTCTTCCAGCAATTTTACTTTTAATGCTTCAGGAGAAGGTAGTTTTTCTCGGGTTTCGATTGCAATTCTAAACGATTCGTAGTCGTCAGGAATGCTGGGGCCAAATCGTCGTAGTCGTGAACGAGAAAAAAATTTCGAAATTTTTAAATTTGGTATCACCACATTCGTTAACGAGTGGACACTATCGAAATTTGATATTCTCTCATTCGTTCACGAGTATTTCATCATTCGAACAGACCGAAATTTCATTCGAATAGAAATTATCAAACGAATAAATAAATGAGTGGGAATGCAAATATGATTTGCACTACCACTAATCGTTTAATAGCAGCGGAAACCTATGGTCGTAGTTAAGGTATTTAGTGGGCAATCTATTTATTAACGGCAAGGAAGTTTATGGGATATTGTACACATGGAATTAGGCTTAGAAAAGTGAACAACACGGCATTATAATATGTTTTGTGTATATCAATAGGTGTTAAAGTTGTTAATAAATTTCTTTTAAATACGAAGAAGGTAAAGAAATACTTATACATGTAGTTATAACATAGGACATAGGCCGTGTTGGTTTCCGTTCACTTTTCTAAGCTTAATACCTTAACTACCACCATATTTTTCCTCTTATTCTTCTTCTTCGATTCTGGCCAAATCCAACAATGTGCGCCAATTGTTTCTGTCTCGTGCAGCATGGCGGCATTATGGAATACATACACTCAAAAAAAAAATTTCTCTCGATCAGACATAATTTTCCTTATTTTGAACACGCGTCCCAATACAAAATTTTCTTTGTTTTGTGTAAATTTTCCAAAAATGTGGAAAAAACATAAAAAACATTCAAACAAATTCGTTGCCATGGGAATTTGTATGGGAATTTAATTTCTCAAAATTAAAGAAATCAAGTCTTCAAAGCAAGGAAAGTTGGGAATGGAATGGCGCTTAAAGAATTTTTCATTATTTTAATGTATGAATTTTTTCAAAACAAGTATATGAAACCATGGTAACGCATGTAACAACAATATTTTATAAACCTTTTAACATGTTTTAAGGAAAATTTACCCAAAACAAAGAAAGTAGTGTTCAAAATAGGTAAACGATTTCTTTGACCCCTCCATATATTTTTTTTCTCTCAGTGTAGGAGTCAGCATCCCTGTCCACCTGATTTTCCCAACGCAGTGGAGCTCTCCCCTTTCTTTTGCGTTGAGCGAGTTTCGATAGAAATACTTTCTTCGCCGGAGCACCATAGGTTTCCACTGCTATTAAATGATGAGTGGTAGTGCAAATCAATTTCTCACTACCACTCATTATTGATTGGGTAGTGCAAGGCTGAATGCAATCAAAATTCAGTGCACTTTGCTCAATCCTGATATGAATAATTATAGGAATAAAATTAATATGCCTCCAAAAGGCATAATGGCCAAATACATGATTGAACTCATAAACTGGGCCACAAATATGATACCGAATGGCGAAGCTTAATGGTAAATGTCCCCCTATAAAAGATGCTAAAGCATGGCTTAAGGTACCTATGTATAAATTTTATTATGCAATTTTTTCACACCTTTTAGGTCCTTGCTGACCAAAAACCCAATGTCAAGAAGTTGCCATTTAACAAGGAGTCGAAGAAGAGAACTTGCGGGGCCCTAATGAGGAAAGACCTTTAACGGCGACAAATGGGCAAATCATGCAGGTTTCTGGGATGGATGTTGCTGTTGATGGAATGATTTCTGTTAAACGATTCGGAAATACATATATTGCCCCAAAGCAGCAATGCCCCGGCGGCAATAATCGAAACTAATCCCATATGATTGCTTCTATCACAAATATGTACATATGTACATATATCTCCTTACGATTGCACAATTGTGTTCATCTTCTGACTCCGAAGAACTCATGTGCAAAAGAACTCATATGCAAAATAAGTAAGTATATTAATAAAACTCTTCGTTAAAAGTAAAAATGTGTACCAAAATTTACTTTTTTTTAAAATAATTTTCCTTCAATTTGACATATGTATGTACATTTGTTTTGTTTTTTATTTGTGGAATATAAGTTTGGATAATAAAATTTCGATACGAACTGTTTCGAATGGGACAATTCAGCCAGTCGATACGTTTCTAAATTTTATTCGTTTCGAATGCTCGCTCGTTCACGACTGCCACGATTTGGCCCCTGTACAATAATAACACGGTCAGCAAATCATCAATAACCTCAAGTTCCATTTCTTGAATTTTGTCGACGACATCATAGAAATTGTTTACGTGATCTCGCATATCTTGACCATTTTTCAGCTTTAGTAGTATGAGTGATTTTTGTAGCATTGCCTTCCGAGCTGGTCCTTTCGATTGATAAATGCTGTGCAGCTTATTCCATACATTGTTAGAAGTATTGCAATCCCTAATCTGCCGTAATTCAGTAGCGGTGATAGCTAGTATTAAATCAGATTTCGCTTTAGCATCTTCGGATTACCATTCGTTCACTTTTTCAGGAGGCGAACTTGGTTTCGTGCACGTACCATTCACGTACTTCCAGGCATCATTCTTTATAAGAAGTGCCTGCATCTGAATTTTCCAAGTATCAAAGTTCTCTTTTCCCAAAGGTTCGATCTTCACAGTCGTGTAGCTCATTTCGATAAAACAATTTTTAACAGTTAAATTCAAAAATTTTTGTTTTTACAATGACAATGTGCTGGTCCCATAACCTATTATAAGTATATTCAAAGACAAATTTATTTCAAGTGAACAAAAATATGAAAAACAATATTAGTTGTAATCTTTTGCAAGCAACATGCAAAAGAACACCACAAAAATTGAGGAATTGCCTACAAAAAAATAAGCGACCAGTTAAAAAATAAGCAGCAAGCGTATAACTCGGTAAGTCATAACCAACTTGAAAACAGTGTTGAAAAGTTTAAAAACTTGCGTCATGTGAATGGTCAACGGAAAGTAATTGGAAAATTTCAAAATAAACGTCAAAAAATCAGGAATGAAAAAATTTCCCAGCCAGCATTTTTTGAAAATTTTGATCAAAAAATATTCAAATATCATACGCCCAGATGATTAAGAACGATCAAATTTAAAAACATTTTCTATTGGAATATGAGTGAATCGTCGGGAGAAAAATGTGCCCTAAATATGACTATTCTTAAGTAATCATTTATGATACATATTTTTAAACATTTTTCAATCATTTTTTGATCAAATTTGATATCATTGAAATCTCCTACTTCATTTTTTTTTTTTTTTGGAATCGAAGATGCGCACTTTTCTTCAAGCATGTAATAGCCCCGACACATAGCATACGTCAATCCGTCTACGTCGACGTATGTGACTGACAGCTCAGTAAAATGTCGGCATTTAAACGTACGTCGTCACACGTACGACGGATCCGTCGCCGCAACGTACCGAAGTTGCCCAAAAGTCAACTTTTGGTATACGTCAATCCGTCGCTATGTCAGCTGATTGCTTTTGATTGTTAACCTTTAGCTACTCTTGAATTTCACTTTTTTTGCAATTTGCTTTTCGAGTTTTTACTCATTTGTATAACATTCCTCCATAAAACAAAATTGTTAAGAATTATCAGGAGATATGAAGTTACTGAAAACTGAATTTCAATAGGGCAACTTAAAAGAGAAATTACAAAATATTCTAAAGAGTTAAGTTTTTGCCACCACCTCTGTAGTTAAAGGTCAATCAAACAGCTGATTTGTGTATATCCGCCAACGTTTCCTATGTGGCGACCTCTCCGTCAAGTACGTGAGCTGTCAGTCACATACGTCGACGTAGACGGATTGACGTATGCTATGTGACGGGCCTATAAATCCGCGCCCAATAACAATAGACGAACAGGATCCAGTTCCTATTTCGCTCTATTTATGGAAAAAAGAGAAGAAATATTTGGGCAAACCCCAATAATATGAAATAACCACACGGTTCATTCTGGTTCCTGGCCATTTGGTATAAAATCTTCATCGATCCCGCCACAATCATCGACGCCCTCATCACATATGACGCCTTTATCTAAAAAATCTTCGCCCTAAACACCATCGTCGTCTTCATCACAATTATCTCCACCACCACCATCCACCCAAAACCGTCCCTACTACAATCATCTCCGTCGTCACTGTCATCATCACCATCACATCGTTCATCCGTCTCACAAAATCTATCCACACGCAAAAGGCTTGCAGCTCGAGGAAGGTATTACGAAGGAAATTTTGAAAGCTAAATTTGGAAAATACCTCGAAATAGAAAAAAGAAAGCTAGATCTACTGGAGAAATTCGCAAATAAATAAGTAACGCCTTTTTTCTTTCCATTAATACACATATTTAATTTTTATTTGGAACGATTCTAGCGACATTCATTGGTTATATATGTATATGTACATAGAAATTTAAATAAATTTTAAAAACAAACCGCTTTTTTTATTTCCTTCAATAGCCCTGTAAAAATTGTGCGATTTGTCCCGGACTCCTCTCTTTCGGGTACAATTACTCCTCAATTTTATAGGGAAGGGTGAAAATGTAGACAAATTGTTGACAATTGTACTCAAAAGGTTATAAACGAACTTCGAAATATGATTTTGTTCAGATCTAAAAGGGTACAATTAGTCTCCACATAGGACATGCTCAAACAAAAGGGGAAACTTCATTCCATATAAAGAGACCACAAGTTGTATTAGTCGCATGCTCCATTGCGAGTGATCCCGGATACATCCCGAATTAGTCGAATTTTTTGCAGGGATAGTGTCAATGAAAAAAGTCAAATAATGAAAGCTCACAGTAGTGTTGTAAATGAATCACAATTTAAAAAATTCCTCAACCATACCTCAGTAATCCCTCAATAAAAGCAGGTAGTGCATTCTTTTGCAGGTTGCTTACAAAAGATTGCCACTATTTTACATTCTATGGATAAAGTAAAGCATGCTGAAAATGAATATAGAAATGAATAGCAAGTAGATTATAACAAAGTAATTCCATTTGATAATTCAAACAATTATCCACTCACATGATATGTAAAATTGACAATCGTCACAGTCATATTAAACATAAATGCGATTGTTTTCATTGTAATATTTGTAAAATCGGAAAATAGCAATTATTATAGTCGATGCAAAAATTTTCAAGGTAGGCTGACTGTCATGACTGTTTTTTGTTGAGTTGATCGTTTTTGTTGGATATACGATGTTTTTCCCTCAGTGTATGCACTAGGGATTCCAATCCCGGGATCCCGGGATCCCGCCCTTTTTGACACCCCGAAAATCCCGGGATCGCTAGAATTTTATCCCGGGATTTTCGGGATAAGATAAGGAGAGAATATTCCGCTATTATAGCAAAGAAAAGTTATATTTTATATAATTTTTATTGGTCTCAGATCTGTATACTAATAGCATTTCCTATTCTGAATGAAAATGTTGCATTATTACATTGCAGCATTATGAACATGTGTCATGTGCCCTATTAAAGTGTTGAATTTTTCATGTGATTAATGAAACAAAAATAATGCAACCTTTTACTTGTGCTAAGAGCAGAAAATGTTGCCCATAGTCGGGCCAGTTTTATATTTTGTCAATAGAACAAACATCCCCAAAAAAGTGTTGTGTCTGTGTAGAAGAGAACAAAAAATGTGACAGCCGGAAGAAAGTGCGACATTTTTTCTAGAATAAAAAAGTCCATTAGTTAAAGTAAGGATTAAAATTTTTGATTTTTTTTTAATAATTAAATTTTTTTGTATTGAAGTACGCGTTGTAAGGAAACGTACGTTAGGTATTTTTAAAGCTTTTAGCTTGTGGCAAAATTCATTCGATAATTTCTATTTCCTGATTTTTGGTCATTTATTTCTCAAATGTTTTTTGGAATTTTCCCACATGGAAAGTAAATAATGGAAGAAAATGGAAACAAAATTTTAATTAGACTTGATAGTCTTACAACACTGTACTAAAATTAAATACGCAGCTGCATACTCGGAATTCATATCAAAATTTTGCCTCCGATATTTATCTATTCAGAAGTTGCATAAATTTTCTGAATTTTTCGGCAAGCTTGGAAATATCAATAATTTTTCTTTGCACTTTAAAGTTGTAGCGTTCCTCGAAATATATATTTCCTTTTTTCAACCCCAAATGTGGGAAAATAATACTGGTCGAAAAATGTTTGTAACAGAAATAAAATTCTACGTTTCAAAAGGATTTAGGTGTAGTTTTTGAGACATTCATGTCCAAAAAGGCGAAAAACGCAGTTTGTGGCCATATTCACTCCTCAATATTTTTAAAACTACTCACTTTCATTAAAAACTGATTACATCTATTGAAAGCACGATCATTTCTTTTGAAGACAACGTAGATATCCGAATAAGATACCCGAAAAAGGAAAGCGCTGTTTTCAAGAGAAATGATCGTTCTTTCAATAGCTGCAATCATCTTTTAATGAAAGTAAATAATTTAACAGATTGAGCAGTGAATATAGCAAAAAATCGCATTTTTCATCTCTTTGGACACGAATATCTCAAAACCTAAACGCATTACCGAAAATCCGACTTCAAATTCAGAATCAGCGCACCGAAATCCTTTAGAAAAGTAGAATTTTATTTGAGTTAGAAAATTTTTTGGAAATATTGTCGGCCTGTGTAATTAAAGTCCAAATCCCGGGATAAATCCCGGGATCCCGGGATTTAAAAAATAAATCCCGAAAATCCCGGGATCGTAAAAATCGGAAAAATTGGAATCCCTAGTATGCACTCATTAAAATTGCAAATTTTAGCTATAACAGTCAGCAAAATATTGAAATTTCAAAAAAACCGTTTTATGGGAGGGGGTGTATTTGTGGGCCGATTTTCTTCAAATTTTCAGTTTGCTACTTTCAATCAAGAAAGCTTAAGTTAGTTTCAAGTCTGTAGCTCAATTATTACTATTTTTGGCCACTTTCGTATGGAGGTCCCCCCATTGCACATAGGTAGATTTTCAAGTTTTATGCGGCCAAAAATATTTTATTGTCTACATCTATTCCAAATTGCTTATTTAATGCAAAATTTTAATAATCTGTGTTAAAATTCGATTTCATTGAAAAATATATACAGTGACTTAAAAAAAAATCATACGCCAGAGTTTTTAAATTTATTTCGAAGAGTTCGGTCGAAAATTTTACTTCCTTATTTTAGTTTAAAAATATAGACAATTTTTCAATAAAAATCGTTTTAAGCAGGATTTCTAAGCTTATGGAAAAAATCCGAAAAATCGTAGAAATTTCTAAAAGTGGATTAAAAATTTCAAATTGAGGCCAGAATTTATAGAAGATCTTGAGGACATTTCTAAGTGTACTGTTATGTAGCCAACCAATTTTAGTCTAAAAAGTGCAAATCTCAAGGCTGTGAAAAATTCCGTCGATTTTAGAATTTTTTTTCTGTAGGGTGTTTGCCTTATATGTACGTGAGACCGTTTCAATTAAAATTTCCGAAAAGCCAATGAAAATTTTCAAAAAGTTGAATGTTGCATATTATTATATTAAAATTTAAAAATCTGCAAAATTGCATACTCAAAACTCTTCTAAAAAATGTAGCCTAAGGATTCTTAGCCCCATTTTATGATAATTTTCCAAATAGGCCAATTTTTCATCCATTGTTGATAATTTCTGGCTTTGCATTTTTCCGTAGAGAAATTGACTAATTTTTTTCCAGATGAACCAGGAGAATCTTCAATGAAAATGAAACAAAAAAAAATGTTTGGACATTTTTTCAATGTATCTTTTTTTACCCCAGCCGCACCTGGCCGCAGCTGATTTTCATCAGAACCATAAGAAAAGACTACCCACTATTAAAATGCATAAAAATTTTGAGGCGATCGGAGGCGATAATATAACTAAAATGCTTTTGAATTAAAATGAACAATATTTTTTCAAGAAAACGCAATATGCTTAAAAGCTTCAAAATGGTGGGTCTTTTATTATGCCACGTTGACGATTTATTCAATAAATAATGATATTTACCTGAAGCACTCGAATCCATGTTGTTTACTTTGATAACTGTCTTAAAACTAAAAATATTGACGTTTAAAAATGGGTTACTTAAAATACGTAAAAAATAAAAAATCGAAAAAGTGGGGGAATAATAAGTTTCGACTAGCGGCAGGGGCACCCTGGTTGTCTATAAAAGCCGAGAAGACCGGTTTATTATCGCCCGGTCTATTATAAACGTAGAGCGATTTTGGATTTTGTATTTGCACCAATTTTAAAATTTTCAATTTTGGCCGCATAAATTCGTAAAACCTACCTATGTGCATTGTGTGACGGAAAGTCTGGTCAAACAATACTGTGAAAAATCTACTTTAATTTACCCTTTTCTAACGATTTAAGTTAATTTCAGTACACAAAAAAGCATTAAATTTACCAGAAATCAGGTCTTAAGCAAATGACCCAAATCCATATTTTTTCGAAAATAAAGTTATGCCACTAAACATTTTATACGTTTTTTGTTTAATAAGTGACCTAAAACCCTGACGTGATAGGAGTTTTTCAATATGATTTTCGTAATCAGCGTCCCAAAATCCAATAAAATCAATAATCAAACCTCAAAGGAGGACAAATTTTGATTTTTTTTTGCGGACCAGTGTAAAGCAATATTTTCGTTCAGAATAGGAAACGCTATTAGTATACAGATCTGATATCAATACAAGTATGTAATATAATATATAACTTTTCTTTGCTGTACTAGGGGAATAATTCTCTGTTTTATCTCGAAAATCCCGGGCGCAAATTTCCGGGATGTCGGGGCATCAAAAAGGCCGGGATTCCGGGATTGTAATCCCTACCCCACACCCACAACCGCATTTATAAATGAAGATACTAACTAACAGAAAAGTCAGTTGCTAGCTTATTGTTATAGTTTACGGTTGGTGGGTTTACCGATTTTGTTGAAAACGTTAACGTGAATTAACGACATACATATGTATATGTACATATCGCTCATTTGCTGCAAGACCGGCATAAGTAAAAAAAATCGATTGTCCAGAAAACGCTTTTAAAGTTTTCAACTGACTCCAATCTTACTCAGAAAATAGGAAATCCTACAAATTCAAAACAAACCAATTCAGTATAATATATTTAACATATCCATAAATGAAAATCAACACCAAGTATCCAATTCTGCATCATTAACTAAAAAATCACGTTTTTTGATTTATGCCGGTCTTGCAGCAAATGAGCGATATGTACATACATTATGATGGATATTGTGTATCGATGTTTCAAGAGTTTTCTCCATTCTGCGAATCCACACCGTATAACCAGAATGCTTTATTATTTATTTGTCCTGCTTTTACTTTGGTGTTTAAAATGCGTTGTTGTTGGCGCCGAAATTGAAAAAAATATTGTCAGTGAAGATGGGTCGTTTACATTTCGGTAATAATGTCAAGATAAGTGTGTAATGCTTATATGTTAGAGTGGATCGAAATACGCGTTTTTTCAGCAACAAAATTCTAATAGCGCGGAAAACTTGCGCATAGGCGTCATTACGGGTATGTTCAGAAACACAGCATAAAGTGCAACTTACTTACTTACTTACTTAATTGACACGTAACCGTCTAGACGATTTTGGCCGAATCCAACATAGCGCGCCAGCTATTTCTGTTTCGTGCAGCGTGGCGCCATTTGGGAATATCTAGGGAGCCAGCATCACTGTCCAGCTGATCTTCCCAACGCAGTGGAGGTCTCCCCTTTCTTCTGCGTTCAGCGGGTTTCGACAGAAATACTTTCTTGGCCGGAGCAACTTCGTCCATTCTCACGACATGACCTGCCCAACGGAGCCGCTGGATCTTTATTCGCTGAACAATATCGATGTATGCGTACAGCTCGTACAGCTCATTGTTAAATCTCCGTCGATACTCGCCCTCGCCAACGCGCAAAGGTCCATAAATCCTCCGAAGAACTTTCCTCTCGAATACTCCAAGCGCCATCTCATCTGCTTTTGATATAGTCCATGCTTCTGCGCCGTACATGAGGACTGGAACGATGAGTGTCCTGTAGAGTGTGATTTTGGTTCACCGAGAGAGGACTTTACTTTTCAATTGCCTACTTAGTCCAAAGTAGCATTTATTGGCAAAAGTGATTCTTCTTTGGATTTCAGTGCAGACATTATTTTTGGTGTTAATGCTGATTCCCAAATAGACGAAGTCCTTAACAGTTTCGAATTTGTAGCTATCAACATTGACGTGGCTGCCAAGGCGTGCTGTTTCTTTGTGTGATAATAGGAGGTACTTCGTCTTGTCCTCGTTTACCGCCAAACCCATTTTCTTAGCCTCTTTATCCAGCTTGGAGAAGGCAGAACATACGGCGCGCGTGTTAGTGCCAATGATGTCGATGTCATCGGCGTACGCCAGCAGTTGAGCACTCTTATGGTATAAGATGCTTCATGCACGGTGAAGTTGTGCAGCTCGTATTATCTTTTCGAGCATCAAGTTGAAGAAGTCACACGAAAGGGAGTCACCTTGTCTGAAACCTCGTTTGGTCTCGAACAGCTCGGAGAGGTCCTTCCCAATTCTGACGGTGGGGGTGGTGTTAGTCAGCGTCATTTGGCATAGCCATATAAGTTTAGCAGGGAAACCAAATTCAGACATTGCGGCATATAGGCAGTTCCTATTCGTGCTATCAAAGGCGACTTTAAAATCGACAAAAAGATGGTGTGTGTCGGTTCCTTTTTCATGAGTTTTTTCCAGGATTTGGCGTATTGTGAAGATCTGGTCGATGGTAGATTTACCAGGTCTGAAGCCACACTGATAAGGTCCAATCAACTTGTTGACGGTGAGCTTCAGTCTTTCGCACAATACACTTGCTAAGACCTTATATGAGATATTCAGAAGGCTTATCCCACGATAATTGGCGCGTACTGTGGAGTCTCCTTTTTTATGAATTGGGCAGAGCACACTTAAGTTCCAATCGTCGGGCATACGCTCGTCCGACCATATTCTGCATAGGAGTTGATGCATACTCCTTATCAACCCTTCGCCACCATGTTTGAATAGCTCGGCTGGCAAGCCGTCAGCTACCGGGGATTTGTTATTTTTAAGCCTAGACATTGCTATTCGCATTTCGTCATGATCGGGTGGTGGAACATTCCTACCATCATCTGCTATTGGGGATTCGGGTCGAACATCTTCCCCTTCCGCAATTTCACTGTCGCCGTTATCTAGCAGGGAGGAGAAGTTATGCCTCCACAACTTAAGTACACTCTGGACATCAGTTACCAGATCGCCGTTATCATTCCGGCAGGAATTTGTCCCGGTCTTGAAACCTTCAGTCATCCGCCTTACTTTTTGATAAAATTTTCGAACATCATTCCTACCCGCCAGCATCTCAAGCTCTTCACACTCGCGCTTTTCGGCCTCCCTTTTCTTCATTCGAAAAAGGCGCCTCTCCTCCCTCTTAGCCGTCCGATAGTGCTCCCATACGCTTCGTGTTGCGCCCGCACGCAATGTGGCCCTATAGGTGGCGTTCTTTCTTTCCGAGGCGTCGTGGCATTCCTTATCGTACAAGGTGTTTTTTCTGCGGGCTCGCTGGTATCCAATAGTTTCCTCAGCGGCGGTACGAAGTGAACGAGCGATGCGCTCCCATTCCTCGGATACATCGTTTGGTGGAGTGTTACTCTCAGAGAGCAGGAGTGAGAGCCGGGTGGAGTATTCGTTGGCTGTCTGCCTCATGTGCAGTTTTTCGACTTCAAACTTTCCTCATTCTTTGCTCCACAGAGGCGAGTGCGTACCTTGGCCGCCACAAGATAATGGTCAGAGTCGATATTGGGACCACGGATTGGTGTATTTTTTTGTGCTGGAACCTGGTACTGCTAAGAACCATGTTTCGGGACCCGGCGAAATCGATCAGCCTCGTCCCATTGGGGGAAGTTACTTCGTGGAGGCTGAATTTTCCGACTGTGCCGCCAAAGATACCTTCCTTGCCCATCCTTGCATTAAAATCGCCAAGCATGATCTTTTTATCGCGGCGGGTGCAGCGGTCGTAGATTTGTTCTAACAGCTCATAGAAGTAGTCTTTGGTCGCATCGTCCTTCTCTTCCGTCGGGGCGTGGGCACATATGAGCGATATATTGAAATACTTCGCTTTGATGCGGATTGCAGCTAGGCGCTCGTTCAGTGGCGTGAAAGGAAGTACTCGGCAGGTGAGTTTCTTCCCCACCACAAAACCAACACCAAATATGTGCTCCTGTGCATGGCCACTGTGGTATATGACGCTCGACCCGATTTTCTTTGAGTCATGCCCCGTCCATCGCACTTCCTGAATAGCGGTGATGTGTGCTTTTGCTTTTTCGAGGCACCTTCCCTATTAAGGGTCCGGATGTTCCAGGTGCATACCCTCAAATCATAGTCCTTTAAACGTTTGCCATGGTCGTCATTAAAAAGAGGTGGTCTCATCCGAGGCATTGTTGGATTTTTCATTGGATAAGATTTTTTACGCGGTGGGTCCCAAGCCCGACGCACAACCTGCACTGCAGGAATTATTTAGGGTTACACGTTTACATAGCGAGCCGCTTGCTCCAAGACAGACGCCCGCTCGCAGCCGCACCTTCTGGTGTTCAGACGCTGCAATTATTCCCCTCAACAAACCCTTAAACCGTATACGACGGAGTGGCCTTGTCGAGTTGTCGCCTTCTCACTTTTGTTCACCACCAAACGGGTGTCCGGTGGCTATCCAGAGGACACAGCGTGGAAGTCGTGAGCTGCTTGCTCCGCATGTAGAAGTAGCGCTCTGGCCACCCCCAGGTGGATGGCAGTCAGCAGCTTTCCCCACTTACGTGGACTTCTACACACGAAGCCATTCTCCATAAAGTGCAACAGCGGCAGTAAATATTTGTTTGATGATTGTGATGAGCGACGCTTAATGAAAAATTTGCGTTTATGAACGCTCTGCTTGTACTACAAAAGCAGGTTGCGCTTCAAACTGAGTTTCTGAACAAAGCCTACATATAAAAAGATATTACAAATTTTGGTTTTTTTTTTTCAAAATTTTAAATAGCGCAGAAGGCCCAAAGTTACCAAAAAGTCAAAATACCGGTAAATTAAAAAAAAATGCAAAAATTACAAAAAAATTTTTTTGTTATAATGCATACAAAATATAATTATACCTATTCTTGTTTTACTGAATTCACGCAAAACGCCTAAAGTTGAGGGTTACCAGGGGATAGGTAAAAGTTTGACAAATGATTGGAAAATTTTACAAGAAACAAGAAGAAGAGTCGACCGGCAAAGTAATTAAACCGGATATGCGTCATGTACTAAATATGGTAGACCAGCGCTCGCATTTGAATGAGCGCAATATTGGTCTCTAGGGCAATTGATTTGGTATTTGATTTAACCTTTTCTAATTTTAACGTGTGCGATAACCGGAAATTAATTTCATACAAAAAAATTAATCTGGCTTACACACGAGACCTCTAATGTACTATATATAGTACGGCTTAAAAATCAGGTTTTATGATTAAAATGTTTTAAAATTAGTTAGTTTACGTATGTCCTTTTATTCACATTTGCAGCCTACCTACTTCCAGAAAAATTACTTTGTTTTACTTTCCCAATAACATTCAGGATTATTTGTGTTAATTAATTCTTCAGCGGCTGTCAAAAATTTACTGTGTCAAAATTTATATCATTTCACCCAGCAAATAGGTAAAAAACGTCTACCATAGTAAATTTAGTGACTCGAAGTGAATGTGTTACGTTTTTTGGTGAGTATGTTGCGTTTTTGGTATTTTATAAAACGCAAAGTGACGAAAACGGTCACTTTAACTGTCAAAAAATTCAGTTCCTTTTGCTCGAGTGAGCATTCGATACAGTTTAATTTGCAATGGCTGAAATTAGCCAATTTTAAAAAAACGGGGTATCAATCGACGCGTTTCAATCTCGCGAACCCGAATGTGACTAATTTTTTCTTTTTAAATAAAAAGTTATTAATAAAAACGTTTTAACTTTTGGCTTGCTTCTTGCACACACACGAACACACAAATGTATCTTATTCAGGGATGGAAAATAATTGTTATTTTTGAAATTTCAACTCAAAAAGTCAAAGGGAAAGGGTTAATATTTTTAACATTTATATATACCATTGTGATGCTCGTGGGCCACAGATGGTCAATCCGATGTGATTTTTATTTTTTTGACTTTTATCGAAAAAATCAAAAAATAACGATTAAACTTTGATTTTTATTTTTTACGTCAGAAAATAACGATTAAACTTTGACTTTTATTTTTTACGTCAAAAATAAAAATCAAAATGGCGTAGATCAACGAATATTGGTATCTGGGTCATATTTGGTATATAGGTCGATGCGTATACCAATACGGAAGCGAATGCGAATACCGAATATCGAATACGAATACCGAGTACCGAGAATCAATGAATATTGGTATCTGGGTCATATTTGGTATATAGGTCGATGTGTATACCAATACGGAAGCGAATGCGAATACCGAATATCGAATACGAATACCAAGTACCGAGAACCGAATATGCATACGAATATGCATATGAATATGTATGAATATGAGTATGAAAAGTGTGTGAAGGGGAATATGGATACCAGTATGAACACGTACATATACCGAATACCAACCACGAATACTGCATATCGAAACGAATATGTATAGCGAATTCGAGTCACGAATTCAAATACCGACCAGTACCGAATATTAATCTGAAAAGTAGGTGAATGCATACATATTCATATGTAGCATGACATCACATTATATCACATCACATAATCACATCACATTATGACATCACATTATGACATAACATCACATCATGACATCACATCACGACATCACATCACATCATAACATCACATCACATCATGACATCACATCATGACATCACATCACATCATGACATCACATCATGACATCACATCACATCATGACGTGACATGACATCACATCATGACATCACATCATCACATAACATCACATCATGACATCACATTGTATTCGCATCCTCCTACCTTTCATATTAATATTCGGTACTCGGTGTTCGATATTTGAATTCGGGACTCGAATTCGCTATACGTATTCGTTTCGATATGCAGTATTCGTGGTCGGTATTCGGTATATGTACGTGTTCATACTGGTATCCGTATTCCCCTTCACACACTTTTCATACTCATATTCATACATATTCATATGCATATTCGTATGCATATTCGGTTCTCGGTACTTGGTATTCGTATTCGATATTCGGTATTCGCATTCGCTTCCGTATTGGTATACGCATCGACCTATATACCAAATATGACCCAGATACCAATATTCATTGATCTACGCCATTTTGATTTTTATTTTTGACGTAAAAAATAAAAATCAAAGTTTAATCGTTATTTTCTGACGTAATAAATAAAAATCAAAGTTTAATCGTTATTTTCTGAAAATAAAAGTCAAAATTTAATAGTTATTTTTTGACGTTTTCGATAAAAGTCATAATCGTTACGATCCCTGATCTTATTTTTTAACATTGGATAACACGTACATATACATATGTATACTAACTGCATTACACACACATTTTTTTAATATGTTGCATATAAATAATATATTTTATTCAAAAAAACAAACTAAACAAAACACGTATGTACATATGTATTTACACACAATGTCAACAAATACTTTTTTTCATTTTTGTTGACTTCCCATTAAACACTGAAAAAGAAATTCTCAAACGTTTCTAAATTTCAAAATCAGCATATACATATATAATTTGAAAATAAACATATTTTCAAGTGTTCATCAAACATTGTTTATCAATTTTAGAATAACTTACAACACATTTGAACAAAAACTTTTTTCGCATTTTGTACCATTTCACGAATTTCATCATGTCAAGGTTTCAAGGAACGAAGAAATTTTGTATGTTTGCAAATTTCAATCAGCGTTCGTTGTTTTACTTGAGCAGTCTCTTAACGGTTGAAATGATGATGGTTGAATGAATGATTGTATGTAATAATGATTCTGTATTTACTCTTATTTTATTTGTTTGTTGCTTTTTGTGAAGTTACACAAACTTTATTAAAAACATAGTTTGTTTCTCATATGTGAATGCATATTAAAAAAGATATTAATATACTCATGTGACTGTACAAAAGGCACCGGCGAAATTCACCCGCACAGGTAAATGAAAAATATCCAAGCATGGGCACCACCACAAGCGAACAAGCAGAGAGCGTGAGCATGTAGTAGTGTGCTTAAAATTGCACAGTGAGGTAAAATTCAAAAATTTTTCGTAACTTCGTGTGTTGATGAAAATTTAATTATATCAGATTTTATAGCATGAAAATAGAGGTTATATTAAAAATAAGTATGTTTGTAGATACAAATTTAATAAAAAATAAATGTTGATTGATTTCGATTCAAATTCGAATTAATTGCAATTTCAATATAAAAGCATACAAAATTAACCCATTTTCAATTTTAAAGAGTTGAAAATGGCATAAAAAATTATACTTCATTTGTTTTCAAATGGCTACATTTAACACTATTGAGAATATTTAAAATAAAAAAATAATAAATTTCCCAACCAATCTTAAACATTTAAAAAAAAAATTGTTACGGACAAAAAAAAGGCATCAACCTGCTTCCATCACTGTTGAAGGCGAACTGAATCGTTTTCTCGCTGAAATAATTATGCTCTGAATTTGTGTACGTATACATTTTTTTACGCTCGCAGCACAAAGAGCTCTCTTTGCCCATGTCCGAAAATATCAGATCAGAGCAGGGTTGCCGGAGACAACTTTTTTTCCCTACCAAAAGTTGGTCGGCAACCCATCCAAATCCTACCAATTTTTTTTTCCACTTTTAAAATTTTTTTCTTCAATTTGAAGTTTATTGAAAATATATTCATTTAGTACAATAAAAACAAAAAAATCAGTACATATAACAATTCATTTAGTGCATGTACCTACTCATACACATCTATGTGTAATCACACATACAAAAAATTAGTTTATCACAACTTTACAGTTCAGTTCAATTTTAAATACATAAGTTAAAAGCACATAAAGTACATAAATATATATTTATATGTATATTTTAATAAACATATAAAGTCTGTAAAAGAACTACTTCTATACTAACTACTTTGCCTTGCATTCACAGGTAATATTTTTCATATTAATATTTAAAAAAAAAAAAAAACAAGTAAGGAAGCCTAAGATCGAGTGGAATCGAACATTAGATACTCAGCTGTATGCTTTCATTGTTTGTTTGCGTTTGATGGAAACACGGTGTAATTTATATAAAGCGAGTGCTGCATAATGTGGGCGTAGCCACACCCATTTTCAAAATTTTTATCAATCATCCAACTAAGCATATGAATATTATTCTTTGTGCAAAATTTCATTCCTTTATGACTTCCAGTTACAAAGATGTCACGTTACAAATTTCCAAAGCGTGTTCCAGAAATATCTTTGCTAAAAAGTAGGCGTGGTCATAAACCGATTTCAACAAATTTTTGCGTGTATATTAACACAAGTTATAAAAGTGTATAAACCAAGTTTCGTCATAACATCTCAATTATTTGTCGAGTTATAGGCTAAGAAATCTCGTATATTCCTTTCTCTAAAAAGAGGCGGTGCCACACCCATTTTCCAAAATTTTTCTACTTTTTGTTTCCGGTCTATTGTGGAACTCATGCCACAAAATTTCAATGAATTACCTTTATATTTGACAAAGATATCGCTTAAAATGTGGTCGTCAACCGATTTTGGCAATTTTTAGTCCAAACATTTGCCGAAGTAAGTATATTACGTACATCAAATTTCATCGATATATCTTCAACGGTTTCTGAGTTAGGACTCATAAAACTTTCAATGTTTGCCCCTTAATAAGTGGGCGTGGCACCGCCCATTTTTTCAAAATTTTTGTGTGTTCTGTTTTATGTCCATAGTTGGACTCAGCGACAAAATTTCAGTGATATATCTTTATATTTGACAGAGATATATCTTAAAATGTTTTTATTAGGCCACTTTATAATACACATATATAAAAGTGGGCGTGGCCGTCAACCGATTTTAACTATTTTAAGTCCAAATGTTTGCCTAAGTAATTAAATCACGCATACCAAATTTCATCGATATATCTTCAATGGATTCTGAGTTATGACATATAAAACTTTCCATGTTTGACCCTTAATAAGTCGGCGTGGCACCGCCCATTTTCCAAAATTTCATCAAATTTCTTCATAGGGGACTGAGCTCAACACGTGGGTAAAATTTCATCGCTCCAGCTATATTAGTGACTGAGATACCAAATTTCCGATTTTTTCTATATAGGATAAGTGGGCGTGGTCATAGTGTATAGCATACAGTGAAATGGCTCTGGGATGCGTAGTCGAAATTCGATAAAAAAAAAGACGATAAGTCATCGAAAAATATCAAAATCGGGGACAGATTGGTATGGCGGCGACTTCCGGGGGTACAGATTGGTATGGCGGCCGGATGTGGTTGTTGTAAGAAAAGAACCATAATGACAAGGTCGTAGCAATCAAGACAGAAACGCAATTCCGGAATTGGGAATTGAAAAAACCAATTCATAATTCCGAAAAGAATTTAAGGCTGAGTTCCTAAAACGCAATTCCCGGTGATAGCGTAAACGCCATCTATTCCACGAATAACATGTGCAAGAATGTAAAATCAACAACCTACAAAACAAAAAGAAGAAGAGCAACTTCTATTGCTTTCACCATCGTTATTGGGCCATAACAGCAACCCTGAAATCAGCTGAGCACAGCTGTTCGACCTTTTTAACACACATCCCAGAGTCAAGTCACTTGTATCCATTCACAATGGGCGTGGTCATGGTCCGATTTCGCCTGTTTTCAATACCAACCGTCCCAGTCTCGATACCAACTTGCATTTCAAATTTCATCAAAATATCTCAATTTTTGCGCGAGTTAGAGTGTTTACAGACGGACGGACGGACGGACGGACAGATATATCATTTTGATATATATAAGTCTATATCTATCTCGATTATTTCATTCTGTTACAATCCACCGTTATGTGATTAAAACTATAATACTCTGTGTACTAGTACAGCTGAGTATAAAAATAGTGAAACAGAGTTGCTAGTATGTTTGAAAATACATATTTCCTCTTTTTCTCTTATTTTCGCAAAACCTACCAAAATTCGATCTAGCCTACCAGCCGACCAAATGAAAAAGGTCCTACCCGTTTTGGTCGGAACGGCCCACGCCCGGCAACTCTGGATCAGAGTACAAATATGTAATCCATATGTACACACATCTATTTATTCCATTCCATTTATGCGCTCATAACCAGGGATGCCACTAAGAAAATTTTTTTCTTACCAAAAACCTACCAAAATGGCTTCGAGCCTACCAATTTTTTTTTTTAATGTGAGATTTAACCATATTCAACAAATTCATTTAGGGTAACTCTGCCAGTAACCGACCACCTTGCAGTAACCGGGCAGTTTTGTTTTTTACCGTTTAAAATAAAAAAAAAAACTGTTTATTTTTTTTTTTTGAAAATTTTAGTATTAAATTTAATATTATTTGTACAAATGTGAAGGAAAAGAGGAGGAAGCAGCAGTTTCCTCATTAACAAAAACTTGAGTTGGTGTTAAATGGTATTCGCGCAAGGTTGGATTGGGTATTAGTGGCTGTCACCGCTCGTCCAGTGCGGAGGAAATCAGGATTTACATTTGTGGAATAACATTTGAGGAACAATGAGGAATGAAACGTAGGAAGATTTATTGAGGGAAATAGCGGACATTGTTTCCACTTGGTACAGCAAACACATTTACTACCTAGGTAGCCCTGATGGCCTGTTGTGATACCACATAAAGCTCTATATTACACACCATATAGACGGACAACCTTGTTTGCTTCATATAGTGTAAAATGTCAGATGCCTTTCTGTTTTCCATCTCCTACAGTTGTGTCTGTGGGGGCAAGTGTACTTGAATCTCAAAGAAAGCGTTTCTATTTAGCAGAGTTCTGTGACAAAACTCTACTCAGAAGACACGTTTTCTCAACAGTGTTGTGGCAAAGTGACAAATGTACCAAATCAGTGATGTTAGGTGAACGAAGGCAAAAACCTACCAAAATTCAAATCGACCTACCAACCTACCAAAAGGAATAAAACCTACCAGTTTTGGTAGGAAAAACCCAAAAGTGGCATCCCTGCTCATAACACAAACTCTCTCACTATCCCTGTACTCTAGAGCAGTGATAGGCAAAATTGAAATGCAACTGTATTAGTGAGAGCGCCGTAATAGCGCAAATCAATTGGTTCCTTTTCGTTTAGTCGCTTTCTGGTAGCCATGGGTAATGGCGCAATTTTTTTGGCGCTGATACAATAACGCCAGCGCCAACCGTGGCGCCAACTCACGGTACTGGCGCAATAACACCTTTAGCGCAATTGTCATCGAATAATCGATAAATAACATTTTTTCGCTTGTTACTGTTTACCATCACCGTTTTATTTCTTTTGGCGCAATTCTGCTTACATATACGAGGGCACAATTAATTTTAATTTTCATAATCATTTGGAAAAATATTCCGTATATATGTGAAAATATGCTGGAAATTAGAGTCACTTAGATCACTATCAAGCACACATAATTGTGACGTTGTCATACGTATACATATACTATGATGCTGTTATTGGCGTTGTGGTTGCGCCATTTTACACTAGCGCTATATTGGAGCTGGTGTTAGCGCACGAAATTGAGTCAGTAGCCGTGTTTCACATACGGTGATCCTAACCCAGATAAAAATTTTTGCATGTAAATGCAACAACAAAGATTTCAGCTCGATTAAACCAAATAAATTGCTGGTTCAATTTCTGATCCGCCCTGTTCGATTTGTTTTTTCCGTGCTGATTTGGCAGCACAGTGCTTTTTTGATTTGGCAGAACTGAAAAGTGACATTTGTGTATGTATACATATATATAAATATACCCTGCAGTAAATTTGTTTCACTGCTAAATGATCATTGATCATTCTTTGTTGAATATTCATCACTATCGTTTTGCGTTGGTGCAAGCAAGCAAGCTATATTGAAACACCAAACGAAATACCATCTAGGCGGTTAAAAACCCATGAACCAGCTTGTATTTCGGTAGGTTTTTTGACATTTGGCAGCTTTTCTGACAAATTTTTCAATTTGACTACTATAAAACAAATTATATTTAAAATAAAAAATATATGGAAATAAAAATTTCAAATTTGCCTCCTGTAAGCTTCTGCTTTGGCCGTAAGGGGAAAGAAGAAGTCTGGAAGAAAAATTATACTGCGCACTGGCTTATCCTTATAACATGGAATACATAGCTATCCCGCCATTTGAGTTTCATAATTTATTTCAGTAATTTAAATTCAAATTTCCAAAAAAATAATTTTTGAAATAGTTATTTTCATTTAGTTTGAAGTTTAAAGTCAATCAAATTGTTTTTGAGGGAGTATTTGTCTCTTTTCAACGTACAGAAGAATTGTTTTTGCGCTATTATAACTCTGACGAGTTTTATGGCCGAGCTTCTCTCCTAATTCGAGGTGTGCTCCTTTTGTTTTTCCTACCATTGGACAGTTTTATGCCGGCTCCGAACGGAGTCATATAGGCATGAGGAAAGCAAACCATTTATTTGAAAAAATTCAGCAGCCTTTATATGAAAGCATTCATTGATGCCTCCTCATGATGCATTTCATCAGTGATTCATAAAGGATTCATTTCAGTTTTTTACTGCTGGGTATATGTTGTATATGTTTCTTCTTCTTTTTAGTTCTTTGCAAGTGCAGCCAATTTTCATTATGAGCCGGATTGTTTCAGTAAAAATTTATCTTAACCCAGACCCAGATGTAATAACTGAAATGCCCCTAGTGTTATATTGCAATAGCGCATCATTGAGTTGGCGCTACAATGAGTTGGCGCTACATTGAGTTGGCGCTATATTGAGTTGGCGCATTTCCCAAATCGGAGTTAGCGCAATAACACCAGGGTTGGTGTCAGCGCAATTGCGCCGCGCAGCGCAGTGTTACCGATGCCTACTTTCTGGCCTTCAATGAATGCGGTCGTTTATAAAAACGACAAGCATACGCACATATGTATAAGTAATTATGCTTTTACATATATAAATATGCGCAAACAAGCGACATTCACCCACGATGTTGCTGCACCACTTGATGAACGACGACTAAATCGTTTACAAAAGAAAGAGCATAACTGTGTAACCTAAATCAAACGCACGCCGTCAATTTACTGTCAAAAATTTCTCATGCCCATACAACTTGTATGGGAGTAACCGAAATTGAACGGCGTGCGTAAAAAGCAAATTCGACGCCCAATTTTTGTTTTGCGTGACAGTTGAAATTAAGCATTGTGGGTGATTGTTTGCAAACAAATTGACACTTGCTTTTGATATCGTGTCTGTTAGGTACATATTCCACAAAATAACAAGATTTTCTTTGATTTTCTGTATTTTTCTATTTCTTTATCTGAACACGCACGCAAGTCAATTTCGGTTCAACGCATATGAAAAATTTGCGTGCGTGCGTTAAATTGACGACTTGCTTTTGATTTAGGTTACACAGTAACGTGTCCGTGTGATTTGAGCGCGATCAATTGATCTATGAACAGTGATGCCGTTTTGATACAATCGTATCAAATGTGATACTTTTTTAAGCCGAAGATACGTAGATACTTTTTATTTTGCCGTAGAACAAATTTGATACATTTTTAATACATATCAAATAATTTTGATACAATTTAATCAAAATCAAAGAATATTAACCGATTCTTTTTCATTTTTAAGATTTTCTTAAAAATTTTAACAACCTGTGAATGCCACGAAAAACATGTATTGCGAAGGTCTTTGAAAATACAAAAAAGGCCAATATTTTATCAAAGTTTATAGTAGGCATCACTGCCCATGGAAGGAATGAACACGGCTCACTAAAGCTAGCCACACATGACGGCAGAAAACGCGCCTCTTCATGTATGCACATTGCACAAAATATAAGGAAATCGAGGGTTTTTGTAAAAAAATTTTGGTGATACGAAAAAAAAAATGGACGTATCAAATTGTTATACGGGTTAAAAGCTCGAAAAGAGCTTTCTTGATTAACTGAAGTGTTTTTTCCAAAAAATTTTCGGTGATACGAAAAAAACCATGAAGGTATCAATTTTTGATACCAAATCTTTTGAGGCTGCGGCAACACTGTCTATGAAACGCCTATCACTGCTCTAGAGTAAAAATATGTAATCCACACATACATCTATTGTTTGCATTCCATTTCGTACCAACTTTGAAATTGATTTGAGAAAATGAAATTTACTAAATTGAGAATCAGCCCAAAATCCCATACTAAAAAATGTGCCTTTTTGTTTGAGAACGCTATCAAGAGAAATTTGAGGTGCATTTGATGGTGACAGGTAACAAGGTCAATGGAAATAAGGTCAATTGACCTTATTTCCCACCCGGTTGGGAAATAAGGTCAATTGACTTTATTGCGTTTTCAAGCATTTAGCTTCGCATCGGTCCGTGTCGGTTTGCGTCGCTGCTGTTATTAGAAAAGTTAAGCGCTAAACTGCTTTTTATGAGAAAAGAAAAGCGCCGCAGTCGAAAATTTGGAATAAAAAATCGCGCGATTTTTAATTCCAAATTTTCATTTTCCTACTTTTTTGCCATGCCGCAGGATAAGGCAAGTAGACATAGTTTTTAAATACATTTTTATTTAAATTTTTGTATAACTAGATATTTAACATACTTTACATTATTATATAATTTATTGAAATATTTTTGCTGTGTTGGCAACTCTTTTTCGACGACCACACTTCACTAAATTCACTTATCAACAAATTTGTAGTAACATAAGAGCGAGTAAAATTGTATTTTCATTCATTAACAAACGGTACTCATAACGGGTTTGCAGAAGAACTCAGCAAATATTTTCATGAATGAACAAGTTTTAAGCATAGATAGATAGATAGATAGTAATTCGGAGGATGAAACGCACCGCGACCTATGGGTCTATTGTGCCCTCCCACTCATTTATAATACCTCCTCTAGGCCAATCTCACATACAAATTTGAGTATTGCGTTTGGCTTTTGGGCTGGTATTTGGCTACTCTCAAGCTGATATTGTCCAAGTGTCCTCTGTCTCCTTCTAGATATGGCCGTGCATTCGAGGAGAATATGCTCAGCGGTCTCATCTTCCATATCACAGAACCGGCACAGGCTACTCGAGTAGATGCCTATTCTGTGCATGTGGCATTTGAGTCTGCAGTGACCAGTTAAGAGTCCGGTCAGGATTCTCAGTTTGCTCTTGGGGAGGTCTATAATCTCCCTGAATCGACTTTTATTGTACCCTCCCAGCAATAGTTTTGCCTGGCGCATTCCAGCAGATTGCCGCCAGTGTTGCTCCCTCATTGTAGATTCCTCAATCCTGAGCTCTTCCCGTATCGTATGTGGTCCTATACTTAGGAAAGGCTTGGGTCCTATTGGTTTTGCCGCCGCTGCCTCTCTGGCAAGGCCGTCAGCAATCTCATTTCCCAATACTCCTCTGTGTCCAGGAACCCAAGCCAGAAGTAGTGAGTTCCTGGCGCCAAGTTCGTTAAGTTTTTCTATGCACTCTCGGACTAGCGATGAATTGATCTCATATGACGCTAGCGCCCTGAGTGCCGCTTGGCTATCGCTCAGTATGGTAATTTTCTCACCAAAGTATCCTCTCCTCAAATTTAGCTCTACGCACTGACTAATGGCGAATACTTCCGCCTGAAAGATGCTTGGAAAACGTCCCAGAGGCATGGATACCTTTGCTCTCGGACCACAGAAGCCAGCACCCCTACCTTCTGGTGTTTTCGAGCCGTCAGTGTACCATATAATCGGGGTGTCCCTTAGAATGGCCTCCAGTCTGGAATCATTCCAAGTTGCTTTGTCCCCTAGCTCGATTCTAAAACGTTTCTCAAACTGGATGTACTTAGTCGTGTCATCTCTAGGAAGTAGGGAGATTGGGAGTTTCTCTCCCAGTCTCTTCATACCCTGAGTTGATAGGACCTTTCCTCGTCCACTTCCTTCCCTTGCTATATTCAGAAGGGTGCGCTTTACTGTTTGCTCTATGAAGATGTGTAGCGGGGTTAGCTCGAGTAGCACTTCCATAGCCGCCGTTGGGCATGTGCCCATCGCACCTGTGATGCACACGCAGGCCAGGCGTTGTATCCTGGCCAGTGCGCTCCTCACTGACGCTAGGTTGATCCTCGAGCCCCACGCAACTGCTCCGTATATGATTGTCGGTCTAACTATCATGGTGTACATCCATCTTAGCATTCGGGGGCTACAGCCCCATGATTTACCTGCAAGACGTCTGCACACCATTAGCACTCTTGTAGCCTTAGATGTGGTGTGCTCCACATGTTCCCTCCATAAGAGCTTGGTGTCAAAGATGACTCCTAAGTATTTTACTTCGGGAACAGTGGTTAGTATCACCCCATCCAGCCTAATCGGTCTCATTCCCGGTAGGGATCTTCTCTTTGCGAAGGGGATGATAGCTGTTTTTGCGGGATTTAAGTTAAGTCCCACTCCAGCAAACCATCTTTTTGTTATTATAAGGGCCCTCTGTATGATGTCACAGAGGGTGTTCTCAAATTTACCTCTTGCAATTATGACGATGTCGTCCGCATATCCTTGACAGCGGATTCCATCATCCGTCAGTAATTGCAGAAGTTCGTCCACTATCAGGCTCCACAAGAGAGGAGATAAGACTCCTCCCTGCGGACATCCTTTGGTGGTTTTGACCTGTACTACGTCGTTACCTATTTGGGTTTCGGCTAATCTCGTGCGAAGCAGCGAGTCTATCCACCTGCATATAGGCTGCTGTACTTCTCTTCTCATAAGCGCCTAACTCACAGCGTCGTGAGACGCGTTGTCGAAGGCTCCCTCAATATCTAGGAAGGCGCAAAGCACCACTTCCTTATTGTCAAAAGCACCCTGAATTGTGTCAGCTAGCTCATACAGGGCCGTATCCGTAGATCTGCCTGCCCTATATGCATGCTGTCCTGGGTGCAGGGGAAACCTATTCAGAGTGTTTGACCTGATCTCTAAGTCTATTATCTTCTCCATTGCTTTCAGAGCAAAGGAGGTGAGACTTATGGGTCTGAAGGACTTAGCCATAGAGTAGTCCTTTTTGCCTATTTTGGGTATGAAAACCACTTTTGCTCTACGCCACGCCGACGGGATATACGCCAGCGCCAGGCTATCTCTCATGATGTGCATTAAGTGCACAATTACTCCCGTATCCTTTTGCAACATTATCGGGTATATACCATCTACCCCCGGAGATTTGTATTTCTCGAAGGACCCTATCGCCCATCTGACGGCACTCTCCGAAATCAAGTTTCGTACGAAGCGCCAGTCTGAGGGGGTGGGTCTTATACTTCGAGGTACAATATCATCTACGGGGGGACCGGCATCCGGGAAATGAGTTGCCATCAGGATAGGATTCACCATTTGGGAGTTTGATCGCTAGGTTTGTCTCCCTTTGCTCCCTTGATAAAATTTTTTGGAGTCTAGACGCCACCAGGGTGGCTGATATCCCCTCACAGAATCTCCTGAAGCTTTCTCTCTTTGATTTTCTGATCTCTTTAGTGTACCGAGTGAGGTGCGTCTTGTATTCCTCCCAGTGGCCCGTGCGCTTGGCTCTATTGAAGAGCCTTCGCACGTTTTTCCTCATCACTGAGAGGTCTTTGGACCACCAAACGGTTTTACCCTGTTTGGGCCCAGATACTCGACAGCTGGATGTGAAGGTATCAACCAAGATTTGATTGAACCTGTTAACCCTACCCTCAAGCTCCGCACAACTATTAGTACTTTTTGTGCTAATACTAGCCAAATTCAACTCAGTTATGGATACATATTTCTCCCAGTTGGTGTTTCTGGGGTTTTTCTTTACAATATAATTTCCTGGATTTACACCGACCGGAAACCGGATGATGCGATGGTCAGAGAGGGAGGGCTCATCTGAAACCCTCCACCCCGAGATCATGCCATCAGCCAATCCGCTGCCTAGGGTAATATCCAGTACTTCTTCTCTGACCCTAGTAACAAAAGTAGGTTTGTTTCCTATGTTGTATATACTTAGATCATAGCTCATGATAAATTCTAAAAGGGACTCACCTCTACGGTTTGTATCCGTGCTGCCCCACATGGTATTGTGAGCATTGGCGTTGCACCCTATTATCAGCGGGAGTTCTGCCCGTCTGCAGTACTCGACCAGGTCTCTTATTATTAACGGTGGGATCTCGTCATCTCCGGCGAAGTATGCAGATGCGAAGACGACGTCCACCCTTTGGTCATCGTCGCCTGCACTGCCACCAGATTTCGATTTAGAAACTCTGTAATGCAAAAATAATTAATGTTATTTCTAAGCACTACACAAGCTCTGGGTCTATCTTGGGATAAGTCCCAAATTACCTTATTATTTTTCTCCTTTAGCCCTCTGACGCCTCCCGCGTACACCCATGGCTCCTGTATGAGCGCTATTCCCAGATCTTCCGAGGCAAACCCCCTCGCGATGACTGCCGAGGCAGCTATGGCGTGATGGAGGTTGATCTGGGCAATAGTGGTGTTCTTGGCGGTTAGCTCAGGAGGTCGTCCTCACCCTCATCTGACGTCTCCATTTCGCCGCTGCCCTCCAGATTCAGGTCGTCGAGAGCAAGGCCCTCCAGAGTGCCCTGGGATTCCGGAAACGCGGCGGCGGGATCTCCTTCACACCGTGGTGTTGGTATCTCCTCCGGTGTTGACATATTAGTACCCGAGGAGGGAGGGGGTGGTGCAGCGCAGGTTGCACTTTGGTCTTCCACCTCCATTCCCTCTCCTTGTCTCACACTTGAACTGGCTACCGCACCTTCCACTGGCTTTTCAATCCAGGGCTTCACGATTGTCTGCCCGTAGCGGTAGAAGATGCGGTAGTTCCTCTCCTTAATAGCAGCGTGGGAGGCCTCATCAATGGCCATATTTAGGCGTAGCCCTGTGCCTTCCACGCTGCTACTGTATATTCTCCAAAGGTGCGTCGGGAGGTCCCTGTTCTGAGAGGAGACCAGCGCCATTGCGAACTCTGGTCGATCATTGGCACCGTAGGGGAGGTACACCGTTGCCCTATGTGTAGGTGGTATATCGTCTCCCCTTCTGACCTCCAAAACCACTCCGTTCCACCTCTCCAACCTCGTAACTGCTCCTCTGAGCCAGTCTGCTGTTTCTTCGTCCACACAGTCTATAATAAGTAGACCGGGCCGAAAGAACAGTCCATAGAAGGACAGCGGCTGCGTCCATCCCTTGGCAACCTCGATCATTATGGCATCCTGTATGCACGTTTGGTCCTCCTGACTCAGGAATTCCGCTGGGTAGTTCCTGGGGAGCACACATACCCTAACGCCCCGTAGTGCGTCTGCGTATCTGGGCATCCCTACCACCTGCGGAGGTCCTGAGGGGGGTGCCATTCGCGCTCCAGTAGCCCTGGGCAGATTGGAAGGGGGAGCACCTGCTCGCTGCCTTTTGGATTCATTACTGGCTTCCGGAGTGATTTGCCAGCTCTTCCTCTTGCTTGAGGGTGCAGGTTTAAAATTATTCTGCCCGCTGACGGCTTGCTGTGTCCCGCTGCCCGAGGGCCGTTCCTCTGCCTCCGTAGCGCGCTGCTCGCTTCCTCGCCCAGGGGCGGGTGCAGGCCTAGCTGCGTTGGTGGCTGAGGTCATTGGCTCTCTATTGGCTAGCTGTGCATTGCATTTCCCTTGGTGCTCTAGCGCTAATTCGCGAGCCTCCGTAGGGGTCTTGCCGTCCTGCAGGTATCTGATATACCAGTTTGCAGCCGAGCCATTCATTCCCTGCCTATTAGGGTCATTCAGGGCTCCAGGCTGCCCGGGTGCTGGTATAGGTAGCCTCTTTCCTCTCCTCTTCCTCCTCCGCTTATGACCTCCACTGGCCCCCTGTCCGCGTCCGTCTTGAGCGACGGCCGAATCTCCCGGAGGTGATCCCGCTCTTCGCCCCGATGGACTGCTGGGAGCAGGTGGCCCGTGTTGGTCAGGGAATATCTCATTAGTCCCGCGACCAGTAGCTGGTGTCGCAGGTTCCGTCCCGTCCTGACCGCTCCTGCCGTCTGTGGTTAAAAAACCACTGGCTGGTGCAGTCGAGTTTGAGTCCCGTTTTGTCCCGTCCATCCCGCTCGACTCCCCAGCGGTTGTGACACCGCTGGAGGGTGCAGGGAAAAGTCCGTCTGGTCGGGTTTTCATGGGCCCGCGACCGTCCGCTTTATGGCTTTCAGGTCTAGCAGGTGTTAAATTGTACTGCCCGCTCCACTGCACAGTGGTTTTAGGGCCACTGGAGGGTGCAGGTGGGTTCGTCGCACCAGCACTCGTTGTCGGCATTTCCTCATCCTCATCCCTGGCGTGCTCCTTGAAGAGAACGGCCTCCTCAGGAGTAAGGCCCACCAGGAATGATTTTGAGGCTCTGCGCGTCCTCTGGCTGGTAGGGAGGTCATTGTCCGTGTCCTCGGTCAGGTTTCTGTTGGCGTCAGTGTTAGTTTGTCGCTGTTCTGTTGTTGTTGTTGTTGTAGCCACCAAGACACTCCCCGAAGGTTTTGGGGAGTGTAGGGGATGTGACAGTCCTTTGCCGGATAAATCCGGTACGCTCGGGTACTAGTCCCTTCTGACACTAGCCCGACTGTCGTGCGAACGATTTTTTTGGCCATAATCAACCTTCTAGGCCTTGTCGCTGTTCTCGTTGGGTTTGTTGTAGTCGTTGTAACTGTGGTCTTTGTTCTGGTTCCTGTCCTTGTTGATTTTGGTTGATGTTCACTGGTCCGGATTTTGGTTTGTTTTTTTGTTGTTTTTTGTTTGCTTGGTTTGTATTCATCTTGTTCGTACGACCGTCTGCTCGACAAGGCAAGCTCGCGATCAAATTTATATTGTGAAGGTTCTGGGTCGTCAGCCACGGCAGAGCCTCTTACCGTGGTAAGGCCATAGTTACTCCCCAAGGTGGCCCGGTATCAGGAAGGCGCCGTTCGACTACAGCCTGATTAACCTCCCGGCTGCAAACTTCCAATAGGCACGGTGACGCATGACACCCTGGATTGGGAGGGGGTAGATCTTGGTCATCGCCGTCAAAAAGGTCTGGACTACTCTGAGGTTGCCCTCAGTTATAGCCCTTACCTGTTGACTGCGACTTAAGCCCCCGCATCGCGGCAAGATATCTACCCTTCGCGAGGGAAGTTTTAAGCATAGTTTGACATTATTTCCATTTGGATTGGGAAATAAGGTCAATTATTTTATTTCCAAATTTTCGTTGACCTTATTTCCCAACCGGGTGGGAAATAAAGTCAATTGACATTATTTCCGTTGACCTTGTTACCTGTCACCGCATTTGATAACTAACGTTTGATATTTGACAATAGAGTTACTTCTCAAATGAACCATAATTGAAAATGAAGAAAAATGTTTATTGGGTTGCCAGCTGCCAACTTTCCAGGGCTAACCACTCAATAAAACAGTTCAATTAAAAAAAAACACACTAAAAATTACTAAGGAAATGAAGAAAACCAGAAAAGGGGTAAATAGGCTACGTAAAGCGTTTGACAATCATCGTGACTCCGCAACAGAGCGAACGAGAAAATGTAAAAGCTTATAAAATACCAACTTTTAGGTGAAGGTGAAAGTGAGTGAACGTGAGTGACTGCGACGCAACGAGTCACGGCGTTTTGTAAAATAAGGGCGTTACACTCCACCACATTTCCCCATAGAACTTTTCTATCGATACTAGTACACAGAGTATTATAGTTTTAATCACATAACGGTGGATTGTAACGGAATGAAATAATCGAGATATATATAGACTTATATATATCAAAATGATCAGGGTGAAAAGAGAAATCGATTGAGCCATGTCCGTCCGTCCGTCTGTAAACACTCTAACTCGCGCAAAAATTGAGATATTTTGATGAAATTTGGAATGCAAGTTGGTATCGAGACTGGGACGGTTGGTATTAAAAATAAGCGAAATCGGAATACGACCACGTCCACTTTTCCTATATAGAAAAAAATCGGAAATTTGGTATCTCAGCCACTAATATAGCTGGAGTGTTAAAATTTCACCCACGTGTTGAGCTCAGGCCTTTATGATGAAATTTGGAAAATGGGCCCACTTATTAAGGGGAAAACATTGAAAGTTTTATAAGCCATAACTCAGAAACCGTAGCAGATATATCTATGAAATTTGGTATGCGTGATTTACTTACTTAGGCAAACGTTTGGAGGGAAAATTGTCAACATCGGTTGACGGCCACGCCCACTTTTATATATGGAAACTATAAAATTGCCTAATAAAAACATTTTACGCGATATCTTTGTCAAATATAAAGGTAATTCATTGAAATTTTGTGCCATGAATTCTACAATAGACCGGAAACAAAAAATATAAAAAATTTTGGAAAATGGGCGTGGCACCGCCTCTTTTTAGACAAATGAATCTACGAGATTTCGGAGCCCATAACTCGACAAATAATTGAGATATTATGACGAAACTTAGTTTGTGCACTTTTATAACTTGTGTTAATAGACACGCAACAATTTATTGAAATCGGTTTATCACCACGCCTACTTTTTAACAAAGATATTTCTGGAACACCCTTTAGGAATTTGTAACGTGACATCTTTGTCACTAGAAGTCATAAAAGAGTGAAATTAAGTTTTTCATATTAGTTTTACTGATTATCTACTTAGTTTTATTAAAATGAGACATCCAGTCATAATAAGACGGGCATCTTATTGGAGAGAAAGCGTAGAGAAATCCGCTAAACTTTATTCTAATTTATAGGGCATTTTAGGTGGCCTTTTGGCTCTGTGCGGTCATATCGTTACCTTTGAAATAATTAGGGACATTCCTCTGGGAAGTGTTAGGCTATGGGTGCGTTGATACTTTTGCTGATACTTGAAGGACATTTGTGAAGTCAGTAATCGCAGAGTCTACTTCGGCTGCTGATTTAAGGCTTGTATTTAAGTTGGTATGAGAACTGATAAATTTTTTGTACTTGAGCCAGGTTGTAAATTTATTGGTTGAGCTTGAATAATATTCGTTGAAAGATGGGATTATATCAATAGTTGTAACACAAGGGGAGTGATCAGATGATAGATCGAAAGCCGATTTTATCTAAATTAATTTTCTTTCGATTCCACGAGTTACACCAAAATCTATTAAGTCGGGAGGTTTGCTTCCATCAGTTGGCCAATATGTTGGCTGACCAGTGGAAATAATGTCTAGGTCATTACTTAAAATTGCTTTGAATGGATTTCTTCCCTTTGGTGTTATCAGTATGGAACCAAAATATATGTTTAGCGTTATAATCACCTGCTGCAAGAAACCTTCGGCCCAACTTGGAAAATAATTCAGTAAATTGTTCTGTTATATTGAAATGGGGAGGACAGCATATTGCAGTTCCAGTGAGCCCACCAGAGCTATCTTCTACGTGAACTGATGTTGAGTGTATATCGTCGGCCTCCTGCCAGAACCACGAATGTGCTAAAATGAAAATGTTGGGAAATCGAGTTTTAAAGTTTATTCTTCTCGCAAAATTTGAAAAATTTGTTTCTAATATAAAAGTATATCTGCAAATTAGAACCTTGTTTAGCTCGATGCCCTGATATAGTTTTTATGCTTCTATTCCTTCTAATCTTCGAGATTTGACACATTCGTGTTTCTGGCCCAACGAAAACCAAAAAAATTTCTTGAAAATTTAATTAAATTTCCAAAAGTAAGTAAAATAAATACATTCAATTCAAATTCATATATTAATTGTGGAACTATCTATTCCTAATCTTCAAAATCAGAGTGCTCTGAAAGGTCAGGCTCAGGTAGAGCATCGCGAACTCCGCTGTTAGCCTTCAAATTTTTATAAAAATTGTGGTATTCCTTTGGAATCGCCAAGGTTTCACACATTTTATTTAAATCTTTTGCTTAGGTAATGTCTCCGAATAAACGTCCGTGGGTATTATTGCGGAGGGCCACCAATATTCAATGGCAAATAAGCTACTAAAAATTTTGTTTCAGAATAATTTTTTTTGTAAAAAATTTTGTAGAGTTAATTTTTTATATACCGTCGTACCATACGAAAACTACCACACGATTTTTTGTGGTTGACGAATACAAGTACTTTAACCTTTTGGCTGACGAAAGGTAAAAATTTTGTTTAAACAACAACAATTTTAATGTATAAACAGTATATAATTAGTCAAATGTGCTACTTTTCGTACAGAATTGTTTAATTGCCAGTTTCGTAAGAAATTTTAAATGTGTTTTCGTATGGTACGACGATATGCACCTCGACCAGCATATATTTCGAAAGGGCAGTTTCTCCTTCGTTGAAATACATGAAGTTTAAAAAATTGTAGTGTAGTTGCGTATGAACTTGAAATGGTTTTGGAGAGTTACATGCCCCTCTGATGATTTGCGTTGTACAGCACCATTTTCTATGGTCAGTTTTCGAAGGTAAATATTTGCCCATAAGGTCCTTTTGGCGTATTTAGCACTGATTGCTAATCAAAAATTAGTTTAGCTTTGTCTTCATCGCGCAATCGGCGAGCTAATATTTTCCGTTCAAGGTGCATTTGATTGCCTTTTTGCCACTATTTTTATAACAATTTGAATATTAGAAGCGAGGTTCGGAAGAGCATAATCCTGAGCCTAACTTTTCAGAAGACTCTGATTTTGAAGATTAGAAATAGTTCCACAAATAAAATATGAATATGAATTGAATGTGTTTGTTTTACTTACTTTGCAAATTTATTTTCAAAGAATTATTTTGATTTTTGTTTGGCCAGAAACACGAATGTGCCCCATATATTTTTGGAAATTTATTCTCAAAGAATTTTTTACATTTTTTGTTGGGCCAGAAACACGAATGTGCCCCATATATTTTTTGAAATTTATTTCCAAGGAATTTTTTACATTTTTGTTGGACCAGAAACACGAATGTGCCCCTTATATTTTTTAAAATTTATGTATTTTCAAGGAATTTTTAACATATTTTGTTGGGCCAGAAACACGAATGTGCCACATTCGTTTTTCTGGCTCAACTTTTTATAACTAATCTACACATTCGTGTTACTGGCATTGAAAATTTTGGTGGCTTCCAGTGCACAAAGGTACTGGGGGTTTTACTAAATTGTAGAGCATGCACAGATTGATCAGGAAAACCGCTTAACTCAAAATTGGAAAAATTGCACATTCGTGGTTCTGGCAGGGGGCCGACGATATAATTCCCGCAATAATCTCCAAGTAGATTATGCTATCTAATAAGTATTCCGGTTCCACCTCGCAAAGCCGTCAATGCTAAAATTATTAAAGGCCGTCAAATGAGTTTCAGAGATTACCATTATGTCTATCTGCTGTCTTTCTAGAAATATTTGGAGTTCATTCCGGTGTTGGCTTAGGCCGTTAGCATTCCAAAAACCTATATTGAGTGAATTCATGATCTTGTTAAGATTGTTTGCAATAGGAGATTTCGGTTCCCAATTAATTCTTGCATCATATTTTGCATTGATTTCATATGATCTTGCACATTTGCACAAAACTGTTTAAGGTTTTTTCCAAGTTTGTAGGTGGAGTGGGAGTCTCCTGCATTTCAGGATCCTCTATACCTTTCACGGCTTGGGAATATGTCCTGAAATGGTTCTGGCGAACATTATTATTAACCGTATTTGGAACATTTTGGGGGTTTGGAACTAGTTGAGTCTTTGGGGTCAAAGCGGCGCTAGTGGTTTTCCTAGTACCTTTTTCCTTTAAGGAGGTATGCACCGAACAGCCTCTGTAATTTTTTTTTTTTTTAATTAATAATACCCAACGGTTTACCCTCCATATCCCGCCCGACCGTCGCGAGGGGCGCCAATCCGCATGACGCACGGATATGTTTTTTTTTTGTTTTTTTTTTTTTGTGCCGAGTCGTACAGGAAGGGGTTTGTTAGGTGTCGAGATCTAAAACTATTCAGCTACAGAACAAAATTCATCAGCTGATTGTATATCATTTATTAAGTGAGGCTAGAACTATTTTTTTTATAATAAAAAGCGAGTCTGAAGTGTCAAACGTGCTGGAGTGATTATTAAAGTCATGGCATAAGCGGCGGAATGGTTCATTTAATTCGAAATTTGTTTTGCAAGGTTTCACAAATAGTGGCTTGAAATGCCTCGATACTCTACATGGAACGTTAAAATATAACTCACTTAGAAGGCATGGGCTATTTATAAGTCCAGTGATTAATTTAACCATAAAAACTATACCAAGCATCTCTCTACGACTAGAAAGTGAAGGCAAATTAATGAGTTTTAAACGAGAAGTGTAAGGTGGAAGAATGTAATCTGAGTCCCAACGAAAGTTCCGCAAAGCAAAAAGCAGGAACTGCTTTTGGACAGATTCTATTTTATCTGAAAAACACTGGTAGTGGGGATTCCAAATAATAGATGCGTATTCCAAGATAGGTCTAACTAAGCTTGTAAATAGAGCTTTTGTGACGTAAGGATCATTGAACTCCTTAGACCATCGCTTTATAAATGCAAAGACAGCTTTAGCTTTGTTGACAGTGGAGTTTATATGGAGGTTAAAGGTGAGTTTGGAGTCCATTGTGACGCCAAGATCGATAAAATTAGTTACCTGTAGTGAGTTTCTGTAACTCATATCGATCAATGTTCTCTACTGAAATAGTCGATTTGACGTCATCATGACGTCATTCTCGATGCATGCGTTTCTGTATGAAAATGAGTCTAATGGATCGATAGAACTGACAAATCAGCTGATATGTTCCATTCCAATTCAGTAGGAATGATCGATTAAAGGTGTTTCTGTAAGCAAAATAGTCGATATATTATCTATCAATATACTCGCCAACTTTTTAAACGGTGAGAAAGCTTTCACCGGTCGAAAAAATGGACAAAACAGCCGAATTCAGCCAGAATGTGAGTATATTTTAATTAAAACAAATTATTTATGTATATATGTACATACTATATATTAATGAATATACATTTAAATATATTTAATATATATTTAAAGGATTTGTAGAGTCTCTTAAGGAGCGTCTTTGTACTTCCAAAATGCACACATACACACGTTTCTGCCTGTACATGCGCATTGTCGCTTGTCAAATTAGAAATAGGTCTATATTTGCGGCAGCGACAAATGCAACCCTTCTGCCGTGAAGTCGTGCTGGCGTTAAAATGTGTGCGCCCATAAGAACGTGTGCATTTTACTTTTGACAGCTGGCTGTTTTTCGCTCGCCGGTTCGAATGTGCTTAGAGCATTACATTTATTTTGGCGTTTAAGTTCTCGATTGGCGTTTCATTTCCTACACTGTTCCGAATTTTATCGATTAATGCTTGTAGAAAGACTCGCTATCGATCAATAGAGAAGTTTTGATAGAATCGACGTGACGTCATCAAAATAGACAAATCCACTCGATTTCTTACAGAAACTCACTACTGATCTAGATTATGCTGTGATATTTTATAAGAAGCTGGTTGTACTGTTCTACGAGAAAAGCACATAACTTTACATTTTTTTAAGTTTAGCGGCATGTAGTTTGCTTTACACCAATGAACAAGGTTGTTAAGATCTGCTTGTAAGAAAGATCTATCTTCTATAGAGGAAAATGATTTAAATAGTTTTACATCATCAGCATATAATAAGATCTTAGAATGTTTTATTACGGACGAAATATCATCAATGAATAGCAGGAACAGAATTGGCCCAACGTGGCTTCCTTGGGGAACGCCCGAAGGAACGAAAATGACATCGGAAGAACAATTTTTGAAAATAACTTTTTGAGTTCTACCATGTAGGTATGAAGATATCCATCGAATAAAACTGGGTTGAAGGCCTATTAGACCTAGTTTACGGATGAGCAATGAATGACATACTTTGTCAAAAGCTTTACTAAAATCCGTGTAAATTACATCTGTGTGAGCGTTTTCTCTAAATCCATTTGAAACATAAGTTGTGAACTGCAATAAATTAGTTGTGGTAGATTTTCCAGTAGAAAACCCATGTTGAGATGGCGATATTGATGAGGAAATAGAGTACTTCAGATAATTAACAATGATTGCTTCAAATAATTTTGGAACCGCTGACAGCTTGGCTATGCCTCGATAATTTTCAATAGAAGACCTACTACCATTTTTGTGTAGGGGTATTATAAAAGATTCCTTCCAAACTAATGGGAAAACACCTTTTTTTAGAGACAAGTTAAATAAGGATGTTAGGGGCTTGTAAATATTTACAGCACACTTTTTAAGAAAGCAAGCCGGAATGAAATCCGGTCCAGATCTAAATGAATCTTTTAAGGTTTTTAATGAATTTAAGACTACTTCCGGAGATATAACTGAGACATGAGTTAAATTGGATGGGGTAAGTCTAAACGGATAATCACTACTTTTAGGAGAGTCCATAGAATAATTCGAACTAAAAAATTTTGCGAACATGTTAGCAATAAGTTGGCTATCAGAAGACGCAGTGTTATTATAATTCATGGCGGACGGAAAACTATGAACTCTACGTTTTGAGTTGACGAAGTTATAGAATGATTTGGGATCGTGAACCAGTTTTTTCTTCATTTTGCATAAGTATGATTTGTAACATTTTTTGTTTAATGCCATGTATCTATGCCGCAAGACTGAGTACTTGACGTAATCTCTATGAAGACCAGATTTTTTGTATAGCTTAAAAAAGCGTGACTTTTTATTTTTTAATTTTTTAAGCTCTCTGGTGAACCATAACTGTGTTTGTTCTTCATTGACCCTGCGTTTAGGAACATACTTTAGAAATAGGTTATAGATGGTGTTATTGAAATGTTCAACACAAAGGTCAATATCATCTACATAGTTTGGCCAGGGAAAACGCGACAACTCTTTATTTATTTTCTTGAAGTTCGCCTTTGCAAAAACAAATTGATCACTAGAACTGAAATAATTTTTAGTTCCATTTTCGTTAATAACTTCATAAGAGAACTCAATAGCAGGATGATAAACATCCTCCGGAAGAACTAGAGGGTCACACCGATTTAGGGAGAAGTTCGGAATATCATTAACGTATACTAGGTCTAATATCCTGCCAAATTTATTTGAATTCAAGTTTATTTGGTTGAGGCAGAGTTCAGCCATTTCTTCAAGGAAAAAAATGTGATTATCTTTAGAAGAAACAGGTACAATATCCGAGTCATTAACGTTCCAATATATGCTCGGGAGGTTAAAATCACCCAGTACTACCAGAGTATCAGAAAGTGTCATCCTAGAGTTTATAGATTTAAGTGTTAACAGAAGCTCATTGTAAATTGACGTGTTGGAATTTGGTGGGATATAGCAAAGGGTTAGATACATATATCCTTTACCAATCAACACACGTATGCATTTGAGCTCAAAGTAAGCATTGGATGAAACACTAACATCCTCAGATGGCAACGATGTGTGCCCTGCAATTAGAACACCACCGCCAATTCTATTTACGCGGTCATTTCTGTAGATTTCATATTGATTCGGAAGAACTTCTGAGTTCAAGACGTGAGGTTTGAGCCATGTTTCAGTCAAACAAATAATTTTGTAATTACAGCAAAATCCATTTAAGTACAGATCAGTTAATTTGGTATTCAAGCCTCTAACGTTTTGGTAGTAAAAGCTTACAGTTGATATAATTAGTTTTTTGAAACTGACTGAGAATTAGGTAATCTCACGACGTTCATGTTGTTTTTATTTGGTCTAAATTCAAATTCGCGAACAAACGCGCCATTCGGCCAAAATGATTTGTGAAGGATCGTTTCAAAATCGGTCGGATCTACATCGATTTTAAAGCTAGAAATGTCGCGATCATATTTAAAATTAAATTTACGAATAAATAAATGTTTTGGTTTGAACTTGGATGTAATATATAAATTAATGTCATCAGGAGAAGTGTCTTTCGCGAATCTAGACACAAAAATAGACTTTTTAGGAGGAATAACAACAAGTTTCTCAGAAGTTCTTTCGGAAGTGAGGGGTTCAGATCCATTTAAAGATTCCAGGATGTTTAAGGAAGTTAATGCGGTCTTTGAAGTTGATGGAGCAGTTTGATTATCAACATGGTTTTTGGCAGAGGATCTAGTGGGAATCGGTTTAGGTGGAGGAGTTTGCGAGGTATGAGGACACGGAGAGGCTAAATTTATTAATTCTATAGGTGGAGATGGAGTTTTCTGTTTAGCTCCAGCATCAACACCCTTATGAGGACTACTAACCCGTTTACGCTTTAATTGGCCATCTTCAGAGCTTGGGAATTCATCAAAGCTTTTGAGAGATTTAAACATTTCTTCATAAAGCTTAAATTTCTCAGCCAGCATCGACAACTCTTTCCCAATTTCGTAAAAACCATTTCTGGTTTGTCTGAAGATTTTAAATAAATCAATTTCTGCGGGTCTGCATTTTATACAAGACCAGCGAACCCCTTTTTTCTCAATAATGGCATCAACGACTCTACCCGTTAAACTAGCACATTTTGCATGAGCGGTCCCATCACAAAGCCAGCATGACACATAAGAGTCGCTTTTGACATTACAATTAAGGTAAATACACGACATGATGAAATAAATTCAAAGTTAAGTTTTGTATATATAAAAGTTGTAAGTGCAACTGGGTATATAACAACAGTTTAAAAGCACAAAAGGTTTGGAAGCCAATGACGCAACAATCAGCTGAGCGTAATGCAGCGAACAGTTTTAAATGCACTGTATATGACACTCAACAAACAAGTGCAAACAGCTGTGAACAAGAAATGACAAATAAGTAAGCAAAACAAAATAAATCAAAATGTGCACAAACAAAATCAATAAGTAATTAACAAAGTATATGAGAAAATATCAGAAACAACAATAACAATAAGTATGAGACGATGACTCGGCACATAAAATTAAAATCATAAATAATGATCAAAAATCAAATAAATTTTAAAATCACTTATCTCCAGTGGTGCACAGTAACACTCATTAATTTTACAATCACTTCAATTAATTTAAGGTTGAATTAATTTAAAGAAATTTAATAATAAATTGAGAGCAAAAAATACACAACTTCACAGTTTGACGTTTGCAGTGTGATTTTCTCCGGAATTACTACATTTCTTTAATTGTGAGTTGTCTCTTGGTTTCACACAATCCTTGGAGGTAAGTAAATCCCCACAGATAACGCAAACACTAGGCAAGGTACATTACCGCTTAGTGTGCCCAAACTCCTGACAGTTGTAGCATTGTACAGGGCCCACACGTTTGTGTGGAATGTTAGTTACTTTTCGGAAGTATTCCTCGCCGTAAGTTTGGATTTTCACTTCCTGGGTATTTCCCTTTTTAAGAGGAACAATATGGAAGTTCTTTTCCCCTATTAATGCTACAAATTTATTTACAAGTATACCAGAACTTGGTTCTCTCAGGTAAATTGGTGGAGGTTTGGATTTTTTTGCGGTACTTCAGGAGTTTTCTATTCATTTTGGGAAAGTAGACTAAATTTTTTGTTGGCCAGTGCTCTTTGATCGCTTGTGTTATCTTTAGAGACCTTTAGAGCGCTTTCACATTACTCGGTGCGGAATCTGATCGACATTTTTGGTTTTTACCGAAAGTATACCGAAACCTTACTGACCACATGTATTTCAATTGGCACTTTCACATTAGTGTTGCATACATGAAATCGGAGCGGATTAATTTCGGTATACCGCAACGCGGTAAGACCGGTCAGTAAAATTTGAGGAATTACTGCATATATTTTTGCGGCGTAATAAAAGAAGAAGAACAAAGTCAGTAAAAAATTAGTTTCGGTTATAAATGTAGCAAGTTATAATGGCTTCGTCTTCGCTAGAAGACATTATTGTTATTATTGAGTGATTTGTTGAAGTTAAAAATTTTGTTTTGCAAATTTCGATGTTTGTTTTCCTATTTTCTGCCGATTACGCACCGAAAGTATTCCCACAAGTGTGAAAAACTCAGCAACGCGGAATCGTTTCGGTAAGCTGAAAATACCGAGCAAAAAATGTCGATCCGATGTCGTACCGAGTAATGTGAAAAGGCCCTTAGGTTGTTTTCATTTGAACTGTACCTCAATATGAAGTTATCGAACATGATTGACAGTTAACGATACGGAAACAAAATGTCAGTAATAAAGATGATTTTCTCCGAAAAAAATTTTTTTTTTCTTGAAAGAGTTTTAGTGCTTAGCACTAAATATTTTTATTTAATTCAATTTTTAATTGTTGGGGTAAGTGGAAAAAAATTCAACAACTATTTACAGCGAAGGTTGAATGTATAGCTATTTCACGAAAAACCATTTTCGATCATCAGCACTCTTTTCGGAAGTGGATGCTACCGGAGAGTTGTAAATAGTTGTTGAATTTTTTTTCCACTTACCCCAACAATTAAAAATTGAATTTTTTTTCTTTTTTTTTGTTTTTTTTTTGAAGACAATGTACTGAATTTTTCGGGAAAGCTATCTGGCAAGCCTAGGTATAGTCTTTTGCACTAAAAATTATTGAAGGTATTTTGAAGGTTATGTACCTTCAGCTGGTGGTTCGTTGGATTTAAGGATCCTCCTGTAGCTAATTTCTCTAATCTGTGGTCTTTCATCCATTACAATGGATCACAAAATGAAATTTTTTGTCCGTACTTTGGACGCCACTATCCTATCTATATGTAAAACCGGTCGCTGATTCCGAAAATCGAGTTATTTTTAATGTTTTTTAGATATCGGCAACTTACCGTTATTTGGCCAATGGCTCCACTTAATCCTATAAATCTCTTTAACGCATTAAGCTATCTACGTTGGAGCTTATTTTTTTGGTAATAGAATGGGCCTTCACGTAAAGGAGTAAAACTAAAGGTAAAAACGTATGTGCTAAAGATCTTACCTGACCTAGAGAAACATGTGATAAGAGCCATGTATAGGAAATTTAATTCGTTTGGTGTTACTGAAACGTAGATAGCTCAATGTGTTAAAGAGACATACTGGATTAAGTGGAGCCATTGGCCAAATAACGGTAAATTGCCGATACCTCAAAAACCTTCCCATAGAATTAAAAATGAACCCGATTTTCGGAATCAGCGACCGATTTTATATATAGACTAGCTGACCCGGCAAACTTCGTTCTGCCCAAAATAGATTTTTTTATTAATTTCATTTCAAAAATTGTTATACACCGGTATTATTTTTATAGAAAATTAACGATTTTTCACTACTTCATTGTGTATACAACTTCAAAAATATATAATTTTAGTATTCAGTTTAAGGCTGCACGATACAGAACATTTTTAGTTTTCTGTTCCGGATATTTATTTTCACTGAGTATTGGCTATTAAATTTTTTTTGGGTGAACATGGTATCGTCGTATATCTGCATAGTGATTTCTACGTACATGCCATGAACGCTTTTAGGGATATTTGGCCTTAAAAATTAAGAACGCATGGGAGGTTTCACGCCCCCTTTTCCCAAAACTACTGTTTTTTTCATAAGCATGCTACTGATATCATTAATCTCCTGATCAATTTTCAGGTCCCAACCTTAAACGCTTTTATAGATATTCAGCTTGAAAAATTAAGTTTGTATAGGAGGTGCCACGCCCCCTTTTCCGATAACCTAAACTTTTATGCGCAAAAATTGTTTTGATATCATATAGCTCTGTACCAATTTCCAGCACCCTGACTTAAATCCTTTTAAAGTTATTCAGCTTAAAAAAATTAAGTGTAGTTGGGAGGTGCCACGCCCCCTTTTCCTATAACTCCTATTATTTTGCGTTAATATGGAATTGTTATCGTTTATCTCCACACCAATTTCCAAGTCCCTAGCGTAAACAATTTTAGAGATATTAAGCATGAGAAATTAAGTTTGTATGGGAGGTGACATGCCCCCTTTTCTGATAACCCCCAATTTTCTGAGTGAGAAGGGTTTTGATATCACCTACCTCTATACCAATTTTCAGCTCCCTGCCTTAAACTGTTTTAGAGATAATCAGCTTTAAAAGTTAAGGTTGTATGGGAGGTGCCACGCCCCCTTTTCTGATAACCCCCACTTTTCTGAGTGAGAAGGGTTTTGATATCACCTACCTCTATACCAATTTTCAGCGCCCTACCTTAAACTGTTTTAGAGATAATCAGCTTTAAAAGTTAAGGTTGTATGGGAGGTGCCACGCCCCCTTTTCTGATAACCCCCACTTTTCTGAGTGAGAAGGGTTTTGATATCACCTACCTTTATACGAATTTTCAACGCCCTACCTCGAACTGTTTTAGAGATAATCAGCTTTAAAAATTAAGGTTGTATGGGAGGTACCACGCCCCCTTTTCTGTTAACCCCCACTTTTCTGAGTGAGAATGGTTTTGATATCACCTACCTCTATACCAATTTTCAGCTCCCTACCTTAAACTGTTTTAGAGATAATCAGCTTTAAAAATTAAAGTTGTATGGGAGGTGCCACGCCCCCTTTTCTGATAACCCCCATTTTTCTGAGTGAGAAGGGTTTTGATATCACCTACCTCTATACCAATTTTCAGCTCCCTGCCTTAAACTGTTTTAGAGATAATCAGCTTTAAAAGTTAAGGTTGTATGGGAGGTGCCACGCCCCCTTTTCTGATAACCCCCACTTTTCTGAGTGAGAAGGGTTTTGATATCACCTAGCTCTATACCAATTTTCAGCTCCCTACCTTAAACTGTTTTAGAGATAATCAGCTTTAAAAATTAAGGTTGTATGGGAGGTGCCACGCCCCCTTTTCTGATAACCCCCATTTTTCTGAGTGAGAAGGGTTTTGATATCACCTACCTCTATACCAATTTTCAGCTCCCTACCTTGAACTGTTTTAGAGATAATCAGCTTTAAAAATTAAGGTTGTATGGGAGGTTCCACGCCCCCCTAATATTTTTTAATTTTCTCTTCGACTAAACCTTCGCGGCGTAACAACAAACAAACCCCCCTAAGGAAGTATTTGATTTGGTTCAGCCGTTTTCAAGTTTTAGCGTTACAATTAAATACCAAATCATTTTTATATATATAGATAGGATAGTGGCGTTCAGAGTATCCCTGCAGTAAATTTGTTTCACTGCTGAAGGATCAGTGATGATTCTTTGTTGAATATTCATCACTATCGTCATAACTCAGGATATTTTTATTTGTTTTCGTTTTTTTTCTGAGGAAAGCAAACCATTTATATGAAAAATTCATCAGTCTTTATATGAAAGTATTCACTGATGCCTCCTCGTCATAGGTGAATTTTATCAGTGATTCATTAAGGATTCATTGCGGATTTTTACTGCAGGGATATTTGCCTGTAGAGAAGTGTTATCATAGCGAACATCATATTTTCAGGGTGAAAGAATAATGCGTTCCCTTGAAATACTGGATCAATGATATTGATTTCACTGTGTAATTTGTAAGAGCCTTAAAACCCGGTTAGCACAGGTTAACCAACGAGAGTGGCTGATGCGTTCGGCATCCCTATCAGCAAATTCTGGATTAAAGATTCATGTGTTGACGCTTTACAGTAGTAGTCTCTTAAAGATACTGAGGATATATAAAGGAACATACAAATACTATCCTTGGTACAAAATTTTAGGCATTTTAAGAAGTTTTATTAACTTAATTCGATTATCTGGAGTTAAATTACAAAGTATATTCAATGGACTTTCATCATCAATATTATAATTTCTTTTCAAAATACCGTAAATATTGTTGCGATCCTTATTATTATTTTTATACCAATTAGTTGTTTTATTGAAAATTTAATTATTATGTTTACCTAATGATAGTTCTAAAGTGTATAATATCTGGGATGTTAATATTAGTTGATGAAGTTAAAGGGAACTTATTATTTGTTTTGCAGATTGGTCTGCAAATTCATTTCCAATTATTTCTACGTGTGCTGGAATCCATATCAGTTTAATTTTTTTTGAATTGCTAATTAGTTAGTAAGCTCCTTTTCGGTGCTGGTTGATTGAATTATTTAAGGATTTGGAAATGGCGCTTAAAACTGAAAAGGAATCAGAACATATACAAAATTTTCCTCTCTTTTTAGTAACCATTTAAAAACTGAGGAAAACTCGGAAAACAAAGCTGTTTGAAGAATTTCAGTTTCAGAAGTAATTGCATATCCTGTGAAGTGTTAGTATTGTGATCCATCTGTATAAATGAATTTGAAGTTGGTATGTTGAGACTGGAGGGCTGCACGAATGGATTCGAAACGACCAACAGAATATTCGCGGCCGTCCAATTACAGTACCTACTTGTTTCTGTCGTTTGCGAATAAGCGCAAGTAGAGCACAACCATAAACAGAACCAATACAATACTTATACTATGTTCATGCTGGATTTGAAACGCAACATTTTGCATTTTCGAAGATGGATTTTCGAAAAGTGTTCATGCTGCCGCGTTTTGTAAATGCGCATTTGAGAAGTTCGAAACAAACGGAGCTAATATCCCAGATTACGCAATCAGGTGTTGAGGTTTATTTTTTTGTTTTGTCTAATTAAAAATATAGAACAAGAAATTGCAAAATATGTAATAATATAATACACTAATTTTGCAAACCAAACGTACCAACCGCTTTGGTATTAATTTTGATCTCTGTTTTGTTTACTTTCGTTTATTACATGTAGAGTGACGTCATCATGGAGCTCATGTGCCCATGCTCATGCTACTCTATATGCGTAATCTTGTAGGTATTTCGTTCTTGTATTGCCAGAGTGTTGCCACTATTTTCCATTCGAATGGCAAATTTTTTCGAAGATTTCAGGGTTGCTTTCTGCGTTAGCATTCAAAACGCAAAAAATAGTTGCGTTAAGTTGCATTTTGGTGGTGGCATTTGTATGGAGAAATGTAACATTTAATGTTGCGCTTTGGACTAAACGCAAAAATGCCTCCGAAACGCAAAACGCAGGCTCACCATGAACATGCTATTAATCTTAGCGACAATTACATGACCTTAAAAAGGTTCTGCAAATAGTGTACACTACTTGCGAGTACTTCGAATATAATCGAAATATATGTATGTACATATTTTCATAAACACACATTCAGACGTTGTGTTCAGCCCCTCTAGGGAAAATCTCTAGTTCAGAACTAGGTCGCTTCTAGTGCATTTTTCGCCACTACTAGTGCGAGATAAATCTCTTTTGCGTGTTATCAACTGGCGAATTTAACACGGCGATGTCCTAGGCGGTGTCAATTGTCACTCTCTGCACTACATTTTCGATAGTTCCGAACTAGTACTAAATTCGACAGTTTTCACTAGTTCATTTATTGGCACAATTTCGATAGTTCTGAACTAACTACAACTACCTAAAAATTCTACGGTTTTACATCTGCCGCTTAAGTGCAGCATTTGACACCCTTCATGCAAGTGGGGCGATGGCACACTCGCTAACGCGTGTGGCAATCAACCTGGCGAGCGCGGGTTCGAATCCTGTCGGTGTCGAGAAGGATGACAATTTTTTTATATTTTTTTTAACAAATTTTTTTTATTTATTTATTTAATAAAAATTTACAAAAATATTTAAAAAGTAATAAAATTTAAAAAAACAAGTAAGGAAGCCTAAGTTCGAGTGGAATCGAATATTAGATACTCAGCTGTATGCTTTCATTGTTTGTTTGCGTTTGTTCGATATAGGGTGTATTTTATATAAAGCGAGTGCCGCATAAAGTGGGCGTAGCCACGCCCATTTTCAACATTTTTATCAGTCATCCAACTAAGCATATGAATATTATTCTTTGTGCAAAATTTCATTCCTTTATGACTTCTAGTTACAAAGAAGTCTTGTTACAAATTCCCAAAGGGTGTTCCAGAAATATCTTTGTTAAAAAGTAGGCGTGGTCATAAACCGATTTCAATAAATTTTTGCGTGTCTATTAACACAAGTTATAAAAGTGTATAAACCAAGTTTCGTCATAATATCTCAATTATTTGTCGAGTTATGGGCTCCGAAATCTCGTTGATTCCTTTGTCTGAAAAGAGGCGGTGCCACGCCCATTTTCCGAAAATTTTCTATTTTTTGTTTCCGATCTATTGTAGAACTCATGCCACAAAATTTCAATGAATTATCTTTATATTTGACAAAGATATCGCTTAAAATGTTTTATTAGGCCACTTTATGATACCCAGATATAAAAGTGGGCGTGGTCGTCAACCGATTTCGCTAAAATTTTGAACATGTATTACTACAAGTAGTGAAAGTGTATAGACCAAGTTTCGTCATAATATATCGATTATTTGTCGAGTTATGGGCTCAGAAATCTCGTATATTCCTGCTTCTAAAAGGAGGCGGTGCCACGCCCATTTTCCAAAATTTTTGTATTTTTTGTTTTATGTCCATAGTTGGACACCTTCCATAAAATTTCAATGATATATCTTTATATTTGACAGAGATATCGCTTAAAATGTTTTTATTAGGTCACTTTATAATATACATATATAAAAGTGGGCGTGGTCGTCAACCGATTTTGGCAATTTTTCGTCCAAACATTTACCTAAGTAAGTATATCACGCCTACCAAATTTCATCGATATATCTTCAACGGTTTCTGAGTTATGACTCATAAAACTTTCAATGTTTGCCCCTTAATAAGTGGGCGTGGCACCGCCCATTTTCCAAAATTTCACCATATTTCTTTATAAGGGCCTGAGCTCAATACGTGTGTGAAATTTTATCACTCTAGCTCTATTAGTGACTGAGATACAAAATTTCCGATTTTTACTATATAGGGGAGGTGGGCGTGGTCATGGTCCGATTTCGCCCATTTTCAATACCATCCGTTCCTGTCTTGATACCAACTTACATTTCAAATTTCATCAAAATATCTCAATTTTTGCGCGAGTTATCGTGCGCACAGACGGACAGACGGACAGACGGACGGACGGACGGACATGGCTCAATCGATTTCTCTTTTCACCCTGATCATTTTGATATATATAAGTCTATATCTATCTCGATTATTTCATTCTGTTACAATCCACCGTTAGGAAATCAAAACTTTAATACTCTGTGTACTAGTACAGCTGAGTATAAAAAAATTAAGATAAGCCTGAGCGATCGGAAAAGCATAATTAGGGGAACATTTCATTTCATACAAGTTAAGATGCAAATAGAAATCTCTTTATATAAAACGCTTCACTAAACATATGAGAATTGCAGAAATTGTCATAGAATTTTTGTCACTTCGAAATTGCATACATATCAAAGTGTGTCTTATAATGGTCACTCAATTCACTCCTTCTGAACTGGTGTGGGTCTAACTACAATTTATCTAGTCAAATTTTGACAACTTTTCGCTAGTTCGGAACTAGAAATTTTTCTCACTAGTTATTGAGTTCCCTGCAGGGGCAAAATTACGCTGCTAGTGTGAGTGTGTATGTGCATATGCATGCATCGACCCGCCCTAGCGATTGGTAGGTATGCTCTTCGTTTTCCTTTTCTTATGTGCGCCTACTTAAAACTAAAACTCGAGATACCCGGGTATCGAACAATTCGAACTGATCGTTTTTGAAGTTAACTTCTTAGGCGGCGATACAGAGTTTTTATGGAGACTGAAATTTGAAATTTGATGCAACGGAAGTTGGCCCCGGAAATAGCAGCCATTTTAGCTGATTTTAAATTAAAAAAAAAAATCAACCTTGATATCGCGTGGTTCGAGAACCTACAACCCCTCGCTTCCAGATCTGACACTCTACCGCTGCGCCATCACACCACCTGCGTTGGGTATGTCAAATGCTGCACTTAAACAGAAATACAATTACAACTCACTCACGTATGTATGTACATATACGCAGGGTTTGTATTTGCTTGCTGCAAAACAGCCGATGTTTTTTGCTTATTGCTGAATTCAGCAGAGCCAAAAACGAAAACACGAATCATTCGCTTCAGTTTTCAGCTGAGCCGTGTTTGCTTGTATAGTTAAGCCAAGCAACTCAATTTGAGAGGGTTGCTTTTACTTCCAGCAATTAGTTGAGTGCATGGTACAATAACTTAGAGGTAGGCGCATGGGCGAATCCAGAAACTACTTTTTTTATTTCCAAAGGTAGAGTGTAATGCAAGGCAGATCTAGGAAGGTAGGCTCGGTGGCGAATTCAGAAATTTCCCATGTATTTTGTTATTGTAATTGGTAGAGTGTAATGTCAAAATGATAATTCGCCTTAGTTCTTAAATCTGAATTCGCTTGAGACTCGCCCATTCCTATTGGTCATGATGTGAATTCGCTTTGATTTTGACATTACACTCTACCTTTGTAAATAAAAAAGTAGTTTCTGAATTCGCCACCGAGCCTACCTTCCTAGATCTGCCTTGGTGTAATGTCAAAATCCAAGCGAATTATAATCATGGCCAATAGGAATGAGCGAGTCCCAAGCGAATTCAGATTTTAACCACGGCGAAATATAAATTTGACATTACACTCTACCAATTACAATAACAAAATACATGGGGATTTTCTGAATTCGCCCCTGCGCCTACCTGGTATATCTGCCTTGGTTGAGTGGTAAATTTTTGCTTACAGTTGCTTATTTTGCTGAAACTAGTTTTTAAGCAGAATTCAACATGAAAATATGTTTACAAATGGACATACATACATATTATGTGTACATACATACATACATAAGTAAATATGTATAAAAAATCGAAATATGCGTAAACAAATCGTTTCAGCAAACTAAGCAAAAGCAGAAAAAATGCAAAGACACAACTAATTGCTGGAAGTAAAATGAAATCCCCCAAATCGCGTTGCTTTGCTTAACTATACAAGCAAACACGGCTCATTTTTTACTCGGCTGGCCGAGTTTGCTAATTTACTTTTCGTTAGCAAAAGCAAAGCAAACGCAAATGCAGCAAAAGTAGCTAAGCAATTTCAAACCCTGCATATACGTGTAAGGGAGCTAACAGTCATCAACGAGTTTACCGAACGAATCGAGTACCCGTAAACATAACGAGTTGAACGAATTTCATGCCCGCATGACAACACAAAAATCAGCTGTTTTCTATTTTGAACAGCCGTGTGAGTGTTGCCGTATTTGGAATAATGGAAAGACACAAAAATTTCGCATGAAATACCCAAACTTAGTACCGATATTTATTCTCAATTTAAATTTTAAGAAAAAAAAGCGACGTAGGCTAAAATGTCTAATAAAAAAATGCGCGATTTTGTATTCCAAGTTTTGGCAATTATCTAGTTTAGGTGAAAATTGGTAAATTTTCAAGAAGTGGGGTGTCAATCGACGCGTTTTGATCACATGAACACGAGTCCAAAGCGGAACTTAATTTTTCAACGCAATAAAAAATTGTTAACAAAAGACGGCGGGGTAAAAATGGTTTTTTGAGTGGTGTGGTCCTGTCCCTCCTCAGGAGTCAGAGTTGCATTTCTGATGCATTTTGTAATTTTCTTGTTGAAAAGTGAAAAATAAGTAAAAGAAAATACACTTTTTTGGCAATAAATAACCGTACGCAATTTGTATTTCGTGCTTACACAAACAGTTTACTAACAGCTGCCTTTGTCGCAATTTTGTTTGCCTGTGTGGATTTTATGACGGAAAATATCAGTTGTTCACTACCAACTGGCCCGCTATCCGTTGACCCGTTCAAAAATGGTAAAAAGGGATAATTTTGAAATAAAAATTGCTTTTATTTATCGTAAATTACTCGTTACTTTTCTTTTCATTGCCTAATTTATCATTTATTTGAAAAATACGCTATCCGTTTATTATGTAGCAGGGATATGAAATAACTATTATTTCATTCAAACATTTATATTTTTCAAATATAACATCATTTATGCAACTTTTTATTTCATTCTGTGCGAAGTTATGCTCCGAAAAACAGAAAAAAGTTATAACTGGATAATCGATTTTAAGTTTATTTGAAACTAAAATAAACGTATTAAAAATGGTTTCATATGAATTAATAACATATACATAAATTACATTATTTTCAATAAATGAGCTAAACAATTATCAAGGCTTATCCAAATAGAGGTTATATTACTTCCGTTTTTATGTGTGTGTTTTCTTTAAAAATGTCAATGTGAAAGAGAAGAGAAATGAATATCAAGGAAAAATTTTTGCCAATTCGTTTTGTCTGACATTCACACTTTTTAGTATACATTCACAATTCCAATCAGCTTATCTTCTGCGATATCCTTCTTTAGATAATTCTTGACAATTATCTAATAACTCATATTTCGCTTAAGTAAACTTAAGCGGTTTTTCCTATGAACAAAGATATATTCCATTACATTTTACACTCGTATTGATTGCGTTTAATAATACAACGAAAAATATCGTTCAAATTTTTTAGTGGCTAAAAAAGTTCGTTCGGCAACACCGCATTGAGCAAAAGCAATCAGCTGACACGTGTTATGGGAAAAATCAAAACTCGTTTGATTTCTTCGATACGGGCGGTTATGGGCGTTTATGTCAGCGTCGGTGAGATTTCGTTTACATGAAACTCCCATAAGACAGATAGTGTCAGCTGACACGGGTATGTGCGTGCCAGTGTTGCCAGAATATTTTGAAGCTTATAGCTAAATTAAATAAAAAAAATTGCTAAAAATAGCTAAATAATTTTTTTCATACCTAAAATAAATAGCCAAATTTTTTTTTTTTCAAAAATAGCCAAGTAATGATTTATTTAAAAAGACGTGACTTCACATATATGAATATTTATATATACATATATTATATATTGTAGCCATACATATATTTGTTTGTATGTACTTATATATCGCTAGCTTAGAGTGCAAATTGTGTAAGTCCATTTTTCAAACTTTGTAGGAGAGACAAAAAACACAAAATAAAAAAATTTCAAAATGAAAAAAAAATTTCTGTTCATAGAAAAATTTTGGACTTACACAATTTTCTTCTCTTTTTGGACTTACACAATTTGCGTATCACTGAATAACAACGAGTAGAAATATGACAAGTATCACAGACTTGTTTAGCGTGGTGCGTATTTAATTTTTCTAGCTTTCTACACTTAAAAACACTTTTTCATAAAAATGGACTTACATAGTTTGCACTCTAAGCTAGCGATATGTACGTCGCATAATAAGATTATTACAATGAAAAAAATCAATTCATTACATATGTATGTATGTATGTATGTATGTACATTCAATTGCAGTATTAAAATAAATTATAATAGCGACTAATTAATATTTAAACTTTAGTTAAAAATTTGATTCAATAACATTTCAAAAATCATATCTTCTTCATTTAATTCACAGGTTGAATTATTATTAATTGAAGTCATTGCTTTAATAATATCGTTAGGAGTTTTAAAGTTATTACAACATTTTTCAAGCCTTTTTAGACCATACCTAACAGTCAATAGAGAGTTTAACATAAATAATTGCATTCTATTTCTTTGCTTTGTTTTTATTACGTTCATAACAGAAAATCTACGTTCTATTTCTGTATTACTAAGCGGTAGGATTAGAAAATTAAACACAAAAGATTGTAGTTCTTCAAACGGATTTTCGTTAAGAGCATTTCTAAGCTTTCTTACGTCTACCCAAAACTTCATTGTAGAGGTAGTTCCCTTCCATGGGTATGCGTGTAGTTTTTCCATTGCATTTCTAAAATAGTGATTTCCTCCGTGTTAAAGTGATCCTTTTCATCCTTGAAAGTGTCAAATATTTTTGGCTTATTTACAGAAAAAAATTCAATATTTTTTAAAGATTGAATATTCTGCGGTAAGCGTTGGCGGAGTTGCTCAATTAACTTGATAATAAAGTTCTGAAAAATTTTACGAATACACCGTGAAAAGGACGGTTCAAATATCGCGTATGCCAATGGTCATTTGCGAATTCAAATAGCAAAATGGGCAACAACAAAATGTATGGCAGAGTTGCTTTTGCGCACTGCGAAAACCTTATTGCATCCAAGGCAGATCTAGGAAGGTAGGCTCGGTGGCGAATTCAGAAACTACTTTTTTATTTACAAAGGTAGAGTGTAATGTCAAAATCAAAGCGAATTCACATCATGACCAATAGGAATGGGCGTGTCTCAAGCGAATTCAGATTTTAACTAAGGCGAATTATCATTTTGACATTACACTCTACCAATTACAATAACGAAATACATGGGAAATTTCTGAATTCGCCACCGAGCCTACCTTCCTAGATCTGCCTTGATTGTATCAACCTTGCATATGAATGCACCAATAATCGATAAAATAAGGAAGGCATGCCAGACTATCAACTTTTGTATAGTTTGATAATCATAAGGATAAGTATACACTTTCAAGTTTTCATAAACTCGCAGATGACTCATTAGCTTAAAATGATAAACTGATGTGCAAAATAAAGAAATTAAGAAAAATAGCTAAAAATAGCTAAGCTATTAAAAAAAAAGCTAACAAAAATAGCTAATAGCTAAACGCCAAAAGTTATAGCTAAATCTAGCTACAAAATAGCTAAAGTGGCAACACTGGTGCGTGCGTTGATGACTGTTGGAAGCATAAGTCAGAGTTTGGTTTTCCTAAGCACGCGTGCGGAAGCTTTTTATAGCTTTCACACCGACAGCCTCACACCGACGAGTCCAAGCACTTCGTTCACGCACAGAAATTTTGCAAATTTCTACTCAGTCAGCATAGAGCTGTTGAGCTAGCAAGTTGTATTGCTCGAGCAGTCTCTGAATGCTTGTAACTGATTGTGTGTTGGAGGTGGTTTTTTTATTTGGATTTTTTTACGTAATATTTTTATTAGAAATCATGATTTTGCATTTCGTCTCATATTTTTTTATTTTATTTTTTTTTTTTTTGTGGTTTTTTGTGAAGTTAATAATAAAAATAATAACCAGTTATAATTTAAAAATTTTAGTTTTCGACAATGATTGAGTTTCTTTTGGGTGTAGCCAAGAGCTTTTGTGCTTTTAACACATGCACAATGTTTGAAAGTATTAGTGTGATAATCCCTGGTGGAAGTACATAACAGCGCTGTGGTGAAATAAACGTAATGAGAATGTTAATTTTTTTTTTTTTTTTTTTATCATCCAATATATTTTGTCAACTGTATAAATAAAATACATCTAACAATTTTGTGGTTCGTTAAAAGTAATTAATAATTAATTATGACTTAATAACTTGGTGGGCATGTATGGATTGCTCTCAGTAGTGCATCCATTTATTGTAGTCCATCAATAAAGATCTGTAAAAGACTTTCTTTTGAGGCGTACGAAACTAGTTGGTCTTGCCGTCAGGGCTAGAGCGAGGGGGTTGGGGTGAGATAGTAGTCTCGTTTTGTATGATGTAGCATACTTTCTGATTTCTTGAGCGACAGTAGGTATCTTTAGGTCACGATGCAGACGGTCGTTTGTGACGTAGTAGGGTGCATTTACAATCATTCTAAGAGTTTTCGATTGGAATCTTTGGAGAATCTCTATATTTGAGTTTGCTGCGGTTCCCCATAACTGTATGCCATAGGTCCAGATGGGTTTTAAGATAGCTGAGTAAAGCAGGAGTTTGTTGTCGATTGATAGTTGGGAGTTTCGATTCATGAGCCAATAAAGATTTCTCAGTTTTATACCAAGAGCTTTTCGTTTGGTGAATATGTGGGTTCTCCATGTTAGCTTTCTGTCAAGGTGCATACCAAGGTACTTTGTTACGTCACTTTGTGGTATATCAATGCCATTGAGTTTTACGGGTGGGCAAGTGTTACGTCTAGTGGTAAACGTCACTTGGACAGATTTTGATTCATTTGACTTTATCCGCCAGTCTTTCAGCCAATGGGTAATTTTATTTAAACTTCTTTGAAGCTTGAGTGAGGCCACATTAGGGTTGGGATCTGCAGCCAGTACGGCAGTATCATCGGCAAAAGTGCCAATAGTAACTCCTTCTGCTATTGGGAGGTCATACGTGTAAAGTAGGTAGAGTATTGGGCCCATTACACTACCTTGCGGGACGCCTGCTAAGCTCTCGTAAAGCTCAGACTGCTCTGCTCCTTCTTTGACGAAAAAGTAACGATTTTGTAGGTAAGATTGTATAAATAGGAAGTAATTTGTAGGGAGAGTATTTTTTATTTTATATAGGAGACCGTTGTGCCATACGCGATCAAAAGCTTGGGATATGTCTAGAAAAGCAGCTGTACAATATTTTTTTTTGCTCAAAGGCAGAGTAGATTTTCTCGGTAAGTCTATGTACTTGTTCAATTGTTCCGTGCCCTCTTCTGAAGCCAAACTGGTGATTAGGTATAATGTTACGTTCTTCTATTTTGGGTAAGAGTCTTTTAAGGAAAAGAACTTCCAGGACTTTTGAGACAATGGGCAGCAAACTAATAGGTCTGTAAGACGTTGCCGTATCAGGGGGCTTTCCTGGTTTCAGAATCATTTTCATCTGAGCGACTTTCCATTGTGGGGGTATGAATGCAGTTATTAGTACTGCATTAAACAGTTGGGTGAGAAATTTTATGCCTTCGTAAGGTAAGTGCTTTAGTACATTGCCATTAATAATATCGTATCCAGGAGCTTTCTTTGTGTTGAGTTTCGCTATTACGGTTTTTACCTCCGATATTGCGAATCTTTTTATGGGGAGGTCCATTTGATAGGGATGACTCAGAGTATTTTTCACTTCCGTTGTTGTGCTTAGTGAGGGTTCAATATCATGTGGGGTGAATACTGATTTTAGGTGGCGTGCAAAGGTATTTGCTTTCTCTGCGTCACTTTTCGCCCATTCGTTATTTTCCATTCGTATAGGAGAATTAGAGAGAATCGGTCTTTTTAGCTTACTTGCAGCTTTCCAGAGGGAGTAATCAGTTGCAGCTTTTGCATCAATATTACTGAGGTATTGTTGAACCTGTTTGTTGTGTTCAATTTTGAGGATATTTTTGAGTTCTTTTGTGAGTGCATTCAATCGTTTCTTGTCGTCGGGGTGACGGGTTTGTTGCCACTTTTTCCTCGCGAGTCGCTTTTCTTTGAGCTTAGCTTTTATGTTGTGGGTAACATTTATCCTTTTTTGTCTGGTGAGGGTGGGAGTTGATTTCCACGCAGCTTGTTGGATGCAGTTGTTAAAATGTTCGACTGCTGCCTCTATATCTTCAGCAGATTTCATCGCTAATTTCAAGTCAAGATTAGACGTGATGATGTGTTGGAAGTACTCCCAGTCAGTCTTCCGATTGTAAAGGCTGCATTTATCCGCTGCGGGTGTAAAATTTTTATCAATTGTTACCACGATTGGAGAGTGGTCGGAAGAGAGTTCAAAGCAGGATTTACAAGTTATATCTGACGAAGCCATGCCTTTCACCACGCAAAAATCGATTAAATCGGGAATTTTATTTGTATCTGTTGGCCAATAAGTGGGAGTTCCAGTAGAGAATGGGGTTAAATTGAGATTGCTAATAGCATTGTATAGCTGTCTTCCTTTAGGAGTAATGAGACGAGAGCCCCAGAATGTGTGTTTGGCATTGTAATCGCCGCCAGCTAGAAATCGATTTCCAAGAGTTTTGAAGAAATTTTCATATTCTGCAGTGCTGATTGAGTGCCTCGGCGGGCTATAGATAGCAGTGAGTGTAAGCTGACCACTCGGGTCTTCAATGACAACATTTGTGGCTTGTATAGCATTTGTACGGAACGAATTCGTGTTGTAATGTTTAATACTTTTCCGTATCAAGATACCTGAGCCTCCATGAGCTTTGTTACTTGGGTGTTTTGTGTGGTAAAACTTGTAGTTGGGTACTTCAAAATAGCTTTTGTCCGTAAAATGGGTCTCCGATATGAGGAGTATATCTATATCATGGGTCTGAAGTAGAGCTTTAACTTCAAGTAAGTGTTTGGATAGGCCGTTGGCATTCCAGATAATAATATTTAACGGGTTGAAGATGCACAGTTTTTAGTCGTGAAGGTGACGAGGAGGCTCATCATTGCTGTCATTTGTTGCATGACTTGCTTCAGTAGGTGTATCATTTCTCGCATTTCGTTAGTGTTTTGCGTTGGTGTGTGGGTTTCATTACTATTAGGAATAGCATTATTAGGGTTCGAGCGGGGTGTTACGCCTTTCTTTGCTGCTTGAGCATATGTGACTGGGTATGGCTCAATTTGAATTGGGGTTTCACTTGGCTGTGTTGGTTTCTCCTGAGGCTGTGTAGACGCTTTTTTCCTCAGAGTTGGGTATTTTGAATGTTAATAACACAAGCAGAAATTAAAGTACACCGTTTGACACAGCCCAGGTAACTAGCGCGGTAGCTCAGCTGTAAGATGCTAGGCTTCCAATTTAAGTGAAGGTGGTTCAAGTCCAGGTCGAGCCAATTTTTTGTTCCCTTTTTTCTTTTTTATTAAAAAATTTTCTTTATAATTTTTTATTAAATAAAAGTGCCACCCGAATATCGGGGGTTACATAGATACTAGTTAATTATTAAAATAAAAACTACCAAACAACCAATATAAAAACCAATCGGATGAGCTTGCCGATAAACAAAATCTAATAACAAGAACAAGCATTGCCTTTTCTATAAGGCCTCTCCGCAGCTCTCAAGAAAACGCTCAAGAAAAAAATTGCATTATTTCTTGAGCGTTGAAATGGTAGTAGGAAAGTAATTATATTTTCAAAGTTTATTTACCTCTTCTGTCAAATTTTTTTGAAGAAATAATAGAAAATTCATTATTTCTTGGCAGAACCAGAGTTCAGTTGTGCACTTTTTCTAAAAAATCTAAAAAAATAGTAGTATAATTTCTTTAGAACTGCGTACCGCAAAATAGGCTTGGGTAACTCAGCACTGAGTTATGACTCCGTGTCAACTCCCATCAGTGAGCTGCACGCTCAAGCTCACCTCACGATAAAATTATAACTCAGTAGCACACTTGACTCCGTTGGCACGTTTATAGCACGTTAACTCAGTAGCACACTTGATAGCCCAGTTAGTCGAGAACGTGTGGTCCGCTCGCTGACGCAAACGCCCGTATGCAATTTTTAGGATTTTTTGAGCCCGTAGCAATCAGCTGTTTTACTCACACATATTTACATATATATATAGTTTGTTTACATTTTGGCAGGGTTGCCATTAAGTAATTTTTGAACAAACAAGATTTTTACTAATCTTCAAAGTGTTATGCGGATTACTCTTCAATACACAACTGTGCATTATTTGCCAAATGACAAGAAAATATTAATTTAATCGTTTTTAAAATTGTCGTTGACGACTTTTTTTTATTAATTTAGTTACTTTTTTACGGCTTAGTTGGTAATTAAAACACATTTTTCTTGTAATTTTGTTGCTGCCCAATATATTTCCATCACACCTTGGTGATAGTTATCAAGGACTAAAACATAAAATAACAAAAAACACAGTCAGAACATTAAATTTACAATTGAAAATCCATAAAAAATTATATTGGGAAGCAACAAGATTCTCACAAAAATCTGTGTTTAATTAAGAAATCTGTACTGAGTTTCTGTAACTCATATCTTTTCTAGTATAAATAGGTGGTGACAAAGTGTGGATCGTATTAGTGTGACATCACTTTAATTGATTTTGTTACAGAAACTCAGATTTATTGTGGCAATTTATAACTTTTTAATGTAGAAAAATTGCATAAGAAGACTACCAAGAGTTATTAATTAAGAAAATACAGCCACCATTGTGGATAAATACAATTTTTGCTTTAATTTTCAGTAATATCTTCATTTATTAGGAGTGTTCATTATCTCAAAATTTTTACATATTTTTACCCAAAAAATTCGCATAAGAGAGCCAAATTGAGAGAGTAAGACCTCGAGAGAGTTGATAAACGCTGCAAGTAAAATTTTCACTTGCAACTACTAGCAGCTTTAAAAAAAAATTGAAGTGTCAAAAATATATGATCACAAAAATTTCAATTGGAAATATACAAACATTTTAAACGCAAATTTCTAATTGTGTACTAAATAAGTTAGCGCAAAAACGAATCTTGATGTTGTGGAATAGCCAAAGTAGAATTTTGTTTTCCTAATTCAGTTATTTCCATTCATTTCCAATTTCAAAAATTTCAATTACAACCTAACCTAAAAATCAAATTGTCAAAACAGCGTATCAGCTGTTTTCTTGCGAATGTTTACGATTTTGTGTTCAATTACTTTGGTGGATAATTTTCTCTTTTTCTCGTTTTTACTCTTAATTTGACATTGACGCTCTTTTTGCAAGTACTTGCAAGTAAAGTTGTTGAACAAAGCTATTATCTTGTTATTAATTTATATATATATATTTACATTTTGTTTGGGATTTAAAAAAAATTTATAAACGTTTTCTTTCCTTTCTTTTTAAAAATTAAAGTAATAATAAATGTTTCGTTTAAGTAGACATACTATTTTTTTCATGTGAACACATATATGTATATTCGATAACATTTTACAATCTTGTTGAGTTAGTTGTATAATGCTGTGAAAATTACTGTTTAAATATTTAATAACTAAAAATGTTCAACTGGCAACCCTTCTACCTTGCAACCATGCGAGCGATCAGCTGCCACGTTTTTACGTAAAAAATCAAAAAGATTTTGATTTCTGCGGTACGGGCTTCTGCGTCGTACGTCGTTGAATAATCGGTTACATACAAATCCCATTAAATAGGTTGGATCAGCTGACACGGTACACGGGTTTACGTTCTCGACTAACTGGGCTATAACTCATTAGTACACTCGACTCCGCTGGCACGTTCGATTTCGCCTCTTATTTAATTGTCATCTTGTGCATGCTTACTTTATATGGCACTTGGTGTATTTTGGTGGTTTTTGGTATTGGGGTGGTCTCCTATTTATGCATTTTTATACTCAGCTGTACTAGTACACAGAGTATTATAATTTTGATTTCATAACGGTGGGTTGTAACATAATGAAATAATCGAGATAGATATGGACTTATATATATCAAAATGATCAGGGTGAAAAGAGAAATCGATTGAGCCTTGTCCGTCCGTCCGTCCGTACGCACTCTAACTCGCGTAAAAATTGAGATATTTTGATGAAATTTGAAATGCAAGTTGGTATCGAGACTGGGACAGTTGGTATTGAAAATGGGCGAAATCGGACCATGACCACGCCCACTTTTCCTATATAGAAAAAGCGGAAATTAGGTATCTCAGCCACTAATATAGCTAGAGTGTTAAAATTTTACCCACGTATTGAGTTCAGGCCCTTATGAAGAAATTTGATGAAGTTTTGGCAAATGGGCGGTGCCACGCCCACTTATTAAGGGTCAAACATTGAAAGTTTTATATGTCATAACTCAGAAACCGTTGAAGATATATCGATGAAATTTGGTATGCGTAATTTGCTTACTTAGACAAATGCTTTGACGAAAATTATCAAAATCGGTTGACGGCCACGCCCACTTTTATATATGGGAACTATAAAGGGGCCTAATAAAAACATTTTAAGCGATATCTCTGTCAAATATAAAGATCTATCACTGAAAATTTGTGGCAGGAGTCCACCTACGGACATAAAACAAAAAATACAAAAATTTTGGAAAATGGGCGGTGCCACGCCCACTTATTGAGGGGCAAATATTGAAAGTTTTATAAGCCATAACTCAGAAACGGTTAAAGATATATCAATGAAATTTGGTACGCGTGATATATTTACTTAGCCAAATGTGTGGACGGAAAATTAGCAAAATCGGTTGACGACCACGCCCACTTTTATATATGGGTATTATAAAGTGACCTAATAAAACCATTTTAAGCGATATCTCTGTGAAATATAAAGAGAATTCATTGAAATTTTGTGACATGAGTTCTACAATAGACCGGAAACAAAAAATAAAAAAAGTTTGGAAAATGGGCGTGGCACCGCCTCTTTTTATACAAAGGAATCTACGAGCCTATTACTCGACAAATAACTGAGATATTATGACGAAACTTGGTTTATACACTTTGATAACATGTGTTAATAGACACGCAAAAATGTATTGAAATCGGTTTATGACCACGCCTACTTTTTAACAAAGATATTTCTGGAACACCCTTTTGGAATTTGTAACGTGAAGTCTTTGTAACTAAAAGTCATAGAGGGATGCAATTTTGCACTAACAATAATATTTATATGCTTATTTGGATGATTGATACAAATTTTGAAAATGGGCGTGGCTGTGCCCTGTTTATGCAGAACTCGTTTCATATAAAATACACCCTATATCGAACAAACGCAAACAAACAATGAAAGCATACAGCTGAGTATCTAATGTTCGATTCCACTCGAACTTAGGCTTCCTTACTTGTTTCATTTGTTCCAGGTGATTTAGGAAAATTTGGTGTATATAGGTGTATTCTGCATGAATTGTACTAACTTTCGGACACTAACCCGTTTTTGTATGGACACATATTTTGGGGTTTTTTCGGTTGTTCCCCTTAATTTTGGTAAATTTGGTTATGATATTCAGAAGCTAGATGATTTTTCCCAACTTTTGGACTTTAACCCATTATCGTATATCGTGCATATATAAAAAGATACATTCATTTGAAATTTGTAATTGATCTTATCAACTAAGTTTATATTGGCACACATATGTATATTTTATTTATCCATCAGATAGCCCAATATGTGTACTTCATGAACATCTCAAAAATCCCTAAATACCCTATACCTCAGAGCTACATAGGTCTAAATCAATAATCAACAACAAAAACGACATTAATTAATTAACTAATTAATTTTCCATATATTTGCCCACCCACACCTATCACTTCAATTCTATTATTGATTTATATGCCATTCTCGTACAAATATCAATTCATCATCGGAGCGACTCTTTCACTGACACAGTCTCTGATAGCACACAGTAACACTTTTTGGTTGACAATAGCACGAAAATAATATGTGCTGTAGTACAATCGTGCTGTAACACAAGGTGTTGTAGCACAATCGTGCCAACTCAGTGAGTCGACTCTTTTTAGTGAGTCAGTGCTTATGTGTCAACTCCCAAAAAATCGTGTCATTACTCAACCCTACCGCAAAAGAAAATATGACAAAAGACATTTTTCTTGAGCATTTCTTGTACGTCAAATTACATAGAGTTTTTGGTTTTCTTGGGAGCTGCGTATAGGGATATAAATAGAATTTGTACAAAGAAAAACACACAACCACATGTACCCTGTAGGGAAAATCTCTAGTTCCGAACTAGGTCGCTTCTAGTGCATTTTTCGACACTACTAGTGCGAGCTAAATCTCTTTTGCATGTTATCAACTGGCGAATTTAACACGGCGATGTCCTAGGCGGTGTCAATTATCACTCTCTGCACTACATTTTCGATAGTTCCGAACTAGTACTAAATTCTACAGTTTACACTAGTTCGTTTATTGGCACCATTTCGATAGTTCTGAACTAGCTACAAGTACCTACAAATTCTACAGTTTTACATCTGTCGCTTAAGTGCAGCCTTTGACATACTTCATGCAAGTGGCGCGATGGCTGACTGGCTAACGCATGTGCCTTTCAATCTGAGGGGCGCGGGTTCGAATCCTGTCGGTTTCAAGGTGGATGATATTTTTTTTTTATTTTTTTTTTAACCAATATTTTTTCATTTATTTATTTAATAAAAATTTGCAATAATATTTAAAAAGTAATAAAATAAAAAAAAATTAAAAATAAGCCTGAGGGATCGGAAAAGCATAATTAGGGGAACATTTCATTTCATACAAGATGGAAATAGAAAACTCTTTATATAAAATGCTTCACTAAACATCTGAGAATTGCAGAAATATACAAAGCCGACGGCAATTGAACGAACGAAAAATTTTCATAGAATTTTTGTCACTACGAAATTGCATACAAATCAAAGTGTGTCTTATAATGGTCACTCAATTCACTCCTTCTGAACTGGTGAGGGTCTAATACAATTGATCTAGTTCCCTTTTGACACCTTTTCGCTAGTTCGGAACTAGAAATTTTGCTCACTAGTTATTGATTTCCCTGCAGGGTATGTACATGCGATAGTTTTCATTGCAATATCCCTGCAAAAAAATGTGACATTAATCCCAATATACATAGATTTGTCCCGGATTGATTTCTTTCGGGAACAATCGGTCCACAATTAGTCCCCGATTGTTCCCGAACGGGTATAAATGTAGATTGATTGTATGTAAAAATTTTACAAAAATATTCAATGTATGTATTAAAAAAACATTAGGTAAAACTAATTGGACACGCTTTCTTTTAATAACAATGATGAATAATAATTTTGACAAAATTTTACCAAAAATATCCATTGAAAAATCAATTACGATTATTCACTGAAAACTGGCTATTTAAAAAATTTTAATTTATTGAATAGATTTTTTTACAAAAGTAAAACTTATTGTATAATGTTTATTTAAATAGGCATGAACATTTATAATTTTTAAAGATTGTTATAAAAAATAGCCTTGGCTAGCAACTTGGAAAAATTCCTCACATATCTTTAACACTCGCATAATGCATTCTCAAAACTTTAAATATTTGGAGAAAATACTTAATTTAAAAAAAATATAAAAAAAAAAAAAAAATTTTTAAAAGATTTCACTACAAGATGAAATCTAATCGAATAAACTCTTCTAATATATATAACAATTTATAATTTTTAGACATTTTCATAAAAAATAGCCTTGGCTTACAACTTTGGATGAAAGCGATTAATCTACATTTGTACCCGTTCGGGTATACAAGTTGAACAATTAGAGCGCTTTCACATTACTCGGTGCGGTATCGGATCGACATTTTTGGTTTTTACCGAAAGTATACCGAAACCTTACCGACCACATGTATTTCAATTGGTGCTTTCACATTAGTGTTGCATACATGAAATCGGAGCGGATTAATTTCGGTATACCGCAACGCGGTAAGACCGGTCAGTAAAATTTGAGGAATTACTGCATACATTTTTGCGGCGTAAGAAAAGAAGAAGAATAAAGTCAGTGAAAATCTCGTTTCGGCTATAAATTTTGCAAGCTATAATGCCTTCGTCTTCACTGAAAGACATTATTGTTATTATTGTTATTATTGAGTGATTTGTTGAATTCTAAAATTTTATATTTTTAATTTCGATATTTGTTTTCCAATTTTCTGCCGAAAGTATTCCCACAAGTGTGAAAAACACTGCAACGCGGACTCGTTTCGGTAAGATGAAAATACCGAGAAAAAAATGTCGATCCGAAGTCGTACCGAGTAATGTGAAAAGGCCCTTAGTCTCTTCATAGGACATGCTCGAACAAATGCGTCCAATTCGCTCCATATAAAGGGATGTTAAATTGTATTAGTCGCATTCTCCCTTCCGATTGGTCCCAGACACGTCCCGGATTAATCGCATTTTTTCAGGGATGTATTTTCAAATTCGCTTCTCATATGATATGTATATGAAACTTGTTACTTGTTGCTTTCGAGCCAATATAAATTGAAAACACAATTGTTTGTAATATTGAACAAGATGTAAGAAGTTAACTTCTATCACGTGTACTATGCTACACGCGGGTTTTTTGTTTGAAGCCCGTTTGTTGTTCAAATGCTCGTACAAACATTCGAGCATTCGAGCTTACAAACAAAAAAAATGTGTATCGGAAAAACAAAAATAAAAAAAAACTACATACATATGTATGAAGAGGAAAAAAAAATAATAAATAAGGATTTATATTTAAATCCTTTTAAGACGTAGGCGAAAATTTTTAATAAAAATATGCGCGATTTTGTATTCAAAGTTTTGGTAATTATCTAGTTTAGGTGACATGGTGAAAATTGGTAAATTTTCAAGAACTGGGGTGTCAATCGACGCGTTTTGATCACATGAACACGAATTCGAAGCGGAACTTAATTTTTTAACGCAATAAAAAATTGTTAACAAAAGACGGCGGGGTCCTGTCCCTCCTCAGGAGTCAGAGTTGCATTTCTGATGCATTTTGTAATTTTCTTGTTGAACAGTGAAAAATAAGTAAAAGAAAATACACTTTTTTGGCAATAAATAAAGGAATAACCATACGCATTTTTTATTTCGTGCTTACACAAACAATTTTCTAAAAGCTGCCTTCGTCGCATTTTTGTTTGCCTGTGTGGATTTTATGACGGAAAATATCAGTTTTTCACTACCCACTGGCCCGCTATCCGTTGACCCGTCCAAAAATGGTAAAAAGGGATAATTTTTAAATAAAAATTGCTTTTATTTATCGTAAATTACTCGTTACTTTTCTTTTCATTGCCTAATTTCTCATTTATTTGAAAAATACGCTATCCGTTTACTATGTAGCAGGGGTATGAAATAACTATTATTTCATTCAAACATTTAAATTTTTCAAATATAACATCATTTATGCAACTTTTTTATTTAATCCTGTGCGAAGTTATGCTCCAGTTCTGGATAATATCGATTTTAAGTTTATTTGACTCTAAAATAAACGCATTAAAAATGGTTACATGTGAATTAATAACATATACAGAAATGATAATTATTTTCAATAAATGAGCTAAACAATTATCTAATTCATATTTCGCTTAAGTCAACTTAAGCGGTTTTTCCTATGAACAAAGATATATTCCATTACATTTTACACTCGCATTGATTTCGTTTAATAATACAATGAAAAATACCGTTCAAATGTTTTAGTGGCTAAAAAAGTTCGTTCGGCAACTCCGCGTTGAGCAAAAGCAATCAGCTGCCTCGTTGTTATGGGAAAAATCAAAACTCGTTTGATTTCTTCGATACGGGCGGCTATGGGCGTTTATGTCAGCGTCGGTGAGATTTCGTTTACATGCAACTCCCATAAGATAGATCGTGTCAGCTGACACGGGTATGTGCGGGCGTTGATGACTGTTGGAACCATAAATCAAAAAGCGTTACAACTCAAAATTCAAAAATTTTCAGGAGAGGCAAAAAACTTTTTAATTTTTATGGGCAATGATATGGGAAAAGGCTACGTATAATAGTTATTTCTCAGTTAAAAACGACTCTGATGGAAAAGAGTTTTTGGCAGCCACTAGAGATATATTCTGTGTACCAATTTATGGAAGAAACCCGATTTCGAAAAATTTTTAGTTGTGACGCTTTTTGATTTAGTGTGCGATATGTACATACATACATATGTATGTATATCATATGCAAATTCAATAAACAAACAGGACATTTTTTTGCTTGCCACATCGCATGTACATTTAGAAGGTTGCGAATATGTCCTATTTATATTTTTACTTAACCTTCCAATGTTGTACGTGTGTATAAATAAAAACAGAACGACTGTTTAATTTCTTGATGCTTAATTTAATTAATTTCAATTAATTGGGTTTAAAACAAGTTATAATATGAGAAATAAAATTTTGATTTGCCGCGCACGTCTCGTTGACTTGATGGTCGAAAAACTTAGCGAGCGAGAGAACAAGAAAATATAATGAAATGTCAAAATGTTGTGTTATCTAGTTGGCAAAAAATAGCGCACAGGTGTGGAGTGCAAACATGAAATAGTGCAGGGTGCCACAGTACTCCCCCGCTAGATGCGACTATCGGTACCGAAGTGGTATGTTGACGTGCCTGCCACTACGAGTGGATTTGGTCGTGATTTTTTGGGGTTAGTCTTCCATTTGTGGTGTTGCTGTAGGTTGTGTCTGCTCTTCCTGAGGGGTTTCGATAGATTGTGGTTGCTCCTCAAGCTGGGGAATTGTAGTCGATTCCATATTATCGTAATTTGTTAAAAATGCTGGTTTCAGTCTATCTATGCTTATATTCGTTTGACGACCCCTTACGAGTAACTTGAAAATTTTTGGTGAACGTTTGATGACTGGATATGGTCCGTCGTAAGGGCATGTTAATGATGGTCGTATCGTATCGTTACGCACGAAAACGTGGGTTGATGTTTGCAGAGCCGGTGATATGAAAATTTTGGACGTTGTATGATGTGCTGTCTGTGTAGGTTGAAGCTTCTGCATTGCCGTCTTAAATTGCGAAATTGTCTCCTCAGTGATTTTAGTGGGCTTTGTTTCAGCAAGGAACTCGCCTGGAATCCGAAGTGTCGTTCCGTAAACCAGATGTGCCGGGCATGCTTTAATGTCAGGCTTGAAGGCCACGCGTAACCCTAGTAAAATCATTGGCAAATGCTGCACCCATTTGGACGGATCATGGCAAAGTATGGCCGCTTTAAAACTCCTATGCCACCTTTCGATTAGGCCATTCGATTGTGGATGATATGGCGTTGTACGCAGATGTGTTGTGCCGATAGTGGTCATGAGTTGCGTAAAAATAGCTGAGTCGAATTGCCTTCCTTGATCTGACGTAATTTTTTCAGGAACACCAAATCGTGCGATCCAATGGGATAAGAGTGCTCTTGTAACAGATTCGGCGGACATGTCTGGCATCGGTACAGCTTCTGTCCATCGAGTGTACCGATCTATCATTGTTAGGCAGTAGCGTTGTCCCTCGCATGGTGGGAACGGGCCGACAATATCAATGTTAATGTGCGAGAACCTATCTTTCGGTGGTTCGTACTTCTAAGGCAGCGATTTCGTGTGGCGATGAACCTTTGCTCTCTGACATGACTCACAACAGCGGACGAAGTTAGCAGTGTCTTTTTTAATGCTTGGCCAAACAAATCGTTGCGTCATTAATTTAACCGTTGCACGGATGCCGGGATGAGACAAGCCATGTACCTTTCTCAGTAGCGTTTCTCGGAACTGTTGTGGGATGTATGGGCGAATGGTTGAAGCCGATGTATCGCATACCAATTGAGAGTTGCTATTGGGTATAGGAAAATGTTTTAGTATTAGTGAACTAGATTTCGTACCTGGTTCCATTAGCAATGATTGTAGATGAGTATCGGTTTGCTGTGCCGCTGCAACTTCAGTGTAGTCAACCATTTGATCGATAGTTTGTATGCGCGATAGTAGATCTGCTGATACATTTCCTTTGCCGGCTATATGGCGTATGTCTGTGGTGAATTGCCCAATGAAATCGAGTTGGCGGAGTCGTCGTGGTGATGCCTTTTCGGGTTTCTGTCGAAATGCATAAATGAGCGGGCGATGGTCAGTGACTATGTAGAATTTTCGCCCTTCGATCATGTAACGAAAATGAGACACGCCTTGGTAAACCGCTGCCAACTCACGATCGTATTTACTGTAGTTGCGTTGCGAAGCTGTGAGTTTATTGGAGTAAAAACCGAGCGGTTGCAACTCGCCATCGATGAATTGGTGCAATGCTGCTCCGACGGCAGTATCTGATGCGTCGACATACAGTGCCAATTCTGCGTCCGCTGCGGGGTGTGCCAGAAGTGTGGCATTAGCCAATTCATCTTTGCAACGCTCAAAAGCTGCTTCAGCGTCAGCAGTCCATTGGAGCGGTGTGCGATCGTTTTTCTTGTTACCGACGATAAGGCTATGTAGATGCGATTGATATGACATTGCGTTTGGCAGGAATTTCCTATAGAAATTTACCATTGCCAGAAAACTTTTTAACTCCTTGGCTATTTTCGGCTTTGGAAACTCGCGTATGATTGATACTTTTTCGGGTAATGGATGGATACCTTGAGCATCAAGCAAATGTCCCAAAAATTTTAATTGCTTTTTTCCGAATTCACATTTCGATGGATTTATAGCGAGGTTGTGTTGACGAAGGCGTTGAAAAACTGTTTTTAAATCGCGGCGATGTTGTTCGATTGATGTCGATGCGACGCAGATGTCGTCAATATAGGGAAATGCAAAATGTAGTCCACGCAAAACTTCATTTATTAGCCTTTGAAAGGTCTGTGCTGCGTTACAAAGACCAAATGTCATAAAATTAAATTCGTACAAACCGAAAGGTGTCGTTATTGCAGTTTTCGGGATGTCATCCTCGTGGATAGGCACTTGATGAAAAGCGCGTTGAAGATCGATTTTGGAAAATATGGTCTTACCTCGCAGGTTTGACGCAAAATCCGTGAGATACGGGAGTGGGTATCGATCGGGCAGAGTCTGTGCGTTGAGGGCACGATAGTCGCCGCATGGTCTCCAAGTCCCATCACCTTTTTTGACCAGGTGCAATGGGCTGGAGCAATTGATGCTTGACGTTAGGGTCGAGTGCCGCCAAGATTGTGGCAGTTTTTTGCTTATCGGCTGTTATACCAGACGCGGTGAACCAAAAGTCCATCGTAGTGAACCAAGCTTCGATATTTGTATTGCTCATTGTTGGTACTGGCAATCTTGCGTACACTACTGCGACGGATGATGCTGCGGGCGGCGCACTTGGTGTAAGCGTACCCGCTTGCGTAACTATTCCACTGTCCTCCGGCATCGTAGTAACAGGTTAATGGTTCCAACAGTCATCAACGCCCGCACATACCCGTGTCAGCTGACATGATCTATCTTATGGGAGTTGCATGTAAACGAAATCTCACCGAAGCTGACATAAACGCCCATAGCCGCCCGTATCGAAGAAATCAAACGAGTTTTGATTTTTCCCATAACAACGTGTCAGCTGATTGCTTTTGCTCAACGCGGTGTTGCCGAACGAACTTTTTTAACCACTAAAACATTTGAACGGTATTTTTCATTGTATTATTAAACGAAATCAATGCGAGTGTAAAATGTAATAGAATATATCTTTGTTCATAGGAAAAACCGCTTAAGTTTACTTAAGCGAAATATGAGTTATTAGATAGTTGTTTAGCTCATTTATTGAAAATAATTATCATTTCTGTATATTGTTATTAATTCACATGTAACCATTTTTAATGCTTTTATTTTAGTTTCGAATAAATAAAATCGATATTATCCAGTTATAACTTTCTTATTTTTCGGAGCATAACTTCGCACAGGATGAAATAAAAAAATTGCATAAATGATGTTATATTTGAAATATTTAAATGTTTGAATGAAATAATAGTTATTTCATATCCCTGCTACATAGGAAATGGATAGCGTATTTTTCAAATAAATGAGAAATTAGGCAATGACGAGAAAAGAGTAATTTACGATAAATAAAAGTAATTTTTATTTCAAAATTATCCCTTTTACCATTTTTTAACGGATCAATGGATAGCGGGCCAGCGGCTAGTGAACAACTGATATTTCCGTCATAAAATCCACACAGGCAAACAAAACTGCGACGAAGGCAGCTTTTAGAAAATTGTTTGTTAAAGCACGAAATAAAAAATGCTTATGGTTATTCCTTTATTTATTGCCAAAAAAGTGTATTTTCTTTTACTTATTTTTCACTGTTCAACAAGAAAATTACAAAATGCATCAGAAATGCAACTCTGACTAATATATTGGAAACCTTGCACCATGTTCCATGCGAGTTACCGTGTTTTGCACCTCCATTGAATTTCGCTGTGCGAGCAAATTGTTTCTTATTTTAAAGGCAGTACTAATGAATATGAGAAGTTTAAGGCCGCGCAAGAAGTCTATAGTGTTTTGCAAAAAAAAGTTGTAAAACGATGCCCTATACACGGACGAGTCATATAACCGATTTTTTAGTCCATAAAATATCCTTTTTGTTTCACATGAAAGAAATCGCTAAAAATAATGTTTTTATCAGATATCCTTGATATCTAATTTAAAAAAAATAATTTTTTCTGATTTTTAAAAGTTTTTTATAAAAAACTTAATTTGAAAATCAAAACTTTCAAAAATCGGAAAAAATTAAAAATTTTGACGTTGACCAGATGTCATTTAGCTAGGTGCGGTTCAATTACTACAAGTTGTATATCGTTAGAAGCGTGGATTTTAGTCGCCTCTTACGACAGACATTCCTTACCACGGGTATATTCTAAGCCCCCTAACCCGCTGGGGTATTAATTTGACCAATTTGATATCGAAATTCAACTCCTCCCTAACATTCAGTATTCTTCTCTTGGGACAAAACTACAAGAATGAATAGGGATAACCATCGATAGTGGAAAAAAACTATCGATAGTGACACGAAAAAAAAACTATCGATACTATCGATAGTGCCATCGATAGTTTTGCAGATCTAGTGCAGAGGTCTAGTTGGGACTTAAGTAAAACGAAATTTGACAACGATGAATTGATTGACTTGTATTACAGAATGGTTTTTACGAGGGACGATGGTTTAGCGGGGACTGAAACGAATTAACAAATATGGATGAAAGTTTTGATATTATAATTTTATAGTGAATTTCTACAGGTATAATTTTTGCTTCAAATAACAAGTTTTTAATTGGGGAAGTACAAACGGCACCTAAGGCAATTCTAACGGCAGAGTTAAGTATAATATTAAGCTTTTTAATTTGAGTAAATGGGTCATATCGATACAAAAATAAACCATAACTAATTTTTGATATCAATATAGCTTTTAGGACATTTACTATAGTTATGGTTTTGCAATTTAGTGCTTTATTTGAAAGACATTTTTATTACATTAAATGATTTCAGTGGACGTAAAGAAAGTTCTTTGATATGAAGGAGTATTGCTATTAATATGAATTCCAAGATTTTAACTATCTACAACAGCAAAATAATTCATGCTTGTGACTAAAGTACATTTACAGCTCTTTTTTCACATATGTATTTGTTTGCATTTCGTAAGTGACAAAGATGCTCCTGAATAGTCACACAAATTGTTGATGTTTTCAAATCGGTCTGTCAAATCAAAAATTACATTTTTATTTTTCTTAATGTCAATTAGTAGGTGGTAGCATGATACAAACAAACAAGGTAGTTCCATTTCACTTTGACGTTGTCATTTTTGATTATAATATGGATTTTTGACGTCTTACTCAAAGTCAAAAATTTAGGATAGCGTTGCCCAATCAAAAGTTTTTGGCTGAGGGTATATTTGAACAAAATATTGGGTATTTTAAATGAAATGGTGTTTTTTACATATTTTAATCAACAAAACAAATCAGCGGGTTTAATGAGTATATTTTAATATTTTAAATATATTGAAAAAACCTTTAAAAAAAAAAAAATAAAATAAAATGAGTTATTCATAAAAAATAAAAGAGATTTATGCAATTATTAAAGTCGAAAACTCTTATCAATTCCCAGGAGGTGTAGTAAGAGTGTCTATTAACAAATATATTTACTATTTTTTATGAAAATTTTAATGGCTTTTCATTTACTTGTTAATAAAAATTCCTCTACTTCTGTATTTCTCCCAAGCATTTTAATTAAAAACACTGAAATTTTACTTTTTTATAATATTTGATATTTTATTTAGTATGAGCAAATCAATTTATACATATTTAAAAAACGGAATTCTACCGGTATTAAAACCAGGGACTTGTAACAAAGCTCGTAACGAAACGAAACTTGCGTTTCTGGCGTTTCTGTTCCAAGAGAACGATAGAAACTAAATTCGAAACCAAATGACTTTTGTTACAAAGGGGTTTTGTTTCTGTTTCTGTTACAAGGAACAAAATTAATTTAGTTTCGTTATAGGTTTTGTTTCTGCTGGAACTGTTTCGGAGTTTTGTTACGACTTTTGTTACAAAGGAGTTTTGTTTCTGTTTCAGTTTCGTTACTTAGCTGTGTAACAGAAACCGAAACCGAAACGCGTTACAAGTCCCTGATTAAAGCTCACCGATAATACCAGCTATTTTGTTGCACGGCGAGCCAAATTGAGACTACAAAAATATGTTATTTTATATATTTAACTTTCGTTTATAGTATGTACTATATTCCACAAACTTGCCGCAACTTGTTTTAAGAATAAACTTATTTTTTATATAATTATAATTCTTATATAATTATAATTATCGAATGGTATAAAAATATTCGAAATCGGTTCAGTAGTTTTAAAGTAATTGCAATTTAAAAAATGCATAATATAAATTTTGACCTTTAATAACTTTTGTTCTTGTTGTTTCCAAAAAAAATAAATTCACTTTAATACTCAGCTTCGCCATCTTGATCAATCCTCATACTTCGTTTTTTGATTTTATAATTTTAGAAATTTTACATTTGTACTAGATCGTGCTATTTTTTTAAACTTTGTGGGGCTGGGGGCACCTCTAAACATGCGAGTAGGTCAATAAAATTTTACAGGCTTATTTCAGGGCTACAAAGGTGCCGTTCTGGCTTTGGAACAAATTGAATTTCCAAAAAAAAAATTTCACTCCACCTTAATAGATACTTAGGTATATTTATACTCAGTTTATTGATTTTTTAACTCTCTTTATGTGCGAATGTTAAGAATGTTAAGCATATTCAGTTTGTTCTAAAAAGTTACACAGAAAAGATATCATTATTGACGTCAAAGATAGTTTTCTTATTTTTTTTTTGTCCGTTGAGTATATAATTATCTCATATGTCCTCACACCAATTTTCAGTTCCCTACTACAAATATTTTGGGAGGTGCCCACCCCTTCTTTACCAAGATCTAGCGTTTTTATCTGTTTAATACATAATTATCTCATATGCCCTCATAGGGATTTTCAGTACACTACTACAAATAAATCAACAGATATTCGCTGTGAAAATTTCAGCTTGTATGGGAGGTGCCCATCCCTGCTTTACCAAGACGTAGTGTTTTTACCCGTTTAATACATAGTTATCTCGCATGCCCTCACACCAGTTTTCAGTACCCTACTACAAATATTTCCGGAGATATTCGCTGTGAAAGTTTCAGTTTGTATGGGAGGTGTCCATCCCTGCTTTACCAAGACGTAGCGTTTTTACCCGTTTAATACATAGTTATATCACATGCCCTCACGCCAGTTTTCAGTACCCTATTACAAATATTTCCAGATATTCGGTGTGAAAGTGTCAGTTTTTATGGGAGGTGCCCATCCCTGCTTTACCAAGTCCTAGCGTTTTTAGCCGTGTAATACATAGTTATCTTATATGACCTCACACAAGTTTTCAGTACCCTACTAAAAATATTTCCAGAGATATTCACTGTGAAAGTTTCAGTTTGTATGGGAGGTGCCCAACCCTGCTTTACCAAGATCTAGAGTTTTTACCCGCTGAGTATTTTATTATCCCATATGCCCTCAAACCAATTTTCAGTACACTGCCACAAATAAATCAACAGATATTCGCTGTGAAAATTTCAGCTTTTATGGGAGGTGCCCATCCCTGCATTACCAAGACGTAGCGTTTTTACCCGTTTAATACATATTTATCTCACATGCCCTCACACCAGTTTTCAGTACCCTACTACAAATATTTCCAGAGATATTAGTATGGGAGGTGCCCATCCCTGCTTTACAAAGAACTGGCGTTTTTACCGGTTAAATACATAGTTATCTCACATCCCCTCACACCAGTTTTCAGTACCCTACTACAAATATTTTCAGATATTCGCTGTGAAAGTTTCAGTTTGTATAGGAGGTGCCCATCCCTGCTTTACCAAGATCTAGCGTTTTTATCCGCTGAGTATGTTATTATCTCATATGTCCTTACACCAATTTTCAGTAAACTACTACAAATAAATCAACAGATATTCGCTGTGAAAATGTCAGCTTGTATTGGAGGTTCCCATCCTTGCTTTACCAAGACGTAGCGTTTTTACCCGTTTAATACATAGTTATCTCCCATGCCCTCACACCAGTTTTCAGTACCCTACTACATATATTTCCAGATATTCGCTGTGAAAATTTCAGCTTGTATGTGAGGTGCCCATCCCTGCTTTTCCAAGACCTAGATTGTTTATCTGTTGAGTATATAATTATGTATTATTCCTTCACACAAATTTTTACTATTCTAGTACAAATATTTCAAGAGATATTACAAAAAAAAAAGAAAATTTTGTATGGGAGCTGCCCATCCCTGCCTTTTAATCAGATTAAAAATATGCCTATGGTAATTACCGGGTGAAAATACCTAGGTGTACAAAGTTTCGTGAGGATCCGTTCAGCGGTTTTCTCGCCAATTGAGTTTAAACACAATTTCCATTTCACATTTATAAGAAGATTGTATGAAACAAGTAAGGAAGCCCAAGTTCGAGTGGAATCGAACATTAGATACTCAGTTGTATGCTTTCATTGTTTGTTTGCGTTTGATGGAAATACGGTGTACTTTATATAAAGTGAGTGCTGCATAAAGGGGGCGTAGCCACGCCCATTTTCTAAATTTTTATCAGTTATCCAACTAAGTATATGAATATTATTCTTTGTCCAAATTTCATTCCTTTATGACTTCTAGTTACAAAGATGGCACGTTACAAATTCCTAAAGGGTGTTCCAGAAATATCTTTGTTAAAAAGTAGGCGTGGTCATAAACCGATTTCAATAAATTTTTGCGTGTCTATTAACACAAGTAATAAAAGTGTATAGACCAAGTTTCGTCATAATATCTCAATTATTTGTCGAGTTATAGGCTAAGAAATCTCGTATATTCCTGCTCCTGGAGGAGGCGGTGCCACGCCCATTTTCCAAAATTTTTGTGTTTTTTGTCCATAGTTGGACCCTTCCATAAAATTTGAATGATATACATATCTTTATATTTGACAGAGATATCGCTTAAAACGTTTTTGTTAGATCACTTTATAATACCAATACCCATATATAAAAGTGGGCGTGGCCATCAACCTATTTTGACAATTTTCCTTCCAAACATTTGCCTAAGTAAGTAAATCACGCATACCAAATTTCATCGATATATCTGCTGCGGTTTCTGAGTTATGGCTTATAAAACTTTCAATGTTTGTCCCTTAATAAGTGGGAATGTTTGTACGGGCATTTGAACAACAAACGGGCTTCAAACAAAAACGATCAGTTCGAATTGCTCGATACCCGGGTATCTAGAGCTCTACAAAATACTAAAACTTGAGAAGTTTTGCATTCCAAGTTTAGTATAACGCCTCCAATACGATGTTGGTAACACTAAGGACCATACATATGTGGTCTATGTGAAGGATCACTGCATCCGGCCAACCTAACCTAATCTAACCTAACCCTTCATATATCGCACGTTTTATGCAATAGGGATTTAACTCGAAATTTTCGATTTCTGGGATTTTGCCATATATTTCAATAACTGGGTCATGCCTTTGAATCTAGTCTTATGAAATACCCAAAAAGATAAAAATGGCGGAAATAAAAGTGATTTTGTAGTTAAGCCGGAGAAGGAAACTATTTGAAATTATAAGAGTTTGTTTGCATTTTCCCGATATATTTCAATTAATCTTCACAACCGGGGCATCGGAGCAAAAGTTATTTTCGTTAGCTCCGTTCCTGGTCTGCTCCCACATTTTTTTTTTGCTCTAGTTCCGCCCTAACTCCCAATTTTTTTTTTTGCTTCGAGCTCCGCTCTCGCGCTAATTTTTTCGGTGTGGTGATCAGTGCAGGGATTCTTTAACTTATTTTGTGACCGACAATCGCTGTCACAATTTGTCACAACCATTGCAATTTGAGATAATTCTTGCTTAAGTTTTTCACCGATAACACTGGATCACAAAATGAAATTTTTTGTCTGTACTTTGGACGTGACTATCCTATCTATATGTAAAATCGGTCGCTGATTCCGAAAATCGGGTTCATTTTTAATTCTATGGGAAGGTTTTTGAGATATAGGCAATTTACCGTTATTTGGCCAATGGGTCCACTTAATCCTGTATATCTCTTCAACACAGTGAGTTATCTTCTTGGGGTGACATCAAACGAAAGAAAATTAAATTTCCCTTTCATGGCTCCTATAACATTTTTCTCTAACTCATATAGTTTCTGAAATATTGACGATTCAATTTGAATTTTTTCGATTTTTTACGATTTTTTGAAGAAAAAATTGACTTTGTCAGGCAATATCTTTAAAACCAATGTTTTCACCTTCGGTTTTACTCCTTTACCTGAAGCTCTATTCTATTGGGAAAAATATAAGCTATCAACGATGAAAATCCATGGTAAAATGGAAAAGTTATAGGCGATCAAGTAAATTCCGCTAAGTCGCGCAATGCCTCTGCACGGGTATATTTTAACCAATTCTCACTGCGGTAAAGAGATAAACAGGATTAAGTGGAGTCATTGGCCAAATAACGGTAAATTGCCGATATCTCAAAAACCTTCCCATAGAATTAAAAATGAACCCGATTTTCGGAATCAGCGACCGATTTTACATATAGAAAGGATGGTCGCGTTCAGAGTATTTTTTGGCTGTAGAGCAGTGTAATTGTCGGAAACGAGTTAAAAATCTTTACATATCCGGCAGTCTTCGGCGATAAAAAAAAATGTATGGAATTATTAATTTTAATTTTATTTCCGTCGCAAAATCAATTGTAAGACTATTAACGGACGCTCAATAAAATATTTATCGCAAAGCCTACCGACACAGAAATTTTCCTCGCAACTGTCAAAATTTACGATACAATTCGACCAAAAAATCGTACAGAATAGCATAATGGAAAAACTGATCGCAAGTTTAAGATATCTATGCGAAAACTGTTGCAAATTAGTTACAGAAACCCTGCACTGGGATGCCGTTTGTGGGCTTTTCTTACCAAACTAGATTGAATTAATTTTTTAATTATCTTTCTGTTTTAAAACATGTACCTATGATTTACATTTCGCTAGCGTAGAGTGAAAATTGGCTAAGTGCCTTTTTTTCAAAACTTACAGGATAGACAAAAAACAAAAAATGTCTGTGCCTATATGAAAAAAAAATTCTGTTCATGTAAATATTTTGGACCTAACCAATTCGCGTATCGCTGACGACGAGTAGAAAAATGAAAAGTATTACAGACCTGTTTAGCGTGGTGCGTATTTATTTTTTTTAGCTTTCTGCATAAAAATACACTTTTTCATAAAAGGGGACTTATCCAATTTGCACTCTAATCTAGCGACTTTGATATTTTATTTTTTGTTTAATTTCTTAAGTTTAACGGTAATTTAATTTCTTTTGAGAAATGAATCACAAATCAATTTTATCTTTGATTTGAAAATAGTTTGAATCACGAATCAAAGGATATTTTTGATTCTTTTGTGAAACGAATCACAAATAAAATTCATCTTTTATTTGAAAATAAGTTGAATCACGAATCAAGCTGATTCTTTATTTGAAAGTTGATTTGAAATCAAAATTGATTCGAATTCACGAAACTTGAGCAGGATGATGATTATTTTCATCATCATTTGAAATTTTTTATATCTGAGGGCATACGGTAGGGAAGAAAATTTTATTTTTATATTTAAACTGCAAATTTGTATCCGTGTCTATGTCTGTCTGGGAAAAAACGAAAACAAATATGATTCAAGGGAGTCGGCTGAGCACCTATAATCTAGAGAAACGGATAAATTACTTTTGCACTTATGACTCAATCTCTTAAAAAATTGGTTTGTTCCAATACCCAGAAAACTAATTTATTGTGTTATAGGTACTATATACAAATCTCATATTACAGCCACTCAAACGATGACGTTGGCAGCTATCATCATAGTGCCTCAGCAACGCCGGACAACATAGTACGAGGTCGTTATGGATCACGTAATCCCGCAACCGGGAAAGTGGAGGAGGTTGTCTATACAGCAGGTCCACGTGGGTAAGTAGGATAGATTTATGTTCTGATGCATTATTGACTAAGAAGGAACAACGGTAGGAAAGATTACATACTTAATAATGATAATTTTATCCAGGGCCGTGCGCAGGAATTAGCCTGGGGGGGGGGTTTAATTTTGGTTTGCATTCGCATACATTTTTCGCTAAGATAAACATATTTTCTGAAACAGATATCCAGACCCATACACCATAAATTTAAATGTTCTCTTACTTTTCTGAAACTCATTATGATTCATCAAAACCTAGTTAACCAGGTCCTGAATAGTACACGGAAAGAATTTTTTACTAGAATCAATGCCGAGACAAGAAAAATTAGACTTAATTTTGAACTTAGAAAATAATTTCTTAATATCAAGAAAATCCAAGAAAATTGGATTTTAAGTAAATAAGTAAAAATTTTCTTGCTTCAAGTGAAATTGGATTTTAAATAAATAAGAAAACATTTTCTTGCTTCAAGTAAAATTGGATTTTAAATAAATAAGAAATAATTTACTTAGGGTAAGTGTTTTTTTTCTTGTTTTTTGAAATAAATTAAGAAATTATTTTTTTGTTGCAAGTAAAACTTTTCTTATACGAGCTTAAGTAAGTAATGCGAGAGACACACATCGTAGTCAGTGAAGCCAGATAATCTACGCTAAAATTCCCACAGAATTTGGAAAAAATCCCTAATTTCCCACATTTTAAATAAAAAATCCCACAAAATTCCCACCGAATTTAAAGCATTTATTTCGGTAATATAAGAATATACAAAAGGCTAATACAGTTTTTTTAATAGCTAAAAGTATCAGTTGTACAAATTATTTGCATTGTGCAAGTGGATATGATTTTTGTTGATTTTAAAGTTGAAGCAATTGATATACAATTTCACATATCACTAGATAGTTTGTTTCGCTTTTTTACATTTAACATCCGTTACAATTGAAAATATTCTTTTTGATTCAGCGTTTGAATGCGGTAACGTGAGTACAATTTCAACCAATTGCTTAAGATTATGAAACAAAAAATTGTCATTATAGTTTTTAAAGTTTATTATATTACTCCACATTATATCAACAGGTAATTTTTTTAAATCGCCTTTTTGTGTTTCGGTTAAAACCATACAAATACTTTTGTATTCCGATTCTGTGAGATCAGGATTAAGATTTAATTTTTTAGTTAGAGCGAGAAGTAATACACGATTGTTTTTAGAGAAATCAAAAACAATATCGGGATCTAAAAACTGCAATTCTTCGAAAACACCGTCAAATGGAAAACGTGATATTATCTGAAAAGTAGAAGCTTTATAAAAGCGCAAACACCTTTTTTTGAATACAATCTTTTCCTCCAAATTTAAATTTGACAAAACCAATGTAAACGTTGTGCACGTCAAGTAAAAATGGAGTTGGAAGTTCCAAAACCTTTAGCTGTAATTCCCACCGAATTGTAAAAAAGTCGGGTTTTAACAAATTTCTTGTAATTTTCAACACAAGTGTCTTCGCTTCTTGCCCTAGTCGGTGTATAAGTACATTTTGGCTTTGGAACATTGCGTTATATTCATTGAAAAAGTTAAGAACGTACTTCAAAAATCTAAAATAAGCCCAGTTTTGAACTCTTTCCAATTCTTCATAAATGTTTTCTGCTTTTTTACGCTTATCTTCAAATGAGTCCAGGCGAAAATAGCTTTTAATTGGCTCCCAATTCTCCAAAATTCTTTCGATACAAGGATGTAAAGAAAGCCAACGTGTGCTTGCAGGTTTAAGAATTTTTTTGCTTCTACGCCGAAATATTCCTGAAATTCTCTTAGGAGTTTTTCAGTGCTTATTTTAAGTTATACTATAAAATATACATATGTATGTAGGTATGTAAAGAGTTCTGCAACCAAAAAATCCCTTTTTTTATATGGACGACAACAAAATGTCCCTTTTTTCCCTCTTTAAAAATTTTGCAGTGAAATATCCCTCAAAAAGGGAAATTTCCCTCAATCTGGCACCACTGATCGTAGTATAGTAATAATATTTCGATCTATACCACATATGTGTCACCCTCATATTGTAGTTTAATTGAAAATTTTCATAGCATAGCCAAATCATAATATTGATATTCTAATATTCATACCACATGTGTGTCTGAGGCATAAGAAATTATTAAATATTAAATTAAGCAAATATTTTCTAAAAATATTAAAAACGCAAGAAATAAGGAAAATGAAAACTAATCATGAGGGATTAGAAAACCATAATTAGTCAACTAGTATTTTCCTAGGACTTGTTTATTGAAATGACAACATTTTATTTAATATAAATGAAGATGCAAATAGTGAACTCCTTATACCAAATGCTTCACTAACAATCTGAGAATTGCAAAAATATTCAGAAATATGCAAAGCGGATGGCAAATGAAAAAAAAAATACATGTAAAATGCAAATTCAGCAAGAAAAATTTTACTTCGCTCAAGAAAACGTTTTCTTATTCATTTAACATTTTTTTCGCTGTATTTTGTTGTTCCAATTCGTCGAAACCCAATTTTCTTAAATTCTTCTTGATATTAGCAAAAAGATTTTCTTCATTTAAGTAAATTTAAGAAAAGATGTTCTTATTTATTTAAACATTTTTTTCAACATTTTTTTTCTATAGATTTTGTTAGTGTTCTTGAAAATAATTGTCTCATTTTTGGAAAACTCAATTTCTTATTTCCAGTAATAATTAAGTCAATTTTTCTATTTCCCTAAAAATTTTCTGAATTGAGTTCAAGAAAGCATTTTTCTTGATTCCAGTATACAAATTTCTTTCCGTGTATTGTTTACAGTACTTGTTAATTGAAACTGCTCACTGTTTTCACAAAATGAACATTTTTATACTCAGCTGTACTAGTACACAGAGTATTATAGTTTTGATTTCCTAACGGTGGATTGTAACAGAATGAAATAATCGAGATAGATATAGACTTATATATATCAAAATGATCAGGGTGAAAAGAGAAATCGATTGAGCCATGTCCGTCCGTCTGTCCGTCTGTCCGTCTGTACGCACGATAACTCGCGCAAAAATTGAGATATTTTGATGAAATTTGAAATGTAAGTTGGTATCAAGACAGGAACGGATGGTATTGAAAATGGGCGAAATCGGACCATGACCACGCCCACCTCCCCTATATAGTAAAAATCGGAAATTTTGTATCTCAGTCACTAATAGAGCTAGAGTGATAAAATTTCACACACGTATTGAGCTCAGGCCCTTATGAAGAAATTTGATGAAGTTTTGGAAAATGGGCGGTGCCACGCCCACTTATTAAGGGTCAAACATTGAAAGTTTTATATGTCATAACTCAGAAACCGTTGAAGATATATCGATGAAATTTGGTATGCGTAATTTGCTTACCTATACAAATGTTTTGGCGAAAAATTATCAAAATCGGTTGACGGCCACGCCCACTTTTATATATGGGAACTATAAAGGGGCCTAATAAAAACATTTTAAGCGATATCTCTGTCAAATATAAAGATCTATCACTGAAATTTTGTGGCAGGAGTCCAACTACGGGCATAAAACAAAAAGTACAAAAATTTTGGAAAATAGGCGGTGCCACGCCCACTTATCAAGGGGCAAACATTGAAAGTTTTATATGTCATAACTCAGAAACCGTTGAAGATATATCGATGAAATTCGATACGCGTAATTTTCTTACTTAGACAAATGTTTTGGCGAAAAATTATCAAAATCGGTTGACGGCCACGCCCACTTTTATATATGGGAACTATAAAGGGGCCTAATAAAAACATTTTAAGCGATATCTCTGTCAAATATAAAGATCTATCACTGAAATTTTGTGACAGGAGTCCAACTAGGAATATAAAACAAAAAAATAAAGATTTTGGAAAATGGGCGGTGCCACGCCCACTTATTAAGAGGCAAATATTGAAAGTTTTATAAGCCATAACTCAGAAACCGTTAAAGATATATCGATGAAATTTGGTACGCGTGATATATTTACTTAGCCAAATGTGTGGACGAAAGATTGCCAAAATCGGTTGACGACCACGCCCACTTTTATATATGGGTATTATAAAGTGACCTAATAAAAACATTTTAAGCGATATCTCTGTCAAATATAAAGATCACTGATCACTGAAATTTTGTGACATGAGTTCTACAATAGACCGGAAACAAAAAATAAAAAAGTTTGGAAAATGGGCGTGGCACCGCCTCTTTTTATACAAAGGAATCTACGAGCCTATTACTCGACAAATAACTGAGATATTATGACGAAACTTGGTTTATACAGAGGTCTCGGGTTCAAACCACGGTCCGAGCAAAACACCAAAAAATTTTTCTAATTAGTAAAAATCCAATTATTGGGTTTTTTAAGAGCAGCGGTCACCTCTCGGCAGTGGACGGCATACCCTCCGAGTGTATTTCTGTCATGAAAAAGCTTCTCACAAAAAATGCATTCGCCGTTCGGAGCCGGCATAAAACTGTAGGTCCACCCAATTAGTAGGAAAAAAAAGGAGCACACCTCGAATTGGGAGAGAAGCTCGGCCATAAAACTCGTCAGAGTTATAATAGCGCCATTGTATTTTGTATTATTATATATAAAATTCACTCAATTAAAGCCGAGATCACACGATTTGCGCATTTGTACAAAAAATGACAAATTTAAATTTGTCCACATTTGCCCATTTTGATATCGATGTGCAAATGATTTGCTTTGCGTTCACACGATTTGCCTGATTTATTAGCTTTTGATTTGCCACACATTTGTACATAAAAGTAAAGTGGCAAATTTGTTCACATTCGTTCACACGATTTAACCAATCATGATAAAACAGTCGTAAGAAAAATATAGAAGCATACTTTTGGGCATTATTTGGAAGAAAATTTTATGAAAAATTAACAAACAAAAATTAATCAAATAGGTATTAAATCATTATAAGTGCATGTATTTTCACGATTTCAAAACTGGATAATACTTATTTTAATTCTCTGTAAGATGATATAAAGCTAATTTAATTCATTCAATAGAATACATGTGTTAACGAGCTCCAAAAAAAATTGTCATTATGAAATTTCGACTTTGGTTGTACAAAAGTGAATTAAATGTTGCTGATACGTCGAAATCGTATATGAAGAAATTGTTTAAGTACTCATTTTGAATGAAAGTGATTTTGTTACTTTTTTGCGGGGAATGACTATTTTCGGAGTTAGAAACAAATAAAGGATCAAAACCATAAATCGATTTCGATTATTTTTCGAAATGGTTAGGGTAATAGTAGGATATAGCCACGTGCAAAGTTTTGTTAAATTCGCTCGGAAACTGACTGAGTTATTACCAGGGGTTCATGTTTATTTATATTTGGTTCAGATTTGGGAAAACATTCGGTTCAGATTCGGGCAAATATTCTTTCCTGATTTGGGAAAGTATTTGGAAAAATATTCGATTCAGTTTCGGGAAAACATTCGGTTCAAATTCGGGCAAATATTCTTTCCTAATTTGGGAAAGTATTCCAAAAATCACTTTTTGAAAAAGCATACTTGTGTGACTAGCAAGAATAATTGAATAACTTGAATAAGAAAAAATTTATTCATTATACAAAATTATCTCAATAAGGAATAAAAAATTAATTTTTTCTAGCTAAACGTTAAAAAATGATTTTTCGGCCTATATGACACTACGTTTTTTCTCTGGTATATTTGGTCTGAAAAAACCACCGAAAGTAAAAATACAAAAACAATTCTTGAAAAGAGACAAAACCTGTGTTCAATTACTAAAAATTGTTTACTTATTTTTCATAAAAACTGTAATTTTTATATGGAGCGCTGTCATTTTTTATGAAAAGTACGTAACACTTTTTTGTTATTGAACAGAGCTAAATAATAATATAATAATACAATGGCACTATTATAACTCTGACGAGTTTTATGGCTGCGATTCTCTCCCAACTCGAGGTGTGCTCCTTTTGTTTTTCCTACTAATTGCGTGGACCTACAGTTTTATGCCGGTTCCGAACGGCGAATGCATTGTTTGTGAGAAGCTTTTTCATGGCAGAAATATACTCGGAGGGTATTCCGCCCACTGCCGAGAGGTGACCGCTGTTTCTAAAAACCCAACAATTGAGTTTTAATTAATTAGAAAAAAATTGTTTGGTGTTTTTTCGGACTGGCGTTTGAACCCGAGACCTCTGGTATAGCAGGCGAGCACTCTACCCACTGCACCACAGCGGCACGAACAGAGCTAAGTACTCTATCAAAAACAATTTGTTTGACATTAAACTTCAAACTAAATGAAAATAATATTTATTTCAAAAATTAATTTTTTTCGAAATTGGAATTCAAATTACTGAAATAAAAAAATTATGAGACTCAAATGGCATGATATCTGTGTATTCTTTGTTATAAAGGGAAGCCAGTGCGCCATATAATGTTTCTTCGGACTTCTTCTTTCCCCTTACGGCCAAAGCAGAAGCTTATAAGAGGCCAATTTAAAATTTGTATTTCCATATATGTATGTACTTTTTATTTTAAATATAATTTATTTTATAGTTGTCAAAAAAGATTTGTATATTTGCCACAATCATTTGTATCCAAGTGGCAAATGAAAATTTGTCCATTTTCATTATTTTTATTTAGCTTCTGTATCACATTTGTGTTCACACGATTTGGCTACAAGGGCTGTTTTTGATGTGCCACAAGAGGCTAAATATTTGGCTTTTGTGATTTGTGTCAAATGAAATTTACCGTTCACACGGTTTGCCTATGAATTTGGCCAATTTTTAGCCAAATGTACAAATCGTGTGATCTTAGCTTAAAAGTAGGGCATGGAAATCTATGCAAATACATGTTTTCTTAGATTTAGGTAGAGCCAAATAAATAAACAATCTTTGCGAATCGTGAAATTGTCTTAAAAATGGCATTTAAATGTTTTTGCATATTTTGCATATTTTGGTCATATATGCATATTTTGGTCATATATATAGGGTATGCCGCCCACTGCCAAGAGGTGACCGCTGCTCTTAAAAAACCCAATAATTGGATTTTTACTAATTAGAAAAATTGTTTTGGTGTTTTGCTCGGACCGTGGTTTGAACCCGAGACCTATGGCATAGCAGGCGAGCACTCTACCCACTGCACCACAGCGGCCACCTGCGATACGGTGCATACCTGTCGACAAAGAGCCGTTTTCAAACATGCTCCTATTACCTCTGTGGATGTAGAATGTTCGTTTTCTATGTATAAGAACTTTTTTCGACCGAATCGGCAAAGTTTTCTTTTTGAGAATATGAAAAAATATTTCATTGTGTACGCTAATGAATCGTTGAATAAGGATTAACCTTTGCAAATTATGAAATGTTCAAGACTGAATTTATGTATCTATATATTAGAGCGGGTCAAATTGTATGGATGGATTTTTTTTGCATCAGGAGTATAGCAAAAACGTAATCTACTGATGATTCTAAGAAAATTTGCCCAAGAAACCATAGCTCTAAGACCGATTTTGACCCCCCGACTTTTGCGAAATAGATATTTTGCCATATGAATGTAGGGTTTGGCCAAAAAATCTTCATAGCTTCTGATAGAATTATAGGAAAAACATCATATTGGGCTTATTTTAAAGGTATTTTACGTACATTTCAGAATATGTATTAACATCTATAGTGTTTTTGAATTTTAGCAGATAAATTAGCCTTAAATTATGAGAAATTAGCCTAAAATGAACTTTTAACTACTATATTATAATTTTTAACAAATTTCTCACGGAAAAATTTTTTTTTCCTTACAGCTTGAATAAGTTCGGAACATTTCCAAGAACTTTCAGTCAGACACTTTTTCTTTTTTCGAATTCGTTTTAGTAGAATAAAAATAAAAAAAAATTTTAATTTCAACTAATAAGCAAAAAACACAATTTTTATAATTTTAATGTAATTTATTTAAAAAATAATTTTTTTACTTAGATTTGAAATTTTAGAGTATTATTATCATTATGAACCAAAGAATTAATTGGTACCCGTACCCGCTGTACCCGGTACCAATTATCTATGCGATGGCAACACCAGCGAAGTGACAGGTTTTTGTCATTTCTCTTTGTGCTTACATTTGTTTTTATCTATTGCAATTAACAATTCGAAATCGTATATCTATTGTGCCGCGAAATTTATATTAATATTAAAGTTAATAAAAGTTTGTTTAAACTATAGTTTTATGGAACGAACATTGTTATTTATTAAAAATAAAACAGCTTGTGCTTTTATTAACCACCAATAAGCTTCCGGCATAAAATTAGCTAGCATTGACCATTAGCTCCCGCTACAGCAACAACCATAATCATCACCGGCCAACAGCCTGCAAGCTGCATTGACGATTAGCAACCATTAAGCTTTAAACAGAACCAATCGCCGGACGTGTTTTCGCGTGGTGCGGCGATGACATTTGCTTGCGAATATCGCCCAGTAAAACAGAATCAAGGCGAAATTGCTATATGCATATTTTTATAATTACGCTGTTTCCTTACTTCTTTCATTGACTCTTCTGTCCATATTTAAAATTTTTTCCACATCAAAAAATGTATATTTTTGTTTTATTACATGTTTTTATCAAGTTCCAAATAATTTATTTGACAGGCGATAGCGTCCAAATTAGAAATAAGTCTATTCTGACGAATTTTCGCCGGCGATTTTCGTTCTGTTCATTCACATATACTGACGTGTATTTTAATCGTTTGACAGAACGCCGCGTCCGACGCTGATTCTGTTTAAGCTATTATAGGTGCAATATAAACGCGTGGGTATATTTCTAAGAACTTATGTTTTATTTGGTATTTTAAATATTTTGTATAACAAAGCTGAAAACTCATTTCAAACTGAAAATTTTTGAAATATAAAGATCAAATTTGAAAATATAAAACATGATACAAAATTAGGGATGGCAAAAAAATTTAATAATCGATTAACCGTTTTTTAGGTTAATCGAAAGCGTTTGATTATTAATCGCGAATAATCGTAGGTAACTAATCGATTGTAACCGTTTTTCGATTACAATTATTGATAAATTAATACGTAGTACCCCAAGAGGACAAACAAGCAAATTTTTTATACATACTATGTATGTGTGTTCGTTTTTATTATAATGATAAAAAATTCAACATTGGTCAAAAGAAAAAAAAACAACACAATTCAATTGTTATTAATTTATAAATAAATATTATGTTTGCATACATATACATGTATACATACACACATATTGCTAAGTTATAGTACAAAGTGGCTAAGTGCCTTTTTTCAAACTTTACAAGAACAAGTAAGGAAGCCTAAGTTCGAGTGGAATCGAACATTGGATACTCAGCTGTATGTTTTCATTGTTTGTTTGCGTTTGATAGATTTTATATAAAGCGAGTTTTGCATAAAGTGGGCGTAGCCACGCCCATTTTCAAAATTTTTATCAGTCATCCAACTAAGCATGTGAATATTATTCTTTGTGCAAAATTTCATTCCTTTATGACTTCTAGTTACAAAGATGTCACGTTACAAATTCCCAAAGAGTGTTCCAGAAATATCTTTGTTAAAAAGTAGGCGTGGTCATAAACCGATTTCAATAAATTTTTGCGTGTCTATTAACACACAAGTTATAAAAGTGTATAAACCAAGTTTCGTCATAATATCTCAATTATTTGTCGAGTTATAGGCTAAGAAATCTCGTATATTCCTTTGTCTAAAAAGAGGCGGTGCCACGCCCATTTTCCAAAATTTGTATATTTTTTGTTTCCGGTCTATTGTGGAACTCTTGCCACAAAATTTCAATGAATTATCTTTATATTTGACAAAGATATCGCTTAAAATGTTTTTATTAGGCCACTTTATAATACCCATATATAAAAGTGGGCGTGGTCGTCAACCGATTTCGCTAAAATTTTCAACATGTATTACCACAAGTAATAAAAGTGTACACACCAAGTTTCGTCATTATATATCAATTATTTGTCGAGCTATGGGCTCAGAAATCTCGTATATTCCAGCTTCTAAAAAGAGGCGGTGCCACGCCCATTTTCCAAAATTTTTGTGTTTTTCGTTGTATGTCCGCAGGTGGCCTCCTGGCATAAAATTGCAATGATATATCTTTATATTTGACAGAGATATCGCTTAAAATGTTTTTATTAGGTCACTTTATAATACCCATATATAAAAGTGGGCGTGGCCGTCAACCGATTTTAACAATTTTTCGTCCAAACATTTGCCTAAGTAAGTATATGACGCGTACCAAATTTCATCGATATATCTTCAACAGTTTCTGAGTTATGACTCATAAAGCTTTCAATATTTGCTCCTTAATAAGTGGGCGTGGCACCGCCCAATTTCCAAATTTCCATCAAATTTCTTCTTAGGGGCCTGAGCTCAACACGTGGGTAAAATTTCATCACTCTAGCTATATTAGTGGCTGAGATACCAAATTTCCGATTTTTTCTATATAGGAAAAGTGGGCGTGGTCATGGTCCGATTTCGCCCATTTTCAATACCAACCGTCCCAGTGTCGATACCAACTTGCATTTCAAATTTCATCAAAATATCTCAATTTTTGCGCGAGTTAGAGTGTTTACAGACGGACGGACGGACAGACGGACAGACGGACAGACGGACGGACGGACGGACGGACATGGCTCAATCGATTTCTCTTTTCACACTGATCATTTTGATATATATAAGTCTATATCTATCTCGATTATTTCATTCTGTTACAATCCACCGTTATGTGATTAAAACTATAATACTCTGTGTACTAGTACAGCTGAGTATAAAAACAATGAACAAAAAACAAAATTGTCAAAATTTGTCAGAAAAATTAGGTGAAAAAAATAGGTTCACAACGTCATTTTAGCTGTTTTTTTTTTTTTTTTGTTAAGCATTGCAGTGCAAATTAATTTCAGTTGATGTTATGTGTTATCTTTCAATATTTTTTATCAACGACTGGCTTAATGTATGGATATGATGTAGTAGGTACCTACATATGTATGTAGACGCGCAATTGCACTTATGAAAAAATATGCGATTACACGAATATTTACAGATTACACTGGATCACAAAATGAAATTTTTTGTCTGTACTTTGGACGTGACTATACTATCTATATGTAAAATCGGCCGCTGATTCCGAAAATTGGGTTCATTTTTAATCTGTGGAAAGGTTTTTGAGATATAGGCAATTTACCGTTATTTGGCCAATGGCTCCACTTAATCCTGTTTATCTCTTTAACACAGTGACACCAAACGAAAGAAAATTAAATATCCTTTTCATGACTCCTATAACATTTTTCTGAAGCTCCATTCCATTAGCAAAAAAAAAAATAATCTATCAACGAAGAAAATCCACGATAAAATGGAAAAGTTATAGGCGATGATATAAATACAGCCAAGTCGCGCAATGCCAATATATGGTACATTCTATGCACACGTAAAGGAGTAAATCGAAAGTGGTTTTAAGGATATTGCCTAATAAAGTAAATTTTTTCCTAAAAAAAATCGTAAAAGATCGAAAAAATTCAAATTGAATGGTCAATATTTCAGAAACTATAAGAGTTAGAGAAAAATGTTATAGGAGTCATGAAAAGGATATTTAATTTTCTTTCGTTTGGTGTCACTGTGTTAAAGAGATACACAGGATTAAGTGGAGCCATTGGCCAAATAACGGTAAATTGCCGATATCTCAAAAACCTTTCCATAGATTAAAAATGAACCCAATTTTCGGAATCAGCGGCCGATTTTACATATAGATAGGATGGTCGCGTTTAGAGTAGTTTTTGGCTGTAGAGCAGTCTTATCAATAAATATTTGATAACTTAAAATAAGGGTTGTACTATTACAGTCTTTGATTTTTTGCATTACATGCCTTAATCTACTTCAATACATTTAATCTTATATGTAAATTATACTTTGTCACATCTTTAAAAAGTTTAAAAAAATTAATAAAGAAAGCGGTGGTTGAATTGAGACAAAATGGCACGCTGTAGTTGTTTTGCCACTGACAATGTGCAACAAACTTGCTCTATTTGTTGGCGCCCACAATTGGTAAGGGGGATAACTTGGCTTAATGTGGCGTATTTTTGCCCACTTACTTGAGTTGTCATAGCCTCAAGCGGTCTTAACAAAGAAATTATTTCTATAATTTCTTTCTTATTTTGAACTGTTATCATAGGCGGTGAATCGGAAAATTTTATCAAAATTTGGCTTATGTAGGAAATAATTTTAACAAAACGATCGAGCATATAATATGTAGAATTCCATCTGGTTTTCACGTCTAATATCGGTTTTAGGAATTTACCTTCCGGGATGCCAGCGTCCTGCTGCAGCGAACGTAAATAATCATTAGCTTTTACATGTCGTTTAATCCAAATGACAATATCTCTGCATTTGTTAATTACCAGACTAACATCTTCCACCTTTAATGCAGTTTCACAAACGAGATTTAATATATGCGCGAAGCAAGGTATATGTAGGCTGACCATCCGTTCTGTTTTTTGAGGGACCGTTCTGTTTTTCAGACGTCTGTCCCTCGTATTTTTGTTTTTTCGGAAAACCTCAAAATGTTCTGTTTTTCTTGCTAGTGTCCCTCATTTGTCCCTCATTTATTTATTTTGGGACATATTCATAGTCTTGATAAAATCTGATTTTAAGTTAGTTAAAATCAATATTTTATTTTGACTATGAATATTCCCCTTTTTGTTTAAAATCTGTTTTATATTAAAAAGGTTGAGGTGGCAGCGCTTTTTCTCATCAGAATTTAAGTAGTTATCGATAATAACTACCATCCTCATTGACTACAGAGAAACCTCCCCTAACGGACACCTCTCATAGGCGGACACCTCCCTTGAGCGGACATTTTTTCATGCACCAAGGTTTAGGTTCAATTTTTAGAACAAATTGCCCTCTCTTAGGGGACACTCTCTTGGCCGGACGCGGACTGTTATTTACTATTGAAATGAACTAAAAACTTCTATTAAGCGGACACGAACCTCTCGTCAACGGACACTTTGATTTTTTTTCATAACAAATCACATAAAAACCTCTGTTAGGCGGACACGAACTCCTCTTATGCGGACAAAATATAAGTATGTATAGCAATATAAAAAAGTTCGCTGAATGTTCGTTAGGTAAAAAGCGCTACGATAAAAGGGGAATCACCAACTAAAATAAATGTCCGCATGACTTTATTGGAAGATATAACAACATTCACGGATTTCCGGTTAGATGTTCTAACTGACGAAAACCTCGAAACCATTGAAGATGATAGTACCAATACTAACTACCGCTGAAAGTAGGTAATGCAATCTCCTCGAACGAAATGGCTTTGACTGCAGTTTCAAATTTGAAAAGATTTTGCACGGAAGACCTTATTGCATTTGAATTGTTACAGAAATTTGAAATTGTAATTTCATATGTATGTATGTTAATACTTTATGTATATACATACATACATTCATCAGTGGCGGACCCAGCATAAATTGTCTGGGCAAGCCTATGTGTGAAGTATAACCATTAGTCATTTATGTAATTTTCTTTGCTGTATTATCTAGAAGTCTGATTGCGTTCCGTTATTGAATTTGATTTAGAGCTCTCGCGTTTTTTTAACATTTTCGAGTAGCACGAATAAATGCTTTTCAAATTCTCGAACACTCCTTTGTTTGCTTATTACCCGTATGTTTGTACGGGCATTCGAACAATTCGGGTATTTGAAGTTTGTGTTTTCTCGTTTATTTTTTTTTTTGTTGTCTTCATATGTATTTTTTTATCTTTGTTTTCCTGATACACATTTTTTTGTTTGTACAATCAGAGAAAAGGAATTAAAAATAAAATTTTTATTTTTATAATGCCCGATTTAAACCAAGTCATTTTTACTTTAAAAATGAAAAATTTTTAAATTACAAATTGAATTTTTGAAATTAAAATATATTTAGGATTTAAAAAGAAACATGTTTAAATTAAAAATGAAAATTAATGGAATAAAAACGAAAGTTTTTGATTCAAAATCTCATAGCGCTTAAAATAAAAATTAATATTTTTAAACTTAAGATATTTTTTCTTGATAGATATAAAAACGTGTTTAAAAATAATGTAAATACAATACATTTTTAAATTTAAAAATCTTTATTTTTATTTTAAGCACTATGAGATTTTGAACCAAAAACTTTCGCTTTTATTCCATTCATTTTAATTTTTAATTTAAAAATTTTTATTTTTAAATCCTAAACACATTTAATTTAAAAAATGAGGATGATAAAGAATTTTTAAGTTTTTATATACAATGAATCTTATGAAGATATGTAGGTACATATGTTTTTGACTTTTGGTATTTTAGCTGTAGCTACTTTAAGTCAGCATATCAACAAGCCTGGCTAAGTCGAAAGTAAATTCAAGTTTTTTACCATCAGAATTATCTACAAAAGCAGAGGAGAAATTATTAGAATAAATTGGGAAGAACTCAATTGAATTGATTGATGACGCCAAACTTATAGGGAAATCTCACACGAAAGCGCAGAGGTATTTTTAGTTTCCTTATACCGACGGAAATTTTAGTAGTAGCCACTTGCTACACTTTGCTTATTATCTAATATCAAAAAAAAATGGGTGCTTTAGTGTTTGAAAAACTGAGGTCCAATTACCAAAAGTCGTGAAATTTTATTTGATTTTGATTTCCGTCGCTTTTTAAAATTATCTTGATATTTTGCCAATAGTCGCCAAATATCACAATCAACGCTTTTATAATCTGGTATTTGATACATGCACATGTAAGAAATTACGTGCATAAGTATGTATGTACATGCAAACGAAAATCAAATCAAATATGCATATGGCTGTGAATACTGAATGCCGAAGCCAGCTTCACATTCGCATACAAATTTAATGTGAAAAATAAAAAAAGTGCTTTGCTAGTTTTTTTTTTCAATTTAAGTCTGAAAATAAGCAATTGATTTCTCCTTAGAGAAAGCGAGAAAACAAGCTATGTTATTCTGTTTTGAAAGCCAGGTAAAAGCCAAACCTGTAATATAAGCTCTGTTTTTATTTAAGCGCATATACATCTGCGCTTAAATTTTGTATGGATTTCTTAGCGCACAGGGCTATAGTTTCAACTAATAATAATGATAACAACCATCAACTGATTGTCTATTGGAAAAAAGTCGTCAATCAGCCAAAAGAAAATTCTGCGCATCGTATAATTACCAACATGGGTGCGCTCATACGTTTTTGTCAAGTTTAGGTGCCTGACTGACGCATAATCCACCGCCCGCGGAATGACTGACGGTTGGTTTTAGTTTCTTACTATCATAAATATTATCAGCCTTATTCATAAAAACATATCAAAGGTTTATAAATAGTTTATCAATCAAATAAGCAAAAACATTATTCATAAACAATTTATAAACTTAAAATGCTCTTAAAAATCAGATAAAATGGAAAGGAATTTATAACAAGCTTTGCCCTTGTATAAGCTGTTTATAAAACAATTATTTCAAAAAATAAAGAAAAATTTCAAATCCAAAAAAAAAAAACAGAAACGCTCAGTATTGGTCAGCTGGAAATGAGCACATATTTCCTACTGAATATTCAGTAGAGATGGCCACTGTGGTGCAGTGGGTAGAATGCTCGCCTGCCATACCAGAGGTCTCGGGTTCTAACCCCGGTCCGGACAAACACCAACAAATTTTTGTAATTAATTAAAATCCAATTATTGGGTTTTTAGAAATAGCGGTCACCTCTCGGCATTGGGCGGAATACCCTCCGAGTGTATTTCTGCCATGAAAAAGCTTCTCACAACAGTGGCGCCAGATTGAGGGAAATTTCCCTTTTTGAGGGATATTTCACTGCAAAATTTTTAAAGAGGCAAAAAAGGGACATTTTGTTGTCGTCCATATAAAAAAAGGGATTTTTTGGTTGCAGAACTGTTTACATACCTACATACATACATATGTATAATTTATAGTATAACTTAAAATAAGCACATCTTACACTGAAAAACTCCTAAGAGTAAGTATTTCGGCGTAGAAGCAAAAAAAATTCTTAAACCTGAAATAACACGTTGGCTTTCTTTACATCCTTGTATCGAGAGAATTTTGGAGAATTGGGAGCCACTTAGAAGCTATTTTCGCCTGGCCTCATTTGAAGATAAGCGTTAAAAAGCAGAAACTATTTATGAAGAATTGCAAAGAATTCAAAACAAGGCTTATTTCAGATTAGAAGTACGTTCTTAACATTTTCAATGAATTTAACGCATTGTTCCAAAGTCGAAATGTACTTATACACCGACTAGAGTAAGAAGTTAGGACACTTGTGTTGAAAATTGCAAGAAATTTCTTAAGACCTGTCTTTTACAATTCTGTAGGAATTACAGCTAAAAGTGTTGGAACTTCCAACTCCATATTTACTTGACGTACATAACGTTTACGTTGGTTGGTGCAGTAAAATAATAAACTTTAAAAACTTTAATGACAATTTTTGTTTCATAATCTTAAGCAATTGGTTGAAATTGTACTCACGTAACCAAATTCAAACGCTGAATCAGAAAGAATATTTTCAATTGTAAGGGATGTTAAATGTAAAAAGCGAAACAAACTATCTAGTGATATGTTAGATAGTATAAGTAAAGTAAGAGTTGCCTTTCAATCCAAAAATATCAATTGCTTCAAATTAAAATCAACAAAAATCATATCCACTTGCACAATGCAAATAATTTCTACAACTGATACTTTTAGCTATTAAAAAAACTGTATTTGTCTGTTACATATTCTTATATTACTGAAATACATGCTTTAAATTCGGTGGGAATTTTGAGAGATTTTTTATTTAAAATGTGGGAAATTAGGGATTTTTTTCCAATTCCTGTGGGACTTTTAGCGGAGATTATCTGGCATCACTGAATTACCCAGAGAAACGAGTATAAATGCAAGAAAATGAAATAAAATGAAATGAAATGAAATAGATAATACTCAAATATGCGAGAGTTGCCAATTAACTGAAATGAGCAATGACAACTCGGCCTCTCCTGACAAAAACTCGCCCCGAGTTATTATGATTCGTCACCATCCTCAATATAGTCATTGCACAGGGCGAAATCCACCTAATAAAATAGAACAAAAGTAAGAAGATATATCCATAGCTTTTCCTTAAGAAGAATCACTACTTACTTTTACTGGGATAGTCTTTTTAATAAAATCAAGAAGAAAATGAGGACCTTGATAAAATATCGGTTTGGGCCAAAACGAATTGCCTTTGCTTGAATGCCGAAAAGACACAGGTCCTGCCAATATCCTTCGTTTCCGTAGATCTCAGTGGGCTGTCGCCTATAACACTTGATGGAAAAAATTTACAATATCAGTCTGTAGTCACCAGTCTTGGCTATAAAGTTAACTCTGGGCTAACACGTGCACATCATATCCGGTATAGCCTATCAAAAATATACAACACCCTAAGAAACTTGTGGTATACCTGTTACTGTCTACCCATTAATATAAAACTTCAATTAGTAAAGGCCCTGATTGTGCCTCAAGTTAGCTACTTTGAAACCGTATATGAGGATTTAGACTGCGAATCCAAAAATAAATTGGGGTTGACTATAAACAATGTAGCAAGATTCGTATATTGCAAAAGAAAGTTTGACCACATATCGCCATACGCAAAAAATATACTTGGGTTTGGCATAGAAAAATACCTTAATGTCCGAAATGTTGTATTTTTATATAAAATAATAAAATGCCAAAGACCTGCATATCTCTATGAAAAACTTAAATTTGTTCAATCCTCGCGAATTCACAACATCGTACTGCCTGCGTATAACACAGTGGTGGACTCTAGATTCTTTGTTAGTGCTGTGAGAGTGTGGAATTCTCTACCTAACTCAATAAAATGCATTAAGTCATATAGATGCTTCAGAACGGCAGTAACAGATCATTTCAAGCAATAACCTTCTCCTAGTTTCCAAACCCTCCTCTCCCCTCCCGAAAAACCTTAGTCGTAATGTTTTATATTACTGTTAGCATAAGTTTAAATTTAAGATGAATCTCTGTAAACACCTTTTAAATATGTGCAAAGAAAAGACTAAGTCATACTGCACTTTAAATAAATTAAATTAATGAATGAATGAAATCTTCGAATATATATGTGGCTATCTCCTTGAATTAATAAAGAACGCGTTCTTCTTATTTTTATTAGGCTATCTCATTGAAGTTATTAAGAAGATAATCTTCTTATTTTTATTAAGTTTTCTTATTGAATTAACTGAAAAGATAATCTCCTTGAATTTATTAAAACTCGTGTTTGATTATAAACAAATATTCTTTATTTGTAAAATACGACTGCAAATAAAAACACATTGAAAAATGAAAAATCGAATACGTCTTTCTTTCCTAAAAAATATTTAAATGCGTCTTTCTTTATAGTAAACAAAATAAGCGCCTTTCTTCGTTATCAAAAAAAAATAAAGTCTTTCGTTCGAAAAATATTTTTACTGCGTCTTTCTTTGAAAAAAAAAAGTTTGCGTCTTTCTTCCTCAACAAAACACTTTGCGTATTTTTTCTTCTATAGCGACGTTATAAAGAAAATCAAGAACTCTTACCTTATTCATAAAAAATCGAACAGTTTTCAAATATTGTATAATGGACGTTTTGATAATATTTTTCGTTTTTAATAACTGCATAAATCTATTTTATTTTTTTATGAATAACTTATTTTTTATTTTCTTTGGAAAGCTTTTTTTTTAGTTTTTTAAAATGTTAAAATATACTCATAACATCGGCTGATTGTTGTCTTTTATTTGTTTTGTTGATTAGCATATGTGAAAAACACCATTTCATTTAAAATGCCCAATATTTTTTCAAATATACCCTCAGCCAAAAAATTTTGATTGGGCAACGTTATCCTAAATTTTTGACTTAAAATAAGACGTCAATAATCCATATTATAATCAAAAATGACAATGTCAAAGTGAAATGGAACTACCTTGTTTGTTCGTATCATGTGTGGTATTCAAATCTTCACAAGAAAATAGCCAAAATTCCTAATAAAATCAATTAAAACTCAAAAATATGTTAATTTTATGTTATTATCGCTACAAATATAGCATTAGAAATTCAATTCACACAATAATTTCAAAGATTTCAAAATTCATTTGAATGGTGACAGGCATAACATGCCAAACGATAAGCTGACAGTGTCGCAACTTATAGATATAAGCTATGATTTGGACTATTAGCTGCCATCTACAATATATTTTGATTTTAAATGCGAAGGTGACTTTTGTCCAGATAGCTTGTTCTATTCGATTCACTGTGCTGGGTTTAGATAATAATATCTTAATATTTAATATGGTCTTAAAACCAATTTGGATGTATGGAATACAATTATGGGGCTCAGCATCGAAATCTAGCGCAGAAAGAAGATATTAAGAACAATATGCAAAGCGCCTTGGTATGTGAAAAATTCAATTGTACATAATAACCGAAAGATAAATACAGTTACCGAAGAGATAGAAAAAAGGCAATCAAATTATGCGAAAAAATTTGCCAACCATCCTAATTCATTTGCAAAAAATCTCCTAAAGCAAAGCTATCCTAGCCGGTTAAAGAGAAAGGATGTAAACCTCAATCGTGCATAAGGTCATATTTCGTTAGACCAATATTTCGCGAGTCACTTCAGATAATGATGAACGTCGCCGAAGCGACCGACCAACGGCCATCGCGATGAACGTCACCTAGCATAGTGTATAGCATACAGTGAAATGAATTTGGGATGCGTAGTCGAAATTCGATAAAAAAAAAGCTGATATGTCATCGGCAAATGTCAAAATCGGGGACAGATTGGTATGGCGGCGACTTCCGGAGGTACAGATTGGTATGGCGGCCGGATGTGGTTGTTGTAAGAAAAGGGACCATAATGGCATGGTCGTAGCAATCAAGACAGAAACGCAATTCCGGTTTTGGGAATTGAAAAAACCAATTCATAATTCCGAAAAGAAATTAAGGCTGAGTTCCTAAAACGCAATTCCCGGAGAGAGCGTAAACGCCAGCTATTCCACGAATAACATGTGCAAGAATGTAAAATCAACAACCTACAAAACAGAAAGAAGAAGAGCAACTTATATTGCATTCACGATCGTCATTGGGCCATAACAGCAACTTCAAAATCAGCTGAGCACAGCTGTTCGACCTTTTTAACACACATCACAGAGTCAAGTCACTGTTCTCCGTACACAATGTCACCTAGTCCCTGGCATGCATCGCACAGGCCAGCGGAAATACCGTACAATACAACAAACGTCGCCGAAGCGACCGACCAACGGCCGTCGCGATGAGCGTCACCTAGTCCCTGTCGTTCATCGCGCCAGCCCGTGAGAAGACAAATACCCCTACGATCACCGCAATATGGCTGTATATATAATACATATACATAAATGTAAACGAAAACTTAAACTATCCACTTTTGAGAAAAAAATAAAATAATGATAACCATAACCTAGACACTCCTAGGTTAAGATACATGCCATATGCGTATACGTAAACGGATTCTTTGCCAACTTTATTATTTGTAGCATTGGCAACAAATAATATATTGTATTAGTTTCTAAGATTTTCTAAGTTATTGTTATTTTCTGCACAAGAAAGATTCAATAATACAAATATGAAGAAAAAAAAATAAGAGGACGTTTTTCCAAAAAGTTAGAAAAATAAAAACGATGCATGATTGGTCCTGTAAAGGTCCTGGGAGTCTTTTTGATGTCAAGGATATTCACTTAGCGTTATTTTTTGGAACGAACTTTTAGACATCCGAAAAAAAGTTAACTTTTAAAATGGATCCCTGACAGCAACCAGAATGAATATTCAAACTCTTTATATAACCAAAACTTTAAATTAAATATTTATGCACTAAAATAGCAAAGCTCTTTACGGCGATCTGTATACAAAAAACAATAGAGACATATGTATATGGGCGTTAATTTTATTATACCTGCTACAGGAAATTTTTATTTCAGGTATCGCGCCAATGGGCCGAGAATCCATCGAAATATGGATCTTGCCCAATATCCAATACATCCTCGAGGCAGTTCCAATGAGCCATTGTCTGATCCATACGACGATCCATCCTATAGTTTCAACTTCCAGTCCGAAGTCCAATCGCGCTCGGAAACTAGTGATTCTGCTGGACGAGTGAGAGGTATGTATGTATGTGTATTTTGCCAGTTGGAGAAGGTAATGTATAAATGGATATAAAGGTCATAGGATCTATACGTGTCAGAATAAATTATTATTTTTGTATTCTGCTGTCCTAGGAAAGTAACGCATCCTATTTTGTCTTCTAGGGTAAAGCTGGCCACACACGACGAACATGCTTTTCCTTAAATACTTATATTTTCGTTCATCATTTTGTTTCTAATTAAATTATTTCTCAATTTTTAATACGATTTTTAAGATTAAAGCGTGTTTTTTAGTTTTTTTAAGCTATTATTTATTTTTAACTTTTTAGTAAAATTTTTCATTAAAGGATGTTTTATGATCTCCGAAATATGTAGATCTACATACATATGTATGTATGTATGTATTTATAACTTCTACCAAAAATATTAATTTTTCACATAAATTTTTTCCTTATAAGAAACATTGATCATAAGAGCTCAAAAATGAAGCCTAAACGAATAAATATCAACTAATATGTACTGTGAGTATCGAAGCAAAACTATTTCGGTTTTTAATCGGAGATATGCTCTTCTTTATTTGCCTGTGCATATTGACAATCAACAGTCGGTGCTCCAAAATATTCTCATTGTCCTATAATCACTTCCTTTTTTTTTGTATACCAAATATAGTAAATAACTTCTTGAAAATAAAAATTGCCAAACACATGTGAAAGTTACCAAGAAACCAACAGCGAAAGATAACCTATTTTGGCAATTACCTACCAAGTTCGGCAACCCTGCTATACGTGCTATAAATAGAATTTGAACAAACAAACCCCGTTCTTGCTTCGCATACGTACATATCGCTAGCTTAGAGTGCAAAATGTGTAAGTCCTTTTTCTCAAACTTTGTAGGAGAGACAAAAATCAAAAAATAAAAAAAAAATTCGAAATGAAAAAAATTTCTGTTCATGTAAATATTTTGGACTTACAAAATTTTCTTCGCTTTTTGGACCTACACATTTTGCTTATCACTGAATAACAACGAGTAGAAATATGAGAAGTATCACAGACTTGTTTAGCGTGGTGCGTATTTGATTTTTCTAGCGTTCTACATAAAAATACACTTTTTCATAAAAGTGGACTTACACAGTTTGCACTCTAAGCTAGCGATATGTATGTACATGTTGTTTTTTTCTTTGCAAACACAATAACAACAAAACAGAAAACTTGTTACTTATTGGCTTGCATACGGGAGTGAATTGAATGAAATTCATAGAGGCTATTTCGAAGAATGGTAACTTAAAAGCCACAATGAAGCATGGAATATAATGTTGAATGTCCTACTATATCGCACGTTTTATGCAATAGGGATTTAACTCAAAAAAATTTTTTTTGGGAAAACGCAAATGAACTTTTATAATTTCAAATAGTTTCCTTCTACGGCTAACTACAAAATCACTTTTATTTCCGCCATTTTTATCCTTTTGAGTACTTTATAAGGCTAGACCTAAAGGCACGACCCAGTTATTGAACAATATGGCAAAATCCCAGAAATCGAAAATTTCGAGTTAAATCCCTAATGCATAAAACGGGCGATATGATGCCGAGAATAGGAATAATAGAGGAGAGAACACAATAAAATTGTAAAGTGAATGTTTGAAAAATATAATAATTTGTTAAACGTTGCAACTTTTGGATGGGATGAAGTTACATACATACATACATACATACATACATACATACATACATACATACATATATACATACACACAAGTGACATTATGTTTATAAAAAAATTCATGTTCACATTGATAGTATGTAAGTTAATGTATATAAACATTGTTGCTAAGGTCCACAACATATTTCCAGAGTAAGTTCTTTTAGACTTTAAGTCAGTGGTCCGCATTTCTGCAAACAATAGTTTGCGCTCAAATCACACCGACACACAATGGGAACGTTTCATACAAAAAACGGCCATAAATAGTAAAAATGGACCTAGAGTGCTCAAATTTTGAAAATAAGCTTTTTTATGAATATTAGTACATGGTGTAAAAATGAACTTAATCTGATGACAAATTCCCACACCCCCCATATAACGGGTGTCGCGAAAAACCATTAAAATGCATTTATTTTTGAAACTAATTAAGTTACAATGCTGAAATTCAGTATGCAAGCTTCTTTGATGAATATTAGTACAAAGTGTAAAAATGAACTTAATCTGATGACAAATTCTCCCACCCTCCATATAACGGGTGTCGCGAAAAACCATTAAATTGCAATTATTTTGGAAATTAATTATGTTACAATGCTGAAATTCAGTATGCAAGCTTCTTTGATGAATATTAGTACATGGTGTAAAAATGAACTTAATCTGATGACAAATTCTCCCACCCTCCATATAACGGGTGTCGCGAAAAACCATTTAATTGCAATTATTTTGGAAATTAATTAAGTTACAATGCTGAAATTCAGTATGCAAGCTTCTTTGATGAATATTAGTACATGGTGTAAATATGAACTTAATCTGATGACAAATTTTCCCTCCATATAACGGGTGTCGCGAAAAACCATTAAATTATTTTCGAAACTAATTAAGTTACAATGCTGAAATTCAGTATGTAAGCTTCTTTGATGAATATTAGTACATTGTGTAAAAATGAACTTAATCTGATGAAATCTGATCTGAAATTCTCCCACCCTCCATATAACGGGTGTCGCGAAAAACCATTAAAATGCATTTATTTTCGAAACTAATTAAGTTACAATGCTGAAATTCAGTATGTAAGCTTCTTTGATGAATATTAGTACATTGTGTAAAAATGAACTTAATCTGATGACAAATTCTCCCACCCTCCATATAACCATATAACCATATAACCATTTAATTGCAATTATTTTGGAAATTAATTAAGTTACAATGCTGAAATTCAGTATGCAAGCTTCTTTGATGAATATTAGTACATGGTGTAAATATGAACTTAATCTGATGACAAATTTTCCCACCCTCCATATAACGGGTGTCGCGAAAAACCATTAAATTATTTTCGAAACTAATTAAGTTACAATGCTGAAATTCAGTATGTAAGCTTCTTTGATGAATATTAGTACATTGTGTAAAAATGAACTTAATCTGATGACAAATTCTCCCACCCTCCATATAACGGGTGTCGCGAAAAACCATTAAAATGCATTTATTTTCGAAACTAATTAAGTTACAATGCTGAAATTCAGTATGTAAGCTTCTTTGATGAATATTAGTACATTGTGTAAAAATGAACTTAATCTGATGACAAATTCTCCCACCCTCCATATAACGGGTGTCGCGAAAAACCATTAAAATGCATTTATTTTCGAAACTAATTAAGTTACAATGCTGAGGGGCAATTATATATATAAGTATAAGCATATATTTGTAACTATTTCAAAAATATTTATTTAATTATCTATGTGACGTTTATGTATACTTATTTAAAATCTATAAGAGCAGCGGTCACCTCTCGGCAGTGGACGGCATACCCTCCGAGTGTATTTCTGCCATGAAAAAGCTTCTCACAAAAAATGCAATCGCCGTTCGGAGCCGGCATAAAACTGTAGGTCCACCCAATTAGTAGGAAAAACAAAAAGGAGCACCCCTCGAATTGGGAGAGAAGCTCGGCCATAAAACTCGTCAGAGTTATAATAGCGCCATTGTATTATTATTATATTATTATATTTAAAATCTGTACTCTTAGGGCTTGGATCCCCACGTAAACTCCCATTTATAAGATAACGGCACAGGTGGGAGACGAAATAGATAAATGCAAATATCAAAAAGTTTATGCGTACCAAAGACTTTATACCATTTATCAATGATAGAAATTAAATTTTATCTGTTTAATTGAATAAGTTACAAATACTCAAATTTATCTTGTACATATGAACAATCCGTTGTATGGGAGCTATATTTTATACTGGATTTGGGCGATTCCGACAAATGATAAACTTTACATAAAAATACATATAGGTGATTCACAAAGTGTCATAAAGTCATATGTCATATTAAAATATTGTAGGGAAATAGTTATAAAAGACTTTTCCGAAGCCCTGTGAAGAAGTAAACAAAAACAGCTGATCAAATACGACGACCCAAAAACATATCTTGCAGAGTTGTATTTATTTAGTACACATATAGCCTAGAATGCAACAACAAAATATTATGACTTATGACGATATGACGCAATATGACAGGTTGTGAATCCCTTAATAGTATTTCGGCACAAAGTTATAACACTATTTCATGTTCATGGCTGGTATAAAAAGCAGCAAATGATAGTATATCGCTCATTTACTTCTATACTATCATACCTTAATAAGCTGATTTTACGAAAAAGCCCTTTAAGTTTTCGATCGCTATATATGTATGTACATCAATAGTACATATAGCACAGATAATTTTTTGATCTCAAACTCTAAATTTTCAATATATCAGACCGAAATTTCGTCATATAATGCACATACATATATGTAAATACACACATATGCATGCATACCCATCCAGGATGGGCCATCCTTATCTGAAAACTCGCGTTTTTGAGTTATGATACTTTTGAAGTAAATAGGCTAAAAGTAAGTATATATGTAAATATTCTATATAAAATTGCATTAGTTAATATATTAGCGATTTTAAAGCATAAACATATGTCAAAACTGCTCATCAATGCTTTTCTCTCTAGCTACACATGTGTACATATGTATGTACATCCATAGTGATAGCGCGCATATACACCTCGTCGAAAAATATGAATTAGTGAGAAGAGCGCGCGTGAATGATGAAACTGACTATGGGGGATTATAAAGCACACTTGGGGTGAACATATATTAAAAAAGTGAGACCTTTTTTTTATTTTTTTTTATTTGATTTCAAACTTTTGGAATTTTTTTGAATTTTTTTTTTACCCTGCAAAAAAAAAAACAATATATAATAGAATCTATATAGCTAATTCAAAAATGAGCTGCTGTATTTCATATTGTGAACCATTTTCTATATTACAGATGTAAATTGGATGATAGATCTTCTATACACTTTATTTGTTTTAATTTTGAATATGTCATTATAAATGTAATTTGAAAAATGCACTTTTAGCCAGTTAGGAGAATAATTAAAACACACGAAGGGGAGCGTGAAATTAATATCTGTTAATGTGATATGATAAAGAATATATTAGTTCATTACACAAAAAAAAAACCAAGATACCTTTTTTTTTTGTTTTTTTTATTTTATTCCTTAAATTGGACGAAGAAAATTTTTTTTCTATATTTTTTTATCAGTATTTGAAAAATCATATAAAATCAGATTTCAAAGTTAGAAGAAACGAGATTACTTCCCAGAAAAGTAGAGGTCATTTTCTATATTTAGATGTCAAAACCACATATATACGTCGATAAATGGCTTAGATAGAGCTTTTCGTATCAGGTCATAAAATTCATAATTCATATGACAAATTTTTTGTTCAACTTTGAGCACCCTGTATGGCTAAACGAAACGGAACTCAAAAAATTTTACATGGGCTTTTTTTTTGTCCCATAAGATATCTGTCGATTGCAGTTAAAAAATATTTATTTATCACTACTTTAATTTCGAATTTATTTTTGGCCAAAAAATCCCATTGTGCGACACGTTATAGGGCCCTTACACGATCAAATCATTTGATCAAATCGCGTGTCTGTGTAATTTGATCAAATCGTTGTCAAATAGCTCATCAAATAGCCCATCAAATTTCATTCTAGCTTTCTATTATTTACAATAGATATTTTATCACGTATTAATGCTGATATTTCTTTTAATTTGTTTACAGAATTAAATTTTGGAGCACAAAATGAGTGACACTGACGATTGCATTGCATATATTTAATAATATAATACAATGGCGCTATTATAACTCTGACGAGTTTTATGGCCGAGCTTCTCTCCCAATTCGAGGTGTGCTCCTTTTTGTTTTTTCCTACTAATTGGGTGGACCTACAGTTTTATGCCGGCTCCGAACGGCGAATGCATTTTTTTGTGAGAAGCTTTTTCATGGCAGAAATACTCTCGGAGGGTATGCCGCCCACTGCCGAGAGGTGACCGCTGCTCTTAAAAAACCCAATAATTGGATTTTTACTAATTGAAAAATTGTTTTTGGTGTTTGGCTCGGACCGTGGTTTGAACCCGAGACCTCTGACACAGCAGGCGAGCACTCTACCCACTGCACCACAGCGGCATATAATGCAACACACGTTTATTTACATTTGAAATTTGATTAAATGGTTGCAACACACGTCAAATGTTAATTTGGTACTGAAATTTGATCAAACAGCACCTTACACGCATCCACAACGCACGTCAAATAGCCATCCGATTTGATGGAAAACAAAAATTTTTGATTTCGGTCAAATCGGCATCAAACACGTACGTGTGAAAAACACATAGACAATTTTACTACCACAGATACACGATTTGATCAAATATTTGATCGTGTAAGGGCCCTATTACGCTCTTTCTTTACTAGATGATTTATGGCCCAGTTAGTCGAGAACGTAAACCCGTGTACCGTGTCAGCTGATCCAACCTATTTAATGGGATTTGTATGTAACCGATTATTCAACGACGTACCCCGCAGAAGCCCGTACCGCAGAAATCAAAATCATTTTGATTTTTTACGTAAAAACGTGGCAGCTGATCGCTCGCATGGTTGCAAGGTAGAAGGGTTGCCAGGTGAACATTTTTAGTTATTAAATATTTAAACAGTAATTTTCACAGCATTATACAACTAACTCAACAAGATTGTAAAATGTTATCGAATATACATATATGTGTTCACATGGAAAAAATAGTATGTCTACTTAAACGAACCATTTATTATTACTTTAATTTTTAAAAAGAAAGGAAAGAAAACGTTTATAAATTTTTTTTAAATCCCAAACAAAATGTATATATATATATATATATATATATATATATATATATATATATATATAAATTAATAACAAGATAATAGCTTTGTTCAACAACTTTACTTGCAAAAAGAGCGTCAATGTCAAATTAAGAGTAAAAACGAGAAAAAGAGAAAATTATCAACCAAAGTAATTGAACACAAAATCGCAAACATTCGCAAGAAAACAGCTGATACGCTGTCTTGACAATTTGATTTTTAGGTTAGGTTGTAATTGAAATTTTTGAAATTGGAAATGAATGGAAATAACTGAATTAGGAAAACAAAATTCTACTTTGGCTATTCCACAAAATCATCAAGATTCATTTTTACGCTAACTTATTTAGTACACAATTAGAAATTTGCGTTTAAAATGTTTGTATATTTCCAATTGAAATTTTTGTGATCATATATTTTGAACACTTCTATTTTTTTAAAGCTGCTAGTAGTTGCAAGTGAAAATTTTACTTGCAGCGTTTATCAACTCTCGAGGTCTTACTCTCTCAATTTGGCTCTCTTTTGCGAATTTTTTGGGTTATTGAACATAAATTCGTAACTATTCGTAAAAATATGTAAAAATTTTGAGATATTAAACACTCCTAATAAATGAAGATATTACTGAAAATTAAAGCAAAAATTGTATTTATCCACAATGGTGGCGGTATTTTCTTAATTGATAACTCTTGGTGGTCTTCTTCTGCAATTTTTCCAAATTAAAAAGTTATAAATTGCCACAATAAATCTGAGTTTCTGTAACAAAATCAATTAAAGTGATGTCACACTAATACGATCCATACTTTGTCACCACCTATTTATACTAGAAAAGATATGAGTTACAGAAACTCAGTACAGATTTCTTAATTAAACACAGATTTTTGTGAGAATCTTGTTGCTTTCCAATATAATTTTTTTATGGATTTTCAATTGTAAATTTAATGTTCTGACTGTGTTTTTTGTTATTTTATGTTTTAGTCCTTGATAACTATCACCAAGGTGTGATGGAAATATATTGGGCAGCAACAAAATTACAAGAAAAATGTGTTTTAATTACCAACTAAGCCGTAAAAAAGTAACTAAATTAATAAAAAAAAAAAGTCGTCAACGACAACTTTAAAAACGATTAAATTAGAATTTTATTGTCATTTGGCAAATAATGCACAGTTGTGTATTGAAGAGTAATCCGCATAACACTTTGAAGATTAGTAAAAATCTTGTTTGTTCAAAAATGACTAAATGGCAACCCTGCCAAAATGAAAACAAACTATATATATATGTAAATATGTGTGAGTAAAACAGCTGATTGCTACGTCAGCGAGCGGACCACACGTTCTCGACTAACTGGGCTATTAGTCGTCACTGAGCAAGTGGCGTAGCAACATCGAGATTGCTTGTCGCTTGTTTGCACGTTGAAAACAATTTACTATGCTACCTAATATCAACGTACGTGGTCAATTTACTATCAAAATTTCTCATACCCACACAATTTCTATAATTTCTGTAACCGAAATTGAAGGGCGTGCGTATTAAGCAAACTCGACTCCCAATTATCGTTTTGCTGACAGTTGAAACTAAGCATTGTGGGTGATTATTTGCAAAAAAATTGACATTAGCTTTCGATATCGTGTGTGTTAGTTACATATTCCACAAAATAACAAGATTTTCTCGGATTTTCTATATTTTTCAATTTCTTTATCTATATACGCACGTAAGTCATTTTCGGTTCAACGCATATGGAAAATTCGTGTTCGTGCGTCAATTTGAGGCTTTATTACAAAGATGGGCATTTTGACTCACATGAGCAGTTACTCTCTGCACGTATTCTTACGCTCTTATTTCAGTTGCTGTTGAGAGCGAAAAATCAATTGAGTCACAGTGGTGTTAGAACAGAATTTTCATGTCAGTTGTGTTTCAGAATGATGCTATTATTCATAAACAATATGAGTTCTATTTTTTGCATTTTTGCATGCATAAGGTGGTCCAAAAAATTAGAACCGAAAAATCATTGCATGACAAGGCGATTTTTTTGATGATAAGAAACTTTATCGGGAGAGCTTTATTTTCTTCATATTAATTTGAACAACCCCAATGTACATAGGAATGTGTATACATCAGACCGCAGCAAAATTATGAGAGGGATTGTGTAAGAGAGCGCAGAGCATGATTCAACAATAAAGGTTTTCGCATGACGACATACCTTCATACATAGTGGGGCCAGAAGTGTCATGCAAAGAGGAATGTAGAAGAATTTGACAGATTCGGCCCCTATGGAAATGCTAGGGTGCATGTGTGTGGCATATGTCAACAAAAAAAAAATGCTTGTGTTCGTGTGTTTATGAAGATTGAAGAAGAAGTCAGCTGATCTTATGCATTCTCCTTTATTGTTGCTCCATGGCGCAGAGCGATATGTGTCACAATGGCGGTCTGATGCAAATGTCCACAGCCATATATACATATGTATACCTGACAACTCAATAAATCTAACGAAACTTTACAAAAAAAAAAAGAAGTATTTATACACAACCAAATGTAATAACAGTTTAAAGCATTAAATTAATATATTTAACTATTTAATTTATTATTTTACATTAAAAAATTACGATCTGAACAAAAAACTTTTTAGCTGTGAATGAAAAACTGTAATGTGGCAGCAACGAGCCTTCTGTAGGGGCGCTCGTTGCCGCATTTATTATGTTTCAGTCGCTGGCTTCGCACCGACATTTTTACGTCAAGAGGCTGTCGTTGTCGCAATGTCGTGTCGTTACGTCCCGATTCTGTTTTCACCCTAACGTGTCGGTGTGATTTGAGCGCAAACAATTGTTTGCAGAAATGCGGACCACTGCTTTAAGTCAGACCCCGGCAAAACTAAAACTGAGATTTTGTTAGTGAGAACAGAGAGATTTATGCAACAGTGGTATAAGAACTAAGAATATGGGGCAAACGTACAAAATAGCAACGCTTTGAAAATAAAATAAATATTTGAATAATAATAAAAAATGTATTACTAAGGAATTTTTATCTTGGAAAAGTGTTTTATAAATTAATTTGGATTCACCAATGTAAAATATTGGAAATTCCAATAATAAAAAAATATCTATAAGGAGTTTTTAGTGTAAAAAATATACATTAAACATTTATTTGAAGAATATTCATTGAGAAATAGTTGACAGTTATCATTTACGAAATTTTTTCAAAAGTACATAACTAAACTTGTTAAGGTATGCAATGATGGGGCGTAAATTATAACTGAAGAGTTAGTAGAACCTTTAAGAATACAGCAAATTTTATTATAGGAATTGAAAAATATAGCATTGCAATTTTGCAACTTGAAAATTTGGCTGCAGTACAAAATGAATTATTATTCATGGTCATACATACGCAATGGCACACTGTCGCATAAACAAACAAAGCAACGCAGCCAGTGCTTGTGTTGCTTCTTCGCTGTCTAAACAATGACTGAATCACAGAGCATAAAGGCCCGGTTATACTTGCATAGCATAGCAAAGCAGGGCAGCGCAAAACATACAGCGCATAGAGCTGATTATACTTCGCATAGCCGTGCAACCATGGTTAATTAATAAAAGTGTTCGCAACCCGACATTCGTACATACATACATACATACTCCATGTAAATTGTTTGTGTATTCTGTGGTGTCAAATTCATAGTTCGCCTTTGTAGAAATCATATTGCGCCATGCTCAAAATTTACCCAAGTTTGATATAAACACCATTATTAAAGTAAAAAAGTAGAAAAGGTTAAAAATCAGCTGTTTAGTAAGTTAACCTGTATAAATTAGCCTTGCGTGCAACCCTTCGCACACTCAACACACACACATTCGTGTTGCCAAATGTCAAATCGCATAGCACATAACACAGAAATCAAAATTCAACAGACTTGTATGCTGTGCCCTGTGCCGCTATGCGTTGAGTAATCGATTACACGGAAAGCCCATTAAACAGATTTCGTATGTGACAGTTCTTATGTTGTGAGCTGCTGTGCTATGCAAGTATAACCGGACCTTAAGCCTATGTGTGTTATACTCATTAACTCACGTGAGTCGATTTGCCGGGCCTTGCTTTAAGTTCACTTTCATTCACTCTCGTTTCTTACTTCACACCAGTGATGCCACTCACATATTTTTTCTCGTACCAAAAAACGCACCAAATTGCTTTTGAGAGTACCAAAAAGATATTTTCGTAGTAATAGTCGTAGTAGACAAATGTTTTTTTTTCATTTAAGCTGGGTATCCACATTATAAGAAATTTCTCAGGAAAAAATTGGCATTTATTTCTTGTGTAATTTCGACGTTTAATTTTTTCTTGAAGAAATATATACAATCGTACGAAAGTACCAAAAGTGGCAACGCTGCTTCACACCAATCTTGGGCACCACTACACTCAAGCCATTACTAAAAAATGAGTGTGGGTTGGTGCGCCTACTGTAGGATAAAGTGAAAAATTACTAAAAATAATCAGTCTGCATGCAGGTGTTGAGCGAGCAGGGTCATGCGCGCACGCTTTGCGAAATTATGAAAGAACGTACGTATACACATCAGTGATGCCAATATTCTTGGACCAAAAATCCCTACGGCATGCCAAAAATTTCCCTATTTTTCCCTACGCTAACAAAATTTTTCCCTACGCCGTATTTTCTCTATATTGAAATAAACACACACACAATTGATGCAAATAAAGTTTTTATTCAAAAAGCCACGTGACATAATCAATCCTTATTACGTTTTTTTTAATAAAATTCTGAGTCAGCTTATAAAATATTTTAGTTGACTCCAAATAAATTTCATGTATTAACGGCTTTTTGGCTTGAAAAAGTGTCGGTTACCCCTAATTGCAAACCATCTAATGGGTACGGAAACGCATAACACCCTGAATTGGATTAGGGGTTTTTGTGTAAGCGAAGCTGACGAAACAAAAATTTTGCTCCGGGGCCCTGTAAGCAGGTAAAAGAATATATTGCCAGATCAGAATAAAGTACAATTATGAAATACTAGCTGACCCGGCAAACTTCGTTCTGCCCAAAATAGATTTTTTTATTAATTTCATTTAAAAAATTGTTATTACACCGGTATTGTTTTTAATAGAAAATTAACGATTTTTCACTACTTCATTATGTATACAACTTCAAAAATATATAATTTTAGTATTCAGTTTAAGGCTGCACGATACACAACATTTTTAGTTTTCTGTTCCGGATATTTATTTTCACTGAGTATTGGCTATTTTAACCAATTAAGTAAGAGTATTGATACGTATAGTATACCTCCATAATGGTTTTCAGGCCCTTCCTCCAACCCTTTTAGATATATTCAGCCTCAAAAGTTTAGTACGTATGGGAGGTGCAATGCCCCATTTTTCGATAAATCTTTTCTTTTTTTGGGTGAACATGGTATTGATATCGTATATCTGCATAGTGATTTCTATGTACATGCCATGAACGCTTTTAGGGATATTTAGCCTTAAAAATTAAGAACGCATGGGAGGTGCCATGCCCCCTTTTCCCAAAACTACTGTTTTTTTTCATAAGCATGCTATTGATATCGTTAATCTCCTGATCAATTTTCAGGTCCCAACCTTAAACGCTTTTATAGATATTCAATACCAATATACCAATTTTCAGCTCCCTACCTTGAACTGTTTTAGAGATAATCAGCTTTCGAAATTAAGGTTGTATGGAAGGTGCCACGCCCCCTTTTCTGATAACCCCCACTTTTCTGATTGAGAAGGGTTTTTATATCACCTACCTCTATACCAATTTTAAGCTCCCTACCTTAAACTGTTTTAGAGATAATCAGCTTTTAAAATTAAGGTTGTATGGGAGGTGCCACGCCCCCTTTTCTGATAACCCCCAATTTTCCGAGTGAGAAGGGTTTTGATATCACCTACCTCTATACCAATTTTCAGCTCCCTACCTTGAACTGTTTTAGAGATAATCAGCTTTAAAAATTAAGGTTGTATGGGAGGTGCCACGCCCCGTTTTCTGATAACCCCCACTTTTCTGAGTGAGAAGGGGTTTGATATCACCTACCTCTATACCAATTTTCAGCTCCCTACCTTGAACTGTTTTAGAGATAATCAGCTTTAAAAATTAAGGTTGTATGGGAGGTGCCACGCCCCCCTAACATTTTTAAATTTTTTCTTCGACTAAACCTTCGCGAGGTAACAACAAACAAACCCCCCTAATGAAGTATTTGATTTGGTTCAGCCGTTTTCAAGTTTTAGCGTTTCAATTAAATACCAAATCATTTTTATATATATAGATTAGGCATGGGTAACACTGCGCTGCGCGGCGCAATTGTGCTAGCGCCAACTCTAACGCTATTGCGCTAACTCCGATTTGGAAAATGCGCCAACTTTATATAGCGCCAACTCTAGCACCGGCTCACACTGGGGCCACTTATATATATGAGGACGCTCAAAATTCTGAAATCAACTTTTTTACATCAGAATCGCTTTATCTGCACTAAAGCAGTTACTGCTTGCCCAGAATGTTGTACTACAGCTACGGACTACATAGCTTACTACATCAGCTGATGACTGATTTTGTGGCAACGCTCGAAAATGTGAACACAATGGTGTAGCTCAGTGTATCTCATATATGTCATCTTTTTTATATTTTTGTACAGGGGATTCCTTAAATTCCATAAAAACTCTTTATTTTTTACAGGTTCAATTCATTTTTCCGTTTCTTCATCCTTCATTTCGAATTTCTGTCATTAAAAATTGAGCTGTCACACTTGTAGCGCGCTACAAAGTTAAAGTTAACTCTACTTCTACTACAGCCACAGCTACACGCTACAGACACAGCTACACATTGTGGGCATTGCAATACAATTGTATTGTTTTAACTTTTGACAGCTCTTACTACGTACTACAGCCACACCATTCTGGGCAAGCAGTTAATCTACAGCATCTTAACCCATTGACGGTCATGAGTTAACCCGTTGGTGACCTATGTTTTTTATTTTAGTTTCGAGTTTAATTTTCTTGAATCAGAATCGGTATATCGATACTAAAATAGTAAATCCCAAGAATTTTAACCCATTAACGACCACGCATTAACCCATTTTTAACCAAATTTTTTCACTTAATTCTTAGATTAAAATATTTAAATCATATTAGTTGTATCTACACTAAAACTAGTAATCTTTGGAATCTTAACCCATTAAAACGGTCATGAATTAACCCATTGGTGACCAGTTTTCTTTAAGATCTGTAAACAAATTATGTAAATCACAATTAGTATGTCTGTGGTATGGTGGCCGCTGTGGTGCAGTGGGTAGAGTGCTCGCCTGCTATGCCATAGGTCTCGGGTTCAAACCCCAGTCCAAGCAAACACCAAAAAAATTTTTCTAATTAGTAAAAATCCAATTATTGGTTTCTTAAGAGCAGCGGTCACCTCTCGGCAGTGGGCGGCATACCGTCCGAGAGTATTTCTGCCATCAAAAAGTTTCTCACAAAAAATGCATTCGCCGTTCGGAGCCGGCATAAAACTGTAGGTCCACCCAATTGGTAGGAAAAACAAAAGGAGCACACCTCGAATTGGGAGAGAAGCTCGGCCATAAAACTCTTTGTTTTATTGTATTATATTAGTATGTCTGTACACAAATAGCCAATGTATATTTTATTAACCCATTAGCGGCTATTTATTACCCCATTGATGAAATATGGAGGTGCAGGTACATATGTATGTATACATAAATGGTTTTCTCCAATTTTTTGTTTCGAGATATTAAAAATTTTCTGTTGTCACAAGTATGTTTATATGGGAATTGAGTTTCACCGTTAGCGTTTTAAGCAGAAAACGTATTTTCCCACACATTTTCATGCCTAATATAAAAAAAAACAAAATTGGAGTAACACACTTGTGCTTCAAAAAACTCATATTGTAATCCAACTTACAAGTCTAAATTAAAGAAACCTGGCTTGGCAAGTAGCCTTAACCATAATTTGTAATTAAAGTAACCAGTAAATAATGGATCAACTAAATTTAAGATAGAACATAATCAAATTCAACCAGATATAGGTGTATTTTTTTTAACTAAAATTGGAATGCAATTTTTAAACTCACTTTTTTTTAAAATGCGCACTTTGCTTTTGGTTCTGAACTCGGATTCTTTGTCACAAAGGACCATATTTTACTGCTACATTTTTACATTTGCTACTTTTTTGCGCTAATTAAAAAAAATCCATTTTGAAAAAAAAAAATTTAAAAAAAAGAGGTACGTTTATTTTATATTAAAAATTAATTTTTTAAAAATTTAGTTCCAAAAGAAAACACTCATCGATTATGTAAGCTTCACTTAATGTTATGGAAAAAGCAGAAAAATAAAATTTTATATCCTTCTCTTACACCAACTAATTCAAATACACATTAAAATTTCACACTTTGGAAAAAAATTACTTTTTGGAAAATTTGCCATGTTTGTGTATGGATAACTCCCAACTGAAAAACGATAGAAAGCTGAAAATTGGGCCAGAAGTGTAGAATTGTATAGGGAACAATACTGCGTTTTTATTTTGTTGAAAAACTCATTATTTAAAAACTGAATTTTGAGCACGCTCGGCCCCAGTGTGCGGCTCCAATACAGCGCTAGTGTAAAATTGGGCCACCACAACGCCAATAATACACAGCGTATACGACACCGTCACAATTATGTATGTATGCTAACGCCAACACCGAACCATCAAAAACAAAACACAAAACTGACATTATCTGTAAATAAGAGAGAAATATATAATAAAAAAATTAAATAACATATTTATGAGCATATAGTATAATTATTTTTGTTACCCATGGTAAATGGTAAGGGGAAATTTCGATATAATGGGTTCGGACCCGGAATTTTTCTGTTTAATAGGGTGGAGCCGACCCTCGTATTCCATAATGAAGATGCAGCTAAACGAAGACTCCAGCATATTTTAACAAATATATGCAAATGATTTTTAAAACTAAATTTAATTGTGGCACAATTATTGTGACCACGTGTATGTAATCAGAATTGCGCCAAAAGAAATAAAACGGGGACATCAGACAGTAAGAAGCGAACGAGTGTTATTTATCGATTATTCCATGTCAATTGCGCTAAAGGTGTTATTGCGCCAGAACCGTGCGCTAGCGCTACAGTTGGCGCTGGTGTTATTGTATCAGCGCCAAAAAAATTGCACCATTACCCATGGCTATGAAATATTGCATTCAAGCATGCAGAAACATTTTAATTGTAGTTATTAAAAAATTTTAGGTTCTTAGAAAAAATAATTCGTTTTTTTTTTTAATTCCCAACGGTTTACCCTCCATTTCCCGCCCGACCGACGCGAGGGGCGCAATCCGCATGACGCACGGATATATTTTTTAATTTTGCCAAGGTGTTGAGTGGCTTGGAGTTTGTTAAACGTCGAGTTCTTATGCTGCTCAGCTACAGAATAGAAATTCATCAGCTGATTACACATACATAAGTTTATATATACACTTAGAAGCAATTACTTAGTTAACAATAAAATACATATTATACTAAATTAGTAGAAGGAAACTATATCTAGTAGACAATTTGTTATTTGTTAAGAATTGAAAGAAGAGTTTTCCTTATAATGGATAGAGAGTCAGAGATGTCAAAGTAGGTAGAGTATGTGTTAACACTTTTGCATAGATATCGGAATGGCTCATTTAATTCAAAATTAGTTTTACATTGTTTTAAAAATATGGGCTGGTAATGTCTTGATGGACGGGCAGGAATGTTTAAGCTTATTTCAGAAAGAAGAAATGGGCTATTTATTGATCCCTTCAGCAGTTTCGTTACGAATATTACACCCAGAGTTTCACTACGACTAGCTAAAGTTGGAAGGTTAATAAGCTTTAAGCGACTAGTATACGAGGGAAGATTGCAATGAGGGTTCCAATTCAAATTTCTTAATGCAAAAAGTAAAATTTGTTTTTGAATCGATTCAAGTCTATCAGAATGAATTTTATAACTCGGATTCCAGATTATAGATGCATATTCTAGTGTCGGTCTTACTAAAGTTGTGAAAAGGGCTTTAGTTACGTAGGGGTCACTAAATTCCTTAGACCAACGTTTTACAAACGCTAGAACACTTTTAGCTTTATTTATCATGACGTTGATGTGAAGGTTGAAATTAAGTTTATAATCGAATCTTACACCTAAGTCGACAAACTCATAAACTCGCTCCAGATCATGATTATTAATGGCGTAAGCTATAGGATCGACATTACTCCGCGAAAAGCACATAAATTTACATTTATTTAGATTTAGTGGCATAAGATTTATATTGCACCACGTAACCAAACCGTTTAAATCATTTTGAAGGAGCGATCTTTCCTCCGGTGAGGTGTAGGACTTGAAAAGTTTCACATCATCTGCGTACATTAAAACTTTAGAATAATTTATAGCACATGAGATGTCATTAATGAACAACAAGAACAGAGTCGGTCCGAGATGGCTGCCCTGCGGAACCCCAGAGGACACATCAATAGTAAATGAATAGGCATTCTTAAAAACAACCCTTTGTATTCTGTTAGAAATGTAAGAAGAGATCCAGTTTAGGAGGATAGGTTGAAAACCCAGTAGTTGAAGCTTGTGGATAAGTAAATTGTGATTAACCTTGACAAAGGCTTTACTAAAGTCAGTATAAATAACATCCGTTTTAGCACTTTCCCTAAACCCATTAGAAACACTTGTTGTAAATTCCAGAAGGTTAGTGATGGTTGATTTACCCCTACAGAAACCATGCTGAGAGTTCCCAATCAATGACTCAATCGAGTTTTTTATCTGGTTGCTAATAATCGACTCAAACAGTTTTGGGATAACAAACAAATTTTGCTATGCCTCGATAATTTTCAATTGAAGATCTAATACCACTTTTATGTAAAGTAATAATAACGGATTCTTTCCAAGCAATAGGAAAAATGCCAGATTTCAATGACAAGTTGAATAGCTTTGACAAAGGTAGATAAATATGATCCGCACATTTTTTAAGGAAACATGCGGGGATCATATCCGGACCATAACTAAAAGACTCTTTCAGTGATTTAAGGTGATCTAAAACTTCATCTGAATTTATATAGGCAACATTAATTGTATTATTTTGAGAAAGATTGTACGGGTATATGCTGAAATTTAAGTTATCTTTGGAATAATTAGATTCGAAAAATTGTGCAAAGAGATTGGCAATGCTTTGATTATCACTAGACACACAATCCCGAAAACTCATAGATGAGGGAAATCCGCTCACTCTGCGTTTTGAATTCACAAAACCATAAAACGATTTAGGGTTGCGAAAAATGTTCTTTTTCATTTTTCTCAGATAATCATTGTAGCACTTTTTGTTCAATGCAAAATATTTATGTCGTAAGGTTGAGTATTGAAGGTAGTCTTTCTGCAAGCCTGTCTTCTTATATAATTTAAAAATGCGAGATTTCTTATTTTTTAAGGCTCTCAAGTCTTTAGTTTCCCACAAATGCAGGGGCTCAATATATATGTATTTCTGTTTGGGTACAAATTTATCAAACAGACAGTGGATCGTGTTAATAAAATGGAAAACATTTTGTTCAACGTTGCCATCGTAGTTTGGCCAGACTAGTTTAGATAGTTCTCTATTAAGTTTTTTATAATTAGCCTTAGCAAAGTTAAAACGAAAACCCGATTCAGACGTTTTTGAGCTACAATGATCATCATCGCTTATAATTTCGTGGATTAACACCAATGATGGATGGTAAGCATCTTCAGGGAAAATAAGAGGGTCAGTTCTATTCACATAGAAATTAGAAACGTCATCTACAAATATCAAATCAAGTACCTTTCCGAATTTGTTTTTAAAAACGTTTAAGTACCTGATGAAGACAGAGATCTGACATTTCTTCTAAAAAGTCAGTACAATTTGCCTTAGATGTAATCGGCATGATTTCATTGTTTTCCTCGCTCCATGAGACGTGCGGAAGATTAAAGTCGCCCAAGACTATAAAAGAATCCAAGGGCGTCTTTTTTGACTCGACACGTTTCAGCAGGGAAACACTTTGAAGGTAAACTGTCTGTTCGGAAGAAGGAGGAATGTAAATAACTGCCAGGTAAATATGCCCTTTGCCAGCTTTTATCCGAATGCATAAAAACTCAATGGATTCCCCTGCAGTTACATTAATTTCTTCAGATGGAATTGAGGAATGAACCGCAATTAGTACCCCTCCGCCGACCCTGTTCAAGCGATCATTTCTGTACACTTGGTATTCTTTACTAAAGATTTCCGAATTAAAAATATGAGGTTTAAACCATGTTTCGGTAAAAGAAATTATTTGAAAGTTACAATTAAAAGTTTTTAGATAAAAGTCTGTTAGTTTAGTATTTAAACCCCGAACATTTTGATAGTAAATGTTTAGAGCAGATTTATTTATTAGTTTTTTGAGGCATTGCTAGGCAGGACAAGTTTGGGTAAGTTGTTATTAACGGATCTAGGCCTTTCTTCAAATTCCCGGACAAAGGTCCCGGCTGGCCAAAATGATTTCTTTAAAACAGTGTCATAATCTTTGGACGAGACGTCAATTTTGAAAGAAGCTATATTTCTCTCATAATTAAAATTGAATTTTTTAACGAAAAGTTTTTCGGGAGCAAATTTGGATGATATGAAAGCCCTCAGGTCCTCAACGGTTGTATCTTTATGAAATCTAGATACAAAAACTGATTTATCTCGCGGAACGATAATCAATTCTTTGGCCTTCGGAACAGGCTCCTTTGCTTCCGGAGCAGGATCCTTGGCTTTTGCTGCAAGTGTGATCGAGTGATTTACGAAATTTTCTCGAGATGTTTTTTCAGTTAAAGCAGTTTTGAAGGAACATGGTTCGTCGACGCAGGGACTAGGTGAAGCCAAATCGATTAACTCGACAGAAAGCTCAGCCGAGTCGACCTGAAGGTTGCTCTGAACCTCTTCATTACGCGGGGTAATGGCTTTAGTTTTCTTTACAGGTTTTGGCAACGTGAATGAATTAAACATTTCCTCGTGCCTTTTAAATTTATCATTTAAAGCCGATAACTCCTTTGCTAATTCGGAAAATCCATTTCTTGTGTGTCTAAAAAATTTGAAAAGATCAACATCTGTTGATCTGCATTTTAAACACGACCAGCGCACTCCCTTGTTATCTTTAATTGCGTCAAGAACCCTTCCCCTCAGGCCAGCGCACTTCATATGGGCAAGCCCATCACACAGCCAGCAAGAAACGAACTGTTCCTTATCGCTTTTCAATGAGCAATTCTGATAACCACACGACATTATACGGCAGAATAAAAATTAATAGGAAAAAGGAAAATATGTAGGCAATAAGTGGAAAAGCAAAAAAGTATATACCACAATCTACACAATTAGAGCCTATACACACTTGCGACTCAATCGATTTAGTCGAATGTTGATTTGCATGGGAATGTATGGAAGCATTCACACTACATTCAATTAGTTGTACAACTGAAACAGTTGGATTTGCAGCCCAATTTCATTCCAACTGAAACAGTTGTACAACTGCTTGATCAGCAAGGCGCCCTTCTACGTATTCACACTTGAGACAATTTAGTCGAACGACTACAACAACAACAGTGATATTAGTAGTGGAAAGAGTTGCCATGCTGACAGCACTACTTTTATTTCACTTTTGGTAAATTGTAGAGATTGAATATTTCAATTAATATTTTCAAAATGTTTAAAAACAAAGGTTCGTTTCTTATTAACTACACCATTTCCAGATGGATTTTAGAAAGCATTAACTGGATTTTAGAAAGGGGAAATTGGATTTTAGAAATGTCAATTGGATTTTAGAAAGGGGAAATTGGATTTTAGAAATGTCAATTGGATTTTAGAAAGCGTTAAAAGGATTTTAGAAAACAAAATTGGATTTTTGAAAGCTTGAATTGGATTTCAGAATGTGCGTTTAAAATAAATTTTAGACAGAATTGTTCGAATAGAAATTCTTTATTGCGTATGAAAGTATAAATTAATAATTATATAAATTTTCGAAAATCCAATTTACAGTTTCTAAAGTCCAATTTCCCTTTTCTAAAATCAAATCGACATTTCTAAAATCCAATTTTCCCTTTCTAAAATCCATTTGGCTATTCTAAAATCTAATTTCCCCTTTCTAAAATCCAACTGACATTTCTAAAATCTAATTTCCCCTTTCTAAAATCCAATTGACATTTCTAAAATCCAATTTCCCCTTTCTAAAATCCAATTGACATTTCTAAGATCCAATTTCCCCTTTCTAAAATCCAGTTGACGCTTTCTAAAATCCATCTGGAAATGGTGTAGTTATAGACAAGAATTATCTAACTAAGGATATTTACTTCCGTTTTCATATGTTTCTTGATATCGTTGTTCTCTTCAAATGTCATTAATCGCATTTTAAAATAGAAATAATGAAAATGAAATTTCATGAAAATTATTAATGGCTGATTTTTACTATTTTTCCGTTTCTTGTACTTCTGTTCGTTTCGCCTTTATGAGCGTAATTCCTTCCGTTTTTCTCTTTTCATTTACTTGACAGCTAGTTGCTAGTTTAATAAGAAACAAAGCCAAACAATGTATGCACTTTTTGTTTATTTTATTGTTTTTTATTTATTAATCAAGTTGACAGCTGACAAGAAGGTGCTTTCATGTAAGAATGCAGATAAACTTTAACAATTTAATACTTCATCACTTTATATGAAGACCACTAATGTAAAATTTGCTGAGTAAAATGTGAACATTGGCAACACTATGTCATTGTCAATCGCACGACTATTTAGTCTCAAGTGTGAATAGCTGCCACCGATTCGACTAAATAGTTGGAGTAGTGTGAATACAACAGTCCAATTCGACCAAATCGATTGAGTCGCAAGTGTGTATAGGCCCTAACACTACAAAAGTTTGAAGCGAGCAGTTTAAGTGCCACTGTATGACGTTTAATAAACAACGCAAACAGCTGTGGTAAAAGAAAAGAGAAAACTAGATTGCAGTGAAAAAACGAATGCGCGCACAAAAGCAAATGATAAAATAAAATTTAAGCACTCGACTGCAACAATAACACAATGCAAAATGCAAATAAAAAATGCACGAACAAAAGCAAGTGACAAAGATAAATCAAGCCACTCAAAAATGCACCAACAACACTATGCAAATGCCTTGGCAAATAAAATAAAATATAAACTTTGTTTAAACTTTAAAATATTGACAAAACTGAGGCAAAAATATCACTATTAAACTCAGTATAATATGTAAAAACTCTAGTTTCAACTTTTAATAAAGAATTTTGTTCACAATATTATTTTTAATTGCAAAGTTCACAGAGCAAAACAAATTTGTACTGCACAGCTTGACGTTTGCGTAACTTCAAAAATTCCCTACATTTAGCTAATATTTGACAATCTGTCCTTTTTTCCCTACACTGCAAATTTGAGGGCGAATTTCCCTACATGTAGCCTCTTTTCCCTATACCTGGCATCACTGATACACATATGTATGTATTTGTGTACACACGTTGTTTGCAAATAAAATAATTTCAAGCGACGGCCACCTAACGAGCACTTGCTTTTACGCCAGTCGAAAGGCAACTAAATAATTCTTGATAAGCTACGATCGCCAAGTCCCATCGTAAGCGCTAGTTTTACGCTCTTTATTTGTCTGTAGTAGTGAAAATCGGTGTGTATACGTACACGGGCGCTTACTCTCATTTAGCAGGTGCTAAGGTCAAGGTTTATCGAAATAGAGGTTATATTACTTCCGTTTTTATGTGTGTGTTTTCTTTAAAAATGTCAATGTGAAAGAGAAGAGAAATGAATTTCAAAGTAAAATTTTTGCCGATTCGTTTTGTCTGACATTCACACTTTTTAGTATACATACACAATTCCAATCAGCTTATCTACTGCGATATCCTTCTTTAGATAATTCTTGGCTAAGGTTTTGCCCAAGGCTGCTTCACACGGTCAATTATTATTTGCTCACCACAATTGCTCTCTCTGATACAATTTATGTCCAGTCTGCCGTTTTGACACAATCGTATCAAATGTGATACTTTTTTTAGCCCAAGATACGTAGATACTTTTTATTTTGACGTAGAACAAATTTGATATATTTTTAATCAACATAAAATAATTTTGATACGATTTAATCAAAATCAAAGAATATTAACCTATTCTTTTTCATTTTTAAGATTTTCTAAAAATTGTAACAACCTGTGTTTGCCGCGAAAAATATGTATTGTGAAAGTCTTGAAAATACCAAAAATGGGCAACATTTTATGAAACTGTATAGTAGGCATCACTACCCATGGCAGGCATGAGCAAAGAGCGTTATGTTTTATATTAACCATTATTTTAATAGCCTTTATGATTTTCTTGAATTAAATTGAATTCGAAATATCTAAAATGATACTATTCATTATCTTTATATTTTTATATTGGTAAATGTAATAAAAAACGATGTCACGTTAAAAACACGAAAGCAGCTTATTTTATTAATTTTAATTTTTTTTCAAAAATTTTCTGATACGAAAAAAAAATTGCCGTATCAATTTGTTATACGGGTTAAAAGCCCGAAAGCAGCTTTTTTGATTAATTTAAGTTTTTTTCCAAAAAATTTTCGGTGATACGAAAAAAACCATGAAAGTATCAATTTTTGATACCAAATTTTTTGAGGCTGCGGCAACACTGCCTCTTAAGCAGCCTTGGGCACCACTACACTCAAGCCATTACTAAAAAATGAGTGTGTGTTGGTGCGCCTACTGTAGGATAAAGTGAAAAATTACTAAAAATAAGCAGTCTGCATGCAGATTAGGGGTGAGTAATCACACGATTTTTTGGGAGTTGACACATAAGCACTGACTCACTAAAAAGAGTCGACTCACTGAGTTGGCACGATTGTGCTACAACACCTTGTGTTACAGCACGATTGTACTACAGCACATATTACTTTCGTGCTATTGTCAACCAAAAAGTGTTACTGTGTGCTATCAGAGAATGTGTCAGTGAAAGAGTCGCTCCGATGATGAATTGATATTTGTACGAGAATGGCATATAAATCAATAATAGAATTGAAGTGATAGGTGTGGGTGGGCAAATATATGGAAAATTAATTAGTTAATTAATTAATGTCGTTTTTGTTGTTGATTATTGATTTAGACCTATGTAGCTCTGAGATATAGGGTATTTAGGGATTTTTGAGATGTTCATGAAGTACACATATTGGGCTATCTGATGGATAAATAAAATATACATATGTGTGCCAATATAAACTTAGTTGATAAGATCAAGTACAAATTTCAAATGAATGTATCTTTTTATATATGCACGATATACGATAATGGGTTAAAGTCCAAAAGTTGGGAAAAATTTGGAAAGATTTATTAGAAACAAGTAAGGAAGCCTAAGTTCGAGTGGATTCGAACATTAGATACTCAGCTGTATGCTTTCATTGCTTGTTTGCCTTTGATGGAAACACGGTGCACTTAATATAAAGCGAGTGATGCATAAAGTGCGCGTAGCCACGCCCATTTTCTAAATTTTTATCAGTCATCCAACGAAGCATATGAATATTATTCTTTGTGCAAAATTTCATTCCTTTATGACTTCTAGTTTTAAAGATGTCACGTTACAAATTCCCAAAGAGTGTTCCAGAAATATCTTTCTTAAAAAGTAGGCGTGGTCATAAACCGATTTCAATAAAATTTTGCGTGGCTATTAACACATGTTATAAAAGTGTATAAACCAAGTTTCGTCATAATATCTCAATTATTTGTCGAGTTATAGGCTAAGAAATCTCGAGGCGGTGCCACGCCCATTTTCCAAAATTTTTCTATTTGTTGTTTCCGGTCTATTGTAGAAATCATACCACAAAATTTCAATGAATTATCTTTACATTTGACAAAGATATCGCTTAAAATGTTTTTATTAGGTCACTTTATAATACCCATATATAAAAGTGGGCGTGGTCGTCAACCGATTTCGCTAAAATTTTCAACATGTATTACCACAAGTACTAAAAGTGTACACACCAAGTTTAGTCATTATATATAAATCATTTGTCGAGTTAAGGGCTCAGAAATCTCGTATATTCCTATTTATAAAAAGAGGCGGTGCCACGCCCATTTGCCAAAATTTTTGTGTTTTTCGTTTTATGTCCGCAGTTGGACTCCTGCTATAAAATTTCAATGATATATCTTTATATTTGACAGAGATATCGCTTAAAATGTTTTTATTAGGTCACTTTATAAGACCCATATATAAAAGTGGGCGCGGCCCTCAACCGATTTCGGAAATTTTTCATCCAAATATTTGACTAAGTAATTATATCACGCGTACCAAATTTCATCGATATATCTTCAACAGTTTCTGAGTTATGACTCATAAAGCTTTCAATGTTTGCTCCTTAATAAGTGGGCGTGGCACCGCCCATTTTCCAAAACGTCATCAAATTTCTTCCTAGGGGCCTGAGCTCAGCACGTGAGTAAAATATTAGTGACTGAGATACCAAATTTCCGATTTCTCTATATAGGAAAAGTGGGCGTGGTCATGGTCCGATTTCGCCCATTTTCAATACCAACCGTCCCAGTCCCGATACCAACTTGCATTTCAAATTTCATCAAAATATCTCAATTTTTGCGCGAGTTAGAGTGTTTACAGACGGACGGACAGACGGACGGACGGACGGACATGGCTCAATCGATTTCTCTTTTCACCCTGATCATTTTGATATATATAAGTCTATATCTATCTCGATTATTTCACTCTGTTACAATCCACCGTTATGTGATTAAAACTATAATACTCTGTGTACTAGTACAGCTGAGTATAAAAATGGTGTCTTGGCCATTTAAATGGAGGAGCTATACACCAAAATGTCCATATCTGAACAATCGGTTGTATGGGAGCTATATGTTATAGTGGTCCGATCTTGACAATTTTCGGTAACCTCGTTTGGGCCCATATGGGTACAAATACTTCAAAATTTCACGCCGTTAGCTGTTAAAATGGAGGAGTTATACACCAAAATATCCATATCTGAACAATCGGTTGTATGGGAGCTATATGTTATAGTGGTCTGATCTTGACAATTTTCGGTAACTCCGATTAGGTCCATATGGGTACAAATACTTCAAAATTTCACGCAGTTATCTTTTAAAATGGAGGAGTTATACACCAAAATGTCCATATCTGAACAATCGGTTGTATGGGAGCTATATGTTATAGTGGTCCGATCTTGACAATTTTCGGTAACCGCGTTTGGGCCCACATGGGTACAAATACTTCAAAATTTCACGCCATTAGCTGTTAAAATTGAGGAGTTATACACCAAAATGTCCATATCTGAACAATCGGTTGTATGGGAGCTATATGTTATAGTGGTCCGATCTTGACAATTTTCGGTAACCGCGTTTGGGCCCATATGGGTACAAATACTTCAAAATTTCACGCCGTTAGCTGTTAAAATGGAGGAGTTATACACCAAAATGTCCATATCTGAACAATCGGTTGTATGGGAGCTATATGTTATAGTGGTCTGATCTTGACAATTTTCGGTAACCCCGATTAGGTCCATATGGGTACAAATACTTCAAAATTGCACGCAGTTATCTTTTAAAATGGAGGAGTTATACACCAAAATGTCCATATCTGAACAATCGGTTGTATGGGAGCTATATGTTATAGTGGTCCGATCTTGACAATTTTCGGTAACCGCGTTTGGGCCCATATGGGTACACATACTTCAAAATTTCACGCCGTTAACTGTTAAAATGGAGGAGTTATACACCAAAATGTCCATATCTGAACAATCGGTTGTATGGGAGCTATATGTTATAGTGGTCCGATCTTGACAATTTTCGGTAACCCCGTTTAGGTACATATGGGTACAAATATTTCAAATTTCACGCCGTTAGCTGTTAAAATGGAGGAGTTATACACCAAAATGTCCATATCTGAACAATCGGTTGTATGGGAGCTATATGTTATAGTGGTCTGATCTTGACAATTTTCGGTAACCCCGATAAGGTCCATATGGGTACAAATACTTCAAAATTGCACGCAGTTATCTTTTAAAATGTAGGAGTTATACACCAAAATGTCCATATCTGAACAATCGGTTGTATGGGAGCTATATGTTATAGTGGTCCGATCTTGACAATTTTCGGTAACCCCGTTTAGGTACATATGGGTACAAATACTTCAAAATTTCACACAGTTGGGTGTTAAAATGGAGGAGTTATACACCAAAATGTCCATATCTGAACAATCGGTTGTATGGGAGCTATATGTTATAGTGGTCTGGACAATTTTCTGTAACCCCGTTTGGGCCCATATGGGTACATATACTTCAAAATTTCTCGCCGTTAGCTGTTAAAATGGAGGAGTTATACACCAAAATGTCCATATCTGAACAATCGGTTGTTTTGGAACTATATGATATAGTGGTCCGATCTTGACAATTTTCGGTATCCCCGTTTGGGCCAACATGGGTACGTTTACTTCAAAGTTTCATGTCCTTAGCTGTTTCAATGGGGAAGTTATTCAGAAATTGCATCCCCAAATTTTCATGTATATCTGAATAATCGGTTGTTTTCTATATGTTATAGTGGTCCGATTCGGCCGAATCCGACAAATGATCAGCTGCACATAACAACATATCTGTATTACGAATTTCATTCAGATATCTCAAAAACTGAGAGACTAGTTTGCGTTCACACAGACGGACGGACGGACAGATGGACATGGCTTAATCGACTCAGCTCGTGATTCTGATCATATCGGTATATATTTTGGTGGGTCCCCCACGCTTCCTTCTGGTACTTTCGACAAACATTTTTTGGCACAAAGTTATAATACCATTTCATTCTCATGAAAGGTATAAAAAGCCGCACTTAAAACTAAAATTCTGTTTGTCCGCGCTTTGCTGTCGACTGATCTGTTTGAAACAGGGTGCGAAGAACGCTCAAAATAAACTCACTCAAACGAATTATCACTTTATAATTCTGAGCTATACCACGCTCTCACGAGCGCAAATACACAGTGACAACGAGCGCAAATGAATGAACGTCAACAGCGATCGATGGGTCTCTGCAGTGGCGATAAACTCTTACATAAATTCATTTTAAAATGAGATCGTTTGAAAATTCATTTTTTGAAAATTCATTCTATGAGTTTATTTTATAATTTCTTGCGCTAGCGAGCATTTTTTGAGTTTATCATTTTTTGATCGCTCTTCGAGTTTATCATTTTATGCGTTCACAAGGGTTTGTTGTGAGGTTTAAGCAGCTAATGGCATTGTGAAGGCGCAATTTTTGGATGATGGCGTGCGTTTATTAGACCATAAATATGATGTATGTATGTATGTACATAAATATTCATGCATGTGTGTACGTATATACCCTGCAGGGAACTCAATAACTAGTGAGCAAAATTTCTAGTTCCGAACTAGCGAAAAGGTGTCAAAAGGTAACTAGATCACGAAAAACCATTTTCGATCATCAGCACTCTTTTCGGAAGTGGATGCACCGGGGATTGAACCCGAGTCCATTCCAACTTCAGCCGCAATGACCCAACGGATAAACACACTCGGCCATTGAGACTCTGTGCAAGCTGTTGGATTTTCCCCACTTTTGCCTTTTTCATTTTCAACATTAACGTTAGTGTGTATATGCTTTTGCATATATTCTCCACAAACGTGCTGAATTTTTGTTGTAGGCAGTTCGCAATGAACATTGTTGTTGGTATTTATTTTATGTATATACCAAACAACGTTAACAATTTTACTTGAAAGAGTTTTTAGTGCTTGGCACGAAATTTTTATTTTTAATTCAATTTTTAATTGTTGGGGTAAGTGGAAAAAAATTCAACAACTATTTACAGCGAAGGTTGAGTGTATAGCTATTTCACGAAAAACCATTTTCGATCATCAGCACTCTTTTCGGAAGTGGATGCACCGGGGATTGAACCCGAGTCCATTCCAACTTCAGCCGCAATGACCCAACGGATAAACACACTCGGCCATTGAGACTCTGTGCAAGCTGTTGGATTTTCCCCACTTTTGCCTTTTTCATTTTCAACATTAACGTTAGTGTGTATATGCTTTTGCATATATTCTCCACAAACGTGCTGAATTTTTGTTGTAGGCAGTTCGCAATGAACATTGTTGTTGGTATTTATTTTATGTATATACCAAACAACGTTAACAATTTTACTTGAAAGAGTTTTTAGTGCTTGGCACGAAATTTTTATTTTTAATTCAATTTTTAATTGTTGGGGTAAGTGGAAAAAAATTCAACAACTATTTACAGCGAAGGTTGAGTGTATAGCTATTTCACGAAAAACCATTTTCGATCATCAGCACTCTTTTCGGAAGTGGATGCACCGGGGATTGAACCCGAGTCCATTCCAACTTCAGCCGCAATGACCCAACGGATAAACACACTCGGCCATTGAGACTCTGTGCAAGCTGTTGGATTTTCCCCACTTTTGCCTTTTTCATTTTCAACATTAACGTTAGTGTGTATATGCTTTTGCATATATTCTCCACAAACGTGCTGAATTTTTGTTGTAGGCAGTTCGCAATGAACATTGTTGTTGGTATTTATTTTATGTATATACCAAACAACGTTAACAATTTTACTTGAAAGAGTTTTTAGTGCTTGGCACGAAATTTTTATTTTTAATTCAATTTTTAATTGTTGGGGTATGTTTTTCGTGAAATAGCTATACACTCAACCTTCGCTGTAAATAGTTGTTGAATTTTTTTCCACTTACCCCAACAATTAAAAATTGAATTAAAAATAAAAATTTCGTGCCAAGCACTAAAAACTCTTTCAAGTAAAATTGTTAACGTTGTTTGGTATATACATAAAATAAATACCAACAACAATGTTCATTGCGAACTGCCTACAACAAAAATTCAGCACGTTTGTGGAGAATATATGCAAAAGCATATACACACTAACGTTAATGTTGAAAATGAAAAAGGCAAAAGTGGGGAAAATCCAACAGCTTGCACAGAGTCTCAATGGCCGAGTGTGTTTATCCGTTGGGTCATTGCGGCTGAAGTTGGAATGGACTCGGGTTCAATCCCCGGTGCATCCACTTCCGAAAAGAGTGCTGATGATCGAAAATGGTTTTTCGTGAAATAGCTATACACTCAACCTTCGCTGTAAATAGTTGTTGAATTTTTTTCCACTTACCCCAACAATTAAAAATTGAATTAAAAATAAAAATTTCGTGCCAAGCACTAAAAACTCTTTCAGGTAACTAGATCAATTGTAGTTAGACCCTCACCAGTTCAGGAGGAGTGAATTGAGTGACCATTATAAGACACACTTTGATTTGTATGCAATTTCGAAGTGACAAAAATTCTATGAAAATTTTTCGTTCGTTCAATTTCCGTCGGCTTTGTATATTTCTGCAATTCTCAGATGTTTAGTAAGGCATTTTATATAAAGTTTTCTATTTGCATCTTGTATGAAATGAAATGTTCCCCTAATTATGCTTTTCCGATCCCCCAGGCTTATTTTTAATCTTTTTTTATTACTTTTTAATTATTATTGTAAATTTTAATTAAATAAAAAAATAAAAAAATATTAGTTAAAAAAAAATAAAAAAAAAAAATTATCACCCACCTTTACACCGACAGGATTCGAACCCGCGTCCCTCAGATTGAAAGGCACATGGCCACCGCGCCACTTGCATGAAGTGTGTCAAAAGCTGCACTTAAGCGGCAGATGTAAAACTGTAGAATTTGTAAGTACTTGTAGCTAGTTCAGAACTATCGAAATTGTGCCAATAATCGAACTAGTGTAAACTGTAGAATTTAGTACTAGTTCGGAACTATCGAAAATGTAGTGCAGAGGGTGACAATTGACACCGACTAGGACATCGCCGTGTTAAATTCGCCAGTTGGTAACATGCAAAAGAGATTTAGCTCGCACTAGTGGTGGCGAAAAATGCACTAGAAGCGACCTAGTTCGGAACTAGAGATTTTCCCTACAGGGCACGTTATATGCAAACTTCTCGTAGTTTTGCTTGTTTTTTGGCATCTGCAATAGAATAAAAGAATTTCAAGCGACGATCACCTAGCGATCACTTGCTTTCACGCCAGTCGAAGGCAAACTGATTATTTTTCCTAAGCGACGATCGCCAAGTCCCATCGTAAGCGCTCGTTTTACGCTCTTTATTTGTCTGTTGTATTTCTCAAAAGAACCAAGAATACCCTTTGATTCGTGATTCAAAGTATTTTCAAATCAAAGATAAACTTGATTTTTGATTCGAATCAAAAATTTATTAAGAATCTTGATTCAAAATATATTTTTGATTCGAATAAAATTTATTTAGAATGAAAAATATTGTAGCATATCAGAAATATTGAAGTACGTTCTCGGTAACTTAAAATACAAAAATGTAAAATACACCAAAAGTGCAACAACAGCCAAATTGTATGCTGACGCCAAATATGTACATATGTATGTATATACATTAAGATGGAGTAAAATTTTTCTTTTGGAAACTCAATTTGTTCCAAAGCTAGAACGGAACCTTTCTAGCCCAGTAATAAGCCTGTAAAATTTTATTGACCTACTCGCATGTTTAGAGGTGCCCCCAGCCCTACAAAGTTGAAAAAATAGCACGATCTGGTACAAATATGAAATTTTGAAAATTATAAAATCAAAAAACGAAGTACGAGGATGGAGTAAGAGCGATAAGCTGAGTATTAGAGTGATTTTTTTTGGAAACAACAACAACAAAAGTTATTAAAGCTCAAAGTATATATTGTGCATTTTTAAATTACAATTACTTAAAAACTAATGAACCGATTTCAAATATTTTTATACCATTCAATGAGTATATTGATTCCCTTTAATTTGATATACATTTTATGTGGGTTCCATAACACCCCTACTGCGGGGGTCAACCCCCCTTTTACCCCCTTACTTTTCATATATAAAATGTATATCAAATTAAAGA